>CM018692.1:61916267-62387499 GCA_009363875.1 Mikania micrantha | reverse complement strand
AATTGCGGGGCTGAGAAACATGCTAATCCTTTTAATCATTTATAAGCTTTAGTTCAACATTTCAATTATACTATGATTTAGATAATATTGTTTTATCTTTATTATTACTTATCATTGTATGTATGCTTGTGTGATCAATTACATAATTGAGATATCTAGGATGAATCATGATAACATCAAACACAAATAGAATAATACAAGTGTGTAAGATTAATCTATTATAACACGTTATTATTCTTACAGAATGCACAATGAGATAACCAGGAGAGATAACACTTTGGCGATGACATGAATTTACAACAATGATATAATGAAAACATAATTCATGATATCATTCACCACCTGAGTTAACTAAGTGTAGTAAGACTAGTCCTTACAACACTATGGTTACAAACTTGGTGAAAGACTATGGGATAACATGAGACAAATACAAGGGATAACAAGAATGATAATCATGATAACATAATTTCATGATAATAATATCATTCACACATTTACTAACATCGTGTAATAATACAAGTTCTTATAACACTTTGTTAAAGACTATGAGAACACATAACACTAGGACATACAACATTGAGATGATGACTATGGGTGAACATAACAAAATTGAATACTATTAAATGCTTTGTATTATATCACAACAATCATGTGTTCATGAGTTCAATTACAATTGTAAGTCCCGACTAAGAGAATCGTTTACCAGTTAATTTAGTACGACTAAACCGACGATAACGTAGTGGTACCATAGGTTTGACAAACCGCCGGCGAGTGAGGTTGGTACGTTGATCGTATTTTATCATTGACGGTAACGTTATGACCGGTAAGGGTGATATCAGTCAGGTTCCGCGTGGGTAACAGGGTGACATCAGTCGGTGTAAATGACAATCTACATTAATATAAGTAATAATTGATCAAATCCTTCGATTCTATTAACTGGTAGACTGAGGAATTGATTTTTCTTCATGTCGGATTTCTTAGAAGTAATAGTTTCGGTTAAGGTAATGAGAACACAAATGTGATAGAGGTAAATGGATGACTGATTATGATCTTATTACGTGAGGATTACAATGGATCCCATTTAGGCTCAATGATTCGAGGATGAGAACAATATCAATACGTTAAAGGTCACTCCTATTATTAGAAGTGAATTACAGTTAACCCTACAAGTGAGAGAATAATAATAAGGATAAGATTGGATAAATCTATTTTCCTTAGAACACTGAGGGTTTATCATTACTTCGGTTTGGTAACTTTAAACCCTCATATTCTTTTATTCTATACATATAACATTACGGGTGATGAACGCAAATCATGGGTGAAATCAAATGGGGTGAACACATGTGGAGATAGAAATGGATATCCATAGTTGTATTGCAAGTGCTATTGAATACTGTTAAGTATGTGGTAGGATGTCGATTGGGGCTTGTTTCCCCTACGTATGCCCTATATATAAGCAACCTGATGGGACGAAATACTACTTGTAAGTACAACTATGGAAAGGACATTGTGTGAGACAAATGAGACAATTATCAACAAGACTTGTGTATGAAATTGTGATTGTGATGACAATAATCAAATGCTTTCATTACTAAACTTATGAAACTCACCAACCTAGTGTTGGCTTTGTTTAAATGCAGTTTTTCTCAGGTGACGGACAGGTTTAGGCACCAGACAGACGTTTTTGTTTTAAGCTAGTGGACTTTTAGCAGACCTATCTTCATTTGTGTGGCATATTTGAAATGACAAAACTGTGAATCATCTTTTGTAAATCTTGTGCAGATACAAGATAGAAAACTCAATGATTCTTTCGGTAGATTTACTTAGTAAAATTATGATCATGACAATGTAAGTTTAACTTCGTAATTCTATGTCAATGTCATTTTAGCATTCTCATTATACATCATGTGCCATGTAAACAATCTGATCATTTTGATTATCACATGATATCGCGCACCGAGAACCTTCTGCCCGATGGGGATAGTCGATCCAGCCCAACGGCTCGGGGTGTGACAGATGGGTATCAGAGCCATGGTTATAGAGAAATATAGGTCATATTACTTAAACGGTTTGGCCTAGACTATAACCTAGGGACCCTCATGTAGAGAACATAAGACATAGGATTCTATGTGCATACGTCTTCTGCATTCGATCACTGCACTAGCCGATTTTCTTTCGGTTTTGATCAGAATGCCGCAAGAAGACAGCCTCCTTTACAGCCACCAACTAAATTCACCTCCTCACTCCTCAACACCATCACCACCCACATCTCCTCAATCCACCTCCACCTCCTCCTCGCATACTCCACCTATCAGCCACCACCCAACATGAGTTGGATCCAGCTACTATCGCACTGGCCACTCTGCCTGACTAGTCAACTGAGGGAAGTGATTCACGATATGATGAATAGGATTAACTCCAACAGCAACAACACTAGTAACTCATCTGGTGAAGGCAGTGACAACACCAGAAACCAGCAAGACTACTCCTACAAGAACTTTGTAGGATGCAAGCCACCTGCATTCAGTGGCAATGAGGGAGCCGTCGGCTTGATCCAATGGATCGAGAAGATGGAAACAACCCTCGATATCAGTGGCTAGCATTGACTTGGTGGAACGCTCAAGTACAAACTAGGGGAAGAGATGAGGCATTGTCCTATGCCATGGGAGGAATTCAAGACCTTGTTGAGGGCTGAGTTTTGCCCAAGAAACGAGCTGAAAAAGGTTGAGACTGAACAGCTCAATCTTGTCATGATTGGTGCTGGACATCTGGCCTACACCACCAGATTTCATGAGTTAGCAACATTGGCACTGGATATAGTGCCAACACTAGAGAAACGGATTGAACGGTATGTCGGTGGACTGCCGGTCTGTGTTCAAGGACATGTAATTGCTGCTCATCCAACCACCCTAGAGATGGCTGTCACTCTGTCATCAACATTGACAGATGTAATGGTTGCCTCCAGGGCACTGAAGAAAGAAACTGAAGCAGCAAAAGTTGGAAGCTCAAGAAAATCGGATAAACGACCGGCTATGAAACAGAAGGTGGTCAAGAATTATGCTGCGACCACTCAAACACCACAGGCCACATAATCACCGCCACTACAAATCAAGCGGCCTTACACTGGCACAGCACCATTATGCAATAGCTGCCAGTATCATCATTAAGCAACTTCCTAGTGCAGGTAGTGCAACAACTGTGGAAAGCTTGGTCATTGGGCCACTCAATGCAGGAGCACAGGGGCTCAGAACAAGAACAACAAAGCAGCGGTCACAGCTGCTACTGATAACAGGTCATGCTACACTTGTGGTGAACCTGGACACTTCTCTCGGGATTGTCCCAAGAGAATTCAATCAAGGGCCCAAGTGGCTAAAGGCGAGCCTTTCAGATTGGAGCGGCTGCTGCTCGACAGGACCCGAATGTGGTCATGGATACATTTCTCTTATCTAACTTTTATGCATCTATATTATTTTGACACTCGTGCGGATCAGAGTTTTATCTCATCCGACTTTGCATGCCAACATAATCATGCTGAGGAATCTTTGGACTCCCCGGATATCATTGAGATAGCAAATGTCAAACAAATAACAGTTAAAATAGTACTTAGGAACTACCCACTAACACTTGGTGATGATACATTTTCCATCGATTTGATACCGATAGAATTGGGCAGTTTCGATATCATCGTTGGGATGGATTGGTTATCTCTTAATAGAGTTGAATTCGTTTGTTCCGAAAAGCTATTACGTATTCCAGTGGAGGACAATCAGGTGTTGGAAATTCATGGAGATCAAGCGAATCACAGTGTCAAATTAATATCGTGCATGAAGGCACACAAGTGTCTAAGAAAAAGTGCATCACATTTCTAGCTCACGTTGTGGAAAAAGACAAGAAAGCAATTCAGATTCAAGAAGTACCGGTTGTGAAAGACTTCTCGGACGTGTTACCCGGTTGATTTACCGGGATTGCCACCGGAGCGATCTGTGCAATTCCGAATCGATTTGATTCCGGGAGCGGTTCCCGTGGCTAAGTCTCCTTCTTGACTTGCACCATCAGAAATGCAGGAACTATCCAATCAACTACAAGAACTACTAGACAAGGGATTCATTCGACCGAGTTTCTCACCATGGGGAGCTCCGGTTCTATTTGTCAAGAAAAAGGATGGATCCTTCAGAATGTGTATTGATTACAGAGAGCTTAAGAAACTCACCATCAAGAATTGGTAACCATTACCGCGGATTGATAATTTGTTTGATCAATTACAGGGAGCTCAGTACTCAAAGATAGACCTGCGCTCAGGTTATCACCAGCTCCGGATTCAAGAGGAAGACATACCCAAGACGGCTTTTCGTACCCGATACGGTCACTACGAATTCATGGTGATGCCATTTGGATTGACGAACGCACCCGCAGTGTTCATGGATCTAATGAACGGGTGTGCAAGCCGTATCAGGATCAGTTCATTATTGTCTTTATTGATGATAAGTTGATCTATTCAAGAAGTGAGAAGGAACATGATCAACACCTCTGAACAGTCTTGTAACTTTTGAAGAATGAACAACTCTATGCCAAATTCTCCAAGTGTGAATTTTGGCTGAGAGAAGTTCAGTTCTTGGGTCTCGTGATTAATAGCAATGGTATTCATGTGGATCCTGCCAAGATTGAAGCAATGAAGAACTGGGACATGCCCACAACACCTACAGAGATCAGATCATTTCTGAATTTGGTGGGTTATTATAGGAGGTTCATTTTGAATTTATCTAAGATAGCCTTGCCACTCACAAAGCTAAGTTAGAAATTCGAACCATTTGTGTGGACGCAGAAACAAGAACAGGCATTTCAAACATTGAAACAAAGATTGTGCAATGCTCCAATCTTAATACTCCCAGAGGGCAATGTTGACTTTGTAGTATACTGTGATGATTCCCATCAGGGACTCGGTTGTGTTTTAATGCAACGAGACAAAGTCATTGCTTACGCGTCAAGACAATTGAAGATACACGAGAAGAACTACACAACACATGACTTAGAATTGGGAGATGTTGTCTTTGCTTTAAAGATTTGGAGACATTACCTGTACGGTACCAAATGCACTATCTTCAAAGATCACAAGAGCCTACAGCACATATTTGATCAAAAGGAGCTTAACATGCGACATAGACATTGGGTAGAGCTCCTGAACGATTACGATTGGGTGATCAAATACCATCCGGGAAAAGCTAATGTTGTTGCAGATGCTTTGAGTTGGAAGGAAAGAGTCAAACCCTTGCGCGTTAGAGCAATGGGAATGACTGTGCAAACAAGTTTGAGAGATCAAATTCAACAAGCACAACAAGAGGCAGTGACAAGAAACAACTAGAGAAACGAGCTAGAATGTGGAGCCAAAAAACATTTTGAGACAAAACAAGATGGGGTTATCTACTTTCGGGAGCGTGTATGGATGATGAGCTTCCAAAACTCATTCTTGATGAGGCACACAAAACACGATATTCTGTTCATCCTGGTGCTGATAAGATATATCAAGATCTTAGGTCATTTTATTGGTGGCCGGGTATGAAGAAGGATATGGCTTCTTATGTTGGTAAGTGCCTAACATGTGCTAAGGTCAAGGCTGAACACCAGAAACCGTCAGGTTTGCTTGAAAAACCAGAGATACCACAATGGAAGTGGGAACCAATAGCTATGGATTTTATTACCAAGCTACCCCGTCCTTCCAGCGGACATGATTCCATATGGGTCATTATTGATCGATTGACCAAGTCCGCTCATTTCCTACCGATCAGAGAAAACTACAAGATGGAAAAGCTAGCAAGACTTTATGTCAATGAAATAATAGTACGACATGGTGTGACATTATCTATTATTTCAGACCGAGACAGTCGATTTACATCGCGGTTCTGGCAATCATTGCAACAATCGTTAGGGACAAGTGTAAACTTGAGCACCGCTTATCATCCACAAACGGATGGTCAAAGCGAGCGAACAATCCAAACCCTGTAGGATATGTTGAGGACATGCATCCTAGACTTCGGTGGAACTTGGGACAAACACCTACCACTCATCGAGTTTTCCTACAACAATAGCTACCACAGCAGTATCGGATGTGCTCCATTCGAAGCATTATATGGTAGATAATGTCGGTCTCCAATTTGTTGGACCGAAGTGGGAGACAACAGAATCACTGGGCCTGAACTTATTCAAGAAACTACCGATAAGATTGCCCAGATTCAACAGAGATTACAAGCAACACGTAGTCGCCAAAAAAGTTATGCTGGAAAGGCGTGGTTCGTTTTGGGGCTAAGGGCAAATTAGCACCAAGGTATGTCGGACCATTCAAGATAACTCAACGAATTGGTCCTGTGGCATACAGACTCAGACTTCCTGATGAACTCAGCGGGGTACATGATGTATTTCATGTATCCAATCTTAAGAGATGTCTCGCCGATGAATCATTAGTCACACCTCTGGAAGATACAAGTGGATAAGCAATTACATTTTATTGAAGAACCGGTAGAGATTATGGATAGTGAAATCAAGAGACTGAAACGAAGCCATATATTGTGAAGGTTCGTTGGAACTCCAAGTGAGGACCAGAGTTTACCTGGGAGCGTAAGGATCACATGAAGACAAAGTATCCCCACCTGTTTGAAGAAGTAGTGCCCGACAATGATGCTTAAATTTCGGGACAAAATTTCTTTAACAAGGGAGACTGTGACAACCAGTACCTGATCGTCCGGCAAGTCCGTACGGTACGTGTACTTTCACTATTCACTATGTGTAAATACAATGTGTAAACAGTTGTGTGACAACATGTCACACCACAAGCCGGCGGGCCGGATCGTGTGTCCCGTCAGGCGGAAAGGTCTCGGGTCACGATATCGGGGATGATAATCATGATGATCAGATTGTTTACATTGCACATGATATATATAATGAGAAAATACTAAATAAAATAGAATTACAAAGTTAAATTAAATCATTTATGTTTATAATTTAACAATGTAACTCTATCATCAACATCATAATTCTTCTATCTTGCATCTGCACAAGATATACAAAATAGTCTGTATACTAATGTTCCAAAAATATGCATGTCCAAACTACTAGGTCCTCTAAATAGCATCCTAGTCCAAAAGCATGTACTTCTTACTTAGACCTGTTCGTCACCTGAGAAGTCATGCAAAAGGATCAAGTCAACACATGGTTGGTGAGTTCATATAGTTTAGTATAAAAATATAATTTTGCAAACCTTCTCGGTAACAACCTTAACCTCATTAATAACACATGTCCTATCCAATTCCGTATGCTTATATAGGGCATACGAAAGGGTCGAGCCTACAACCCGCCCAGACGCCATCCCACCACATACTAAACCACATATGACATTGTTGTTAATGATTATTAAGCGTTTTACCTATTGTCCAATTTCATTTCCATCATAGTTTCAAACATACAGTTTATGAGTTTAAAACACGCACACGATAGCATTTACAAACCTCTTTGGTAACAACCTTAATTTTCATTAATAACACATGTCCTATCCAATTTGGTATGCTTATACATAGGGCATACGAAAGGGTCGAGCCTACAACCCGCCCAGACGCCATCCCACCACATACTAAACCACATATGACATTTTTGTTAATGATTATTAAGCATTTTAACCACCCATTGACTCATTAGATCTTCAGTTCTTAGTTCCTGTAGATCCACAAAATAGAATTTCTATTAATTCCTTAAGTTCATCACACAATCATGATCAACCATAACATTGATAGAAACATAATATTAAATGCTTAATTAAATAAATAAATAATCATTTAAATACAACTAAGACATGATGATTGGGCCTTATTTGACTCAATCAATTAGACTTAGTTGTTGGTGGTGTCCAAGTTGTACCGTCTCACACGTGGCCCATATTAGGCATGACCCAAATGAGTCTACCTGTATGTGTCGGGACTTTCATGATCTGCCCATATCAGCTTGACCCTCAGGCCTACTGTACATGTCGGAACTTTAGGATATCCTTTGATTTTGATCGCCTTTGTTCTTTAGATTTATTGTGATCGTTTGATTTATGCCCATATAGCTTGACTATAAAAGTCTACTATTTATGACGGGACTTTCCGTGTGTTAACACGTGGTCTCGATCTGCATAAAACTGTAATCCACCTTAATTTGATCGTTAACGATTTCATTAGTTAATGATTTCATTAGCTCTTTGACTCACACACAGATATGATTTCCTTGATTCTGATCCTTAGAATTCCATGACTACAACACTGATTTTAGATTCTTGAATTTGATCCTTAGTTTTATTGAACACACACTGAATTAGATTTCCTTAGATTTGATCTTTAGTTTTAGTTCTTTTGATTCCACACTGAGTATGGATTCTTTGAATTAGAACTTTGTTAGATTAATTGTTTGATTTAGAATCATTATCTTACTCATAGAGTAATTAATTAATTCAGTAGTTAAACCTGCATATAATTTTCCTAGACAGGAGTCTAGGAATACAAACATGAATATAAAACATATAATAAGTAAAAGCATTTACATAAAACATATTTAAGTAAAAAGGTTTACGCATGCTTCTCAGCCCCGCGTTTGAAAACAAAAATGTTTAAAAAACGGGGCAATGAACTCACCTGTGTTACTAAGAATTGAATCACAATAGATAGTGCGCACTTGTTAATTGTAGCTTAAGTATCTTCAGTACCTGGGTGGTTTTAAAAGAATTCGAATACTATAAGTATTTATAGTCGACGTATCTAGGTTTTGGTCTCAGTGTGCAACTATGTGTCCTAGATGTTACTAATGTATAGCTATGATTTTCTCTAACTATTCTATGTGTATTACCCTTTATAAAACCTTATCCCGTAAATAATGACTATTAAACCTTAGTTATGTAAGGTTTATGTTAATTACATTCCTAACTCCTTTTAAGGAAAACATCATTTATAAAACTCATTTTAGTTAAATCTTTAAGTTGAAAATTATTTAATTTATTTTAAACCTTTTAATTAAAGTAGTTCATAAATCATTTCCTTTTTATTAAAACATAAGTAACTTTTAAGAATTTATCAATTAATTTGTTAGACTTAAGTAAATCTCATTCGATTAACTTTAAGCCCATTACCTGATCTTTGTTTCTTGAAATCTCTTGTGTACAACTTAGCTTAGAAAGTTCTACTTGAACTATCTAACTTAGTTGTATGTTGATATAGAATTTCTTAGTATTATATGTTATCCATGTGATTAACACCTAGGTACTTAGATTGAGTTCTTGATTCCTTGTCACTCGTGTTTGCTATTAAGGTAGTTAGAGAGCTTTGAGGTTGAAACCTTAGTCAATGATTATTATGAAATCCCATTTGATCGTTCAGAAATCAAGTTTAAAATATATAAGTATTAAGGTTTTGAGTTGACCCTTAGTTAGCCACCCATAGTTAAAGTTTACTTCCACACCATTATCTATGATTTCATTTGATAAAAATCCAAGTGTTCTAAACTCAATTGGTAGCTACAACTCATGTCCATCCATTATTGTAATTTAAAAAGACCTTAGTGTTAAACCCTAACATGGGCGTCTAGGATAACCGTTTAACACTCTCAAAACCCTAATGGATGGTCCTTGCAAAATAAGACTCTCGAATGGAAAGCCATACGAATCACTTCATTCGTTTTACATCCAACAAACCGAATGTAACCTAAGGCCGAATGTATCAGACCTGCGAATGAGTGTTATTCATGTGAATGGTGGTGTATGCATGTGAAGGAAACTGATCAGGCGTATGAGTACCACGAATGGACTCATTCTTGCGGCTTACTGCCTTCATTCGGTCGGGAAGGAGTTGGAATGTCCATTCACACTTGCAGATCCCTTCGGCCACCTTCTTTCGGCCGTATGATGGCTCAGTCGGCCTTGTGGCTGCTTCCCTTCTGCTGGTGCCCCTTCGGCCAGCTTGATTTGGCTCCATTCGGCCGCTCGGACCAGCAGGGGTGCAGACCCTCGTTTTTGGGCTTTGGTCTCAATCCTAAGGTACCCCATGCTCCTACATCATCTTAGACAGTTTATATGTGAGTCCTAAGGGTGTTGTGGTGCTTAGAACCGGTCTTAAGGATGGATTCGAACAAGGGGTAGAAAACCCTAAAAATCGGTACTTTGAACTCAAATTTATCTCGTTTAAGGTGGTTCCAAGCTCAGATCGTCTGTACTGTCAAGATCTACGTGCTGTTGTGGTCGTTTCGGTACCAAAATGGCTTGATTTGGTTGGGAAATGAAGAAGCTAGGGTTTGTGGCTCTTAGAGAGAGAAAGTAGAGAGAGAGAGTGATGGATTTTGTGTGGTGAGAGCTGGTTGGTGAGGAAGAATGAGGAAATATATGCCTCATTAAAGGCTTTCAAAATACCCGTGTGTTCGGTCTCGCTCGGTTTCGCTATGTTTCGCGTAAAGACGTCGGTTTCCTTTCGTTTTCGTACGAAACATCACGCTTTTAAAAGTAAGGTTTATAAATTTAATTTAGGTGGTAATTCCTAGTAAATTAACTAAATATCTTCTGTTTATTTTAAATTTTCTGAAAATATTAATTTACAGTTTAAATCGAATCATACAGTCGTCGCGCGTATTCGTTCAAATCGTCACCCGTACGAATACGACGATAACTACACTTTCCAATATGGTTTTCTAATTATTGGACATCATTCAGAACGTTAAACTTTCAGATATATTCGTACAGATCGTCACCTATACGAATAATCTGTCGATTTAGCATTCACATAAAGACATCCGTTGATGTTTTGTTTTGTAAATCCTCACGTACGTTTATACATAATAGAATCCTTACTAACAATCACATGATGGTTCTGTGTCGTCAGACAATTATCTGACTGTTGACCCACAGTTCTGAGTTTCGTTTCCGTAATGATTTTGAAAATGTTCTATGATAAACATGAAATGATAATGATATATGAATAACAACTGAAATTTGTACCTGATTTACTGTTCATGTTACTGTGTAGATCACTGTTCTGGTTACGTTTCCGGCAATGATGTTACACAACAGGACTAGAAAACAAATAACAGTTGTAGGTGTTTAAGTGAAAACTTAAATACAGTAAATACAACAACTCATGAGAAACAACAGTGTGAAAACAAATGACAAAAACAAATCGTTTGCGATCTGGTATCCACAAATAACAGGAATCAGATGGCCGACAATTCAGTGAGAAAAAAATGTGAATTCAATGATAACAATGTGAAAACATGCAAGTTTAGTTGAGTCTGTCAGTGAGGAAATACAATCCAAGTAATAATTCAGTTTCGTTTACGAATGATGAACTGACATTGTGCTTGCATGGGTGATGATTCACACAAACATATCTGTGAGTTTAATGTTCTGAATGATGACTGAAAAGTAGCAAACAAGAATCAGAAAGTGAAACCGTCATCGGATTCATTCAGGTGACGATTCGAACGAATACGCATGATGGCGGAACGATCTGACTAAACGAAACGACAAAACAATCCCATAATAATAAAATTAAAGAATTAAAAAGATTTACTAGGAATAACCACTTCACAAGTCATTTAGTTCGAAATACTCTCACATTACTAGTTGGAACTAATGGGAAGTTATTAGGGTTTCAAATAATGATAACCGGTTTTGTAAATCACTTATACTAGGGATTTCTAACACCAACTTCTTTCTAAACAATTTCGAATTACAAACATGGATTAGTGAGTATCATTTGACAAAATCATGAATAAGGTTGTGAGAATCCTTAAAGGATCAAGAAAACAAACTAAGTATATAGGTGTTGACTACATTGTAAACACCTAACACTTAGTAAATCTACGCAAACATATAACGAAACTAGATAGTTCAATTGAACTTTCTAAAGCAAGTTATACATCGAGATGATCAAAAGACTATGAATAACAAGAACTAACGAAGGACTTAGAGTTAATCTAGTGGGATTAACCTAAGTCTAACTTGTTAAATTTTGATTTCTTAAAATAACTTATGTTTTAATAAAAGGAATATGATTTACAAGATTCTTTAATCAAAATGTTTTAAAATAAATGAAATAATTTCTAACTTAAAGATTCAACTTAAAATGAGTTTTATTAAAGATGTTTGACCTAAAAGATCATGAATGAGATAAATTAGACCTTACATAAGTAAGGTTTAGTTGTGAACACCTACGGGTAAAGGGATAATTAGTGTAGACTAGATTGAGAAACTTAGAAACGCACTAGTAAAGTAGGACACATAGTTGCACACCGAGACCAAAACCATAAATTCGTCAACTATAAATACTTATAGTATTTGAATCCTCTTAAAACAACTCAGGTACCGAAGATATTTAATCTACAAGTAACGAGCACGCATATCTGTATTACATAGCAACACAGTTGAGTTCATTGCCTCTTTTCTAAACATTTTTGTTTTACAAACGCATGGCTGAGAAGCATGCGTAAATTATTTTCTTGAAATATATTTTACATAAATGCTTTTACTTCATGTATGTTTTATATGCATAATTGTATCCTACATTTCTGTCTAGGTAAACTATTTACAGGTTTACGAAATGAATTGATTACTCATCATGAATAAGACAACCATTTCAAAGCAAAGAACTCTTTTCAGAGATGTGTATCAAAGAAACTAAAGAGTCAAATCAAAGAACTATTTTCAAAGGTTCATTTTCAAAGAACAAAAGATCTAAAACAACGAATCATTTTCAAAATTCTGTATTCAAAGAACTAATGGTCTAAGTTAAGAACTACTTCCGGGGGTATGTTTCAAAGAACTAATGAGTTAAACGAAGAACTAATGAGTTAAACGAAGAACTAATCTAGGTGGCTGTCAGTCGTATGCCGATCAAGACCATGTGTAAGACACAGAAAGTCCCGACATATATAGTAGACTTGCATAGTCATGCTAACATGGGCACAAATCAAACAAATCAAATAATCAAACGAACAACAAGAGTACACAGGTGAACAAAGATCAAAGGATATCCTAAAGTCTTGACATGTACAGTAGACCTGAAAGGTCAGGCTGATATGGGCACATCATAAAGTCCCGACACATACAGGTAGACTCCTTTGGGTCAAGCCTGATATGGGCCACGTGTGAGATGATACAGACTGGACACCACCAATAAACTAAAACCATTGATTGAGCTAACAAGGCCCAATCATTATGTCTTAGATTCTATTAAATGTTTATTTTTTTAATTAATTAAGCATTTAATGTTATGTTTCTTCAAATGCTATGTTTGATCATGAATTTGTGATGAACTCAAGAAATCAATAGAAATTCTAAATTTGTGGAACTCAAACTATTGTATCGATGTTGTGAAATGGATCGCTTAATTATCCTTAACAACAATATGTTATATAGTCTGGTATGTGGTGGGCTGGTGGCTGGGCTGGCGGTAAGCTTGACCCTACATATGCCGTATATACAAGCATACTTGATTGGATAATATAGGTGGTTGTTGATGACGTTAAGGTTGTCATTTCGGGTGATCAATGTTAACAGATTTTCAGGTTATTCAAACATTGTGAATCAAAGGTATGGGATGAAACGCTTAATTATCACCAGGAACAATATATCATTTGGTTTGGTATGTGGTGAGCTGGTGGCTAGGCTGGCGGTAAGCTTGACCCTATATATGCCCTATATATAAGCATACTGAATTATATGGTATAGGTGGTTAATGGTGAGGTTAAGGTTGTCATTCGAACAGGTTTTTTCAAATTCGTTTTTAAATAAAACTACATGAACTCGCCAACTATGTGTTGACTTGATCTTTTTGCATTACTTCTCAAGTGACGAACATGTCTGACTAAGAAGTTTCTGCTTTTGACTAGGATGCTCAGATAGAGGACCTAGTACTTTGGACTTGCATATTTTTTAACATCATTATACAGATTATTTTGTATATCTTGTGCAGATTCAAGATAGATGAATTATGATGTTGATAGTAGATTTACATTGTTAAATTATGAACAAAACTGACGTAATTTAACTTTGTAATTCTATTTTATTTAGCATTTTCTCATTATATATCATGTGCAATGTAAACAATCTGATCATCACGATTATCATTCCCGATATCGCCCCCCGGGACCTTTCCGCCCGACGGGACACACGATCCGGCCCGCCGGCTCGAGGTGTGGCAGCCCGGGTCATCACGCGTGTGTTCGGGTTCGTTCAGTCTCGTTTAAACGCGTCGTTTTTCGTTACGTTTTCTTTAAATCGTATTCTTTTTAAAAGTAGTTTAATTTAAATCTTTTTAATTGGAAATTCCTGATAAATATTCTAAATATCTTTTTATTATTTTTAAAGTTTCGAAAACGTTTATTTTAATCCTTTCATCGGATCGTATCGCTTTCGAGCGTATTCGTACAGATCGTCACCCGTATGAACACGACCACATCTTTACTTTCCGATTTGATTTTCTAATTATAATATATCATTCAGAATGTTAAACTCACAAATATATTCGTGCGAATCGTCAACCACATGAACAAACTGTTACTTTAATATTCTCAAACTCTATCTTTATAGTTTTGAACATTGATATTCTCACACACGTTTACACATAATAGTATCATAACTAGCATCAGTGTGAGTGTGTTATCATTCCACAATTTCATATCGTATTTGAATCAGTTTTGTGTTCATTGTGTATTGTATGTCAGTACTGAACTTTACTGAGTTTTCAACATTGCTTTCTGAACTGTTTATTATCGAATTATTCACATAAGAGTTTGCAAACAATTCCGTACACCTATCTACTGTACAAATCCTACTATTCAGACACTAGTTGTCATAAGCGGGCACATTACAACAAGGTCAGTTTAGCTTTAAATTTGTTTTATAGCTAACTGCGGATTGGGCGCATTAACGGTAATATGGAGTTGTTGTTGATTAACTTTAACAACATGGGCCATATTTGATGCATTCTTGGGAACACAGAGTTGGTATTAATTAACTCTACTGTCACACCCCGGGCCGGCGGGAACGGATCGTGTTTTCCCGTCGGGCAGAATGTTCCCGGGGCGCGATATCATTGAGTTGATAATCAAATGATCAGATTGTTTACATAGCACATGAGATATAAATGAGAAATGCTAATCATGACATGAAATAGAATTACAAAGTTAAATTACATTGTTCATCATAATTTAACTAAGTAAATCTAATCAAAAAGAATCAATGAGTTTATATCTTGATCTGTACAAGATATACAAAAGTGATTCAATGTTCTGTCATATCAAAAGTATGCAATCAAAAGAAAGCTAGGTCTTCTATGAGTCCACTAGCTTATCATTTGCATATAGTATCTACACCTGTTCGTCACCTGAGAAAACATGTAATTTATACAAAGTCAACACTAGGTTGGTGAGTTCATAAATAAGTAAATTGAAAACCATTGACTGATCATTCACACATTCACAATGATATAATTGTTGCTTGTATACTTGTTTCACCTGTTCCACCCAATGGCCTCTCCTTAGTTATATGTACAAGTAGTATATCACCTAACTAAGTATGCTTATATATAGGGAATCACGAAAGGGTCAAGCCCAGACGCTATCCCACCACATACTCAACCAAGTTCCACACCACTTGCGATACAACTAAAGATATCCATTTCCCAACTATCCGAATTGTCCGCTGTGTAATCATATGTAGAATAATACTATAGTAAGAGGGGTTTAGTCATCAAACCGAAGTATTGATAAACCCTCGTTGAATTAAGGAATTTAGATTATTTAAATCTGATCCTTATATTATTCTATTACTTGTGAGGTTAACTTTTATGATACACTTTTAATTTAATTAAAAGTATTAGTTAACTGTTCATCATATGTCTCCAAATGTAGCGTATAGAATCCGAATGGAATCCATTTTAATCCTCACGTAATCAGATTAAAATGCATTCCATTCTCTCCTATCCCGCCGTGTGATCCCAAAGTTTCCGTGTGGGATTGTATCATGTGATTAACAAAGTCGAATAAGAACTTGTCTTATTACGTTAAGATAATCGGGTGTAAGTGACAAGAATCCCATGAAGTTACATTATCATGACCGTCATTCACTGTAAATGATAAGAATCGTCATTTACTGAATCCATGTGTTCCCAAAATATCCGTGTGGGAATGTTCTCGTGTGTTTAACAAAGTCGAATAAGAACTTGTCTTATTACATTATGTTAATTATGTGTAAATGATAAGAATCCCATGAAGTTACGTTATCATGATTGTAACATCACTGTACTTTCAGTTGTCCGTACGTCCGTACATCCGTACGATTGTACTGTTACGACTGGAGATTTATTTATTATGAATGAGTATGAAATTATTGATTGACATTACTGATATTATCACTGTTACTGGTATACATGATTATAATTTATTATACGCGTAAACCACGGGAAGTTTAGTTGTAATTCAACTAAACAGACCCGTAGTGTTTATCGCGGTTACTTATCACTGATAATGAAGGATTATTGGTTGAGAATTTATTTGTGATGGAACTGGGAGTTTGTTGGAGTCTGGTTACTAAACGTAGTCAAGGACCCATGGTCATGGTTTATCGAAATAGCGGTGGGACGGTGGCTAGGGCAGTTGCGACTGACCCTTACATATGCCCTATATATATGCATATTTCGGTCTATCATGGATGTGTCAGTGACTAGGGTTTAGTGGGTTTTGGTTTAGGAAATGATAATATTATAGTTAATAAATAATGGGAATTAATTACGCGATGTGAGGTTAAGGATATCATTTAAACGAGAATATTAATTCAGAAATATTAACTTAATAAATGTATTCGCGTGGGTGACGATTCACACGAATATAATTATTAAGAATAATGTTCTGAAACGATATTCCATAAATCATAAATCGAATCGAAATACGATACAAGCGTTGGATTCGCAAAGGTGACGATCTTTACGAATACGTACGCGAGTAACGCGTTTCGACGAGATGATTAAATAATACATGACGATATTAATTTAATAAATGGAAAACCTAAAACGTTTATTAGGAATTACAACCTAAAACGATTCCGAATAAATTAATTTATTTTTTTAATAATTATGTAGTGATAATGGAACGAAAGCGACTTACGAAATAATTTAATTAAAGTCATGTTATTTTAAAACAAAATCAATTCATTTAAAAATGCTATGATGTTTTAAATATTTCACGATTAAAAACCGAGCATAACCGAACATTTTATGAGTTTTAACGCGGTAAAAACGAGACCGGGCACGGGGAAATGATACGCGATATAAGGAAGAACTCCTCCACCTTCTTCCTCACTTCTTCTCTTTCACTTCTCTCTCTAACTCCACCAAGAACACCATTTTCGTCACCTTCACAACCATCAACTTCTCTCTAGTTTTTCTCCCTCGTCTCTTGACGGATTTTCGAGATTTCGACGCCTACGAGACCGTGTGATCGAGAGGAACAAAGGGGTACAAGAAAATCCAGAGATTTGTCACGATTTGAAGGTATGAAGCTCATTTTATTTTCGGATTTCACCTAGATCTAGAATCGAATGTGTATCATGATTGTTAAACGATTCTTGCATATAAAACACTAAAACGAGTTAATAGTTCACTAAGAAGCCAAATGTAGTGTTGAAATATGCAGAAGCTTGATGATGGCGATGATGTACTGCTCGAAAACCACAGGTTCGTGGAGGTTACTGCTGGCCGAACTCTCATGCCAGCCAGCACCGAACCCTGCATCTGGTTAGCAAACCATTCAGCCGCCAGGGCCGAACCCTACCTGGCCGCCGAACCCTAACAGGGTGGCGAACCCTATTCCCTTGATTCTCTACCGAACCTTTTAGGAGATAACGAACCTGTTGCATCAGGATGTTGCTGGCCGATCCTACACATCCAGCCGAGCCCTCTCTCGGTTCAACATGCAACGAACCCTTGATCACTTGAGGCCGAACCCTGATCACCCTAGAGACGAACCTCTAACATTAAACGAACCCCTATAGGGGCGAACCTTGGGCAAGAGGGAAGCGAACCTGTAGGTTCGCTGGACTTAGGAACGGGTCGAGGGCTGTTATTGCTTAAACACATGAACTCAAGATTACGGGTAGCCAAGAACCATGGGGAAATCGGTTGATGTGCATGCATGCATGAGAAATTTTGAATCACCACCTTCTTTAAATGATATTAACTTTAACTATAATGCTTTGTAGAAGAGGAATATTTACGAGAATGATATAAACATTATTATTTGAATAAACCATGAACTTGACTTTTATATATATAGAATCTAAGTTCAGGTGGTTGGCAAATCGATTATGTATGCATACGCAAATAGTTGCCACCTTTCTAGAGATGTTATAAATTTTAATGATGAGGTTTGATATATAAAGCGAGATTTTGGAAGAAACTAAATATAATGTCATTAAACTAAATGTGGAATTCTAAATTGAATAATCATGCATGTATGTATGGGAATGGGAGTATACTTAGGATGCCAAGAATTGATTATTAATATACGAGGATGAAAAGGGCAAACAAGTTTAACCTTTCTGTTAGGACGACAATTAATAAATAGTAAGTGTGATAATGTAACTTGGGAATAACTAACTAAGTTAAGTAGACACTTAAGAAATTGAAGCAAATATTCAAGAACACTTGATTGAAACAAACAAATATACTCATGAATATAAGGCTCACGATAATTACAGATCGTTGAGTTGATTGAGTTGCTTACGCGAGCGCGCATAATACGAGAACAAAGATCTTAAGGACTACAGGTGAGTTCTCATAACCTCCCTTTCTTTAAACTGTTTTTGGTTTTAAAACCCGGAGGTGAAACATGTATACCAAAATAAATATTATTTTGATAACACAAGGTTAATACCTGTTTATCAATATGATATTCACATTTGAAATTATCATTATTATGGGATTATCTCTTATTATTTTATATCCATGTAAACATTGTTATTGACCTAGGTCAATAACAAAGATTACAAGTATTGTCACAAATCCCGAGAATCATCGCTCTTAACTTCGGTTAATTGCTTTGACATCGTGTATTGTCACGTGGATGGTTTCCACATCTGTGAAGCATTGCCTTTGACTTCGGTTATTTGCTTTGGCTTCATGTATTGTCACGTGGTTAGCGACCACTCCATGAATCATGTATTTAACTTATGTTAATTACATAATGATCATGTATAGTCACGAACATTATTGGAGAATATAAATGATGTGATTGGTTGATTTGTTTGTGGATTGATTATCTATGTTTGATTATGATTATTTGAGATTGATTATAACTGATTGATTATGTGATTATGTGATTGTGTATGTGTTTGGTTGTTGAATGGATGGATGTGTGTTGGATTATCTCATACAGGTATTCATATGGATTTTCTCAAGGAAATCATAAGTCTTACACTCGTTTTAAACAAAGCATTTTATTAAACTATTTTAAAACACCAACTTTTAAACTCATTTTTCTAAAACATTTTTGAGTATAAAAACTTATGATTACTCACCAACTACTTTTGTAGTTGACACTTGATTTTCTTACATGTTTCAGGTGATGGAGACAAGTAGGATGAAGAGGATGATCTCTTCTATTTTGGACATCATCATCATATAGGATTCTTGGACTTAGTTAATTAACTAAATTTCTGGCGATTAGAGTTTAGTTAGTTTAACTAAATCTTTTGTGTATTTGATGTAATTGATTCATGATGAACATGATTTTTGTGTAATTATTTTGGTTGATTAAATGATATATGATGATTTGATTTCGATGCCCACGAGCTTTTGAACAATCTACACATCCCTCGTGGCATCCCGATGATTCCGCCGTCGGTCGGGGTGTTACAGATTGGTATCAGAGCCTGGGTTATAGGGAATTAGGTTATCAGAAATGGTTGACCTAGTCTATAACCGTAGGATACCCTAGTATGAATTAATTTCATACACTAGTTAGTATATTCAGGATTTCATGCTTATGTGTTTATTACATGTTAACTGAACTCCTGTTATACATCTGATATATATATATATGCTTCTTATTAATTTCTTGCTTACGTGTGCCCTAATGATTCGATAAGGACATGCACGTGGTGTATCGTAAAGGTGGTGGGACGTTGGCTAGGGCAGTTGCGACTGACCCTTACATATGCCCTATATATATACCATTTACGGTACATTAGGTGGATGTCAGTATTGAAGAATGTGGGAACTACCCGTTTGGGAAATTATTTGCTTAGGAAACTGATTGCTTAGGAAATTATCTGTTCTAGGAAAAAAATTATCTGTTTGATCTATAAAATCCAGACAAGGACACACTCGTGGTATACTACAAAGGTGGTGGGACGGTGGCTGGGGCAGTTGCGACTGACCCCTACATATGCCCTATACATATACCATTTGTAGTATATTGGGGGTCTGTCAGTGTCAGGAACATAGGATATTATTAGGACCTTACTAGGAGTGGTTGAGAGGATATAATTGTGGACTGTTGATGATATGTTTGATGGATTGACTGGGATTGACTCATGGATGATCATATTTGATAAACACTTATGAATTCACTTATGAAACACACGGATTGGACACGTAGGGTGCATAGGATCGACTAACAATACGAACACTTAGTGATGGAATATGGACTTGGGTGATAATATGGACACTTGATGATAATATAAACGCATAGTGATGATACTAACACTTAGTGATGGTATGGACACTTGACAAGAATAAACTATAAGGAAGATATGAACACTTAGTGACAATAAGAGCACTTCGTGATGATATGAACCCTTAATGATGATTATTGACATTGGAATTGATATGGATTTTAGTGAACTTAGACAGTTGGGGGAAACTTAATGTCAGGTGAACTTAGACATTAGGTGAACTTAGAAATAGGCAAGCCTACATGTCAGGTGAACTTAAGACATTAGGTAAACCTAATTGTCCAAGGGAACTAGAGATCACTTCACTCAAAATTATCCTACTAAGGATAAGGTTTGTGAAGTGAGAATTATGGTGAAATACATGACACACTCTACACATTAGCAATGGCATAATCGTGGTGCAATGGAACGGTGGTGGGACGGTGTAGGGGAGATTGCGATCTACCTCTGCATATGCCCTATATATAAGCTTGTTGCATTGCATTGGGAGGTTGTCAGTGTTAGTGTAGAGTGAGGAATGTATAGGACCTAGGAAATAGTTAGTCAACACTAGTTATGACCAACTAGGACACTTAGTAAAATAATAGGGAATTGTACACATTCTGAGTTTAATGACAGATAGGAGATAAATATAGTTCCTATATTAAATCCTAACTGCTTAAATGAACTCAGTTAATCATTGTTTGTATAAATTACGTTGTAAACGGTAGTAACATGTTTCTATTTCCTTTAGAAACATGCCGCCTCGCCGTCACAACGGAGATGATACGAACGCTGAGGATGCTAACGGTAATGCCAACCCTGGCATGCAAGAGTTAGCTAACCTCATCACTGGGTTGGTGAACCAGTTGACTCAGGCCAACCAAAACATCAACCAGAACCGAGGTGGTGCAAACCAGACAACTTGCACATTCAAACACTTCAATTCCTGTAATCCCCTGAAATTTACGGGTGCTGAATCAGCCACTGGTCTGCTGCAGTGGTTCGAGAGTATGGAGAACACCTTCATCAACAGCGAATGCCCTGAAAATCTGAAAGTTCGCTATGCCACCAGTGTTTTCCAAAAGAGAGCACTGACTTGGTGGAATGGGGAAAAGCGAACTAGGGGAGTGGATGCTGCCTTAGCACTGACATGGACAGAGGTCAAGACTCTGATGACCACTGAATTCTGTCCTAGAAGCGAGATGAGGAAACTGGAGACTGAGTTCTGGGAACTCAAGCAGGATAGCGGGGAGAACGTCATCTACAATACTCAGTTTCATGAGTATAGTCTACTGGTGCCTCATATGGTAACACCCTTGGATAGGGCGATTGAGAAATATATCGGCGGGCTGCCGGTGCAGATTCAGGATACGGTCTACGGGAGTAATCCTAAAACACTGGAGGCTGCTATCCGTCTATCTGCAACTCTTACTGATAACCATGTGAAGAATGGAACGCTCACTAGGAAAGGATACAAGAAGACTGACACCAAGACTACTGCAAAAGAAGTCAAAGCTGAAGTCAAGTCTGAAGCTGCTAGCTCGTCCAAAAGCAGCAACAAGAAGAGAAAGAATAGGAACTTCATGGTAACTGTACCTGCTGCGAAGTCTGCGCAGCAATCATCAAACAATTCTGCTGCAAGAAGTTACACTGGGAACACTCCCCAATGTAATACTTGCAGTATCATCACGCACCTAACTTGCCATGTCGCGTCTGCAACAACTGTGGCAAGTTTGGGCACTATGCTAATGTTTGTAGGAGTGCATTGCAAGCACAAAGGATGCAACAAGCACCGCTTGCACTGCCAGCTCCTCATGCTCAACCTATTCCGGCTGTACCCATTCGCCAGGTACCTCAGGCACAGGCAAGAGCCTGTTATGAATGTGGTGAAGTGGGTCACTTCAGAAATCAGTGCCCAAAGTTGACTGGAAATAATCAGAGGGTGGCAAGAGGCCGGGCTTTTCAACTGAATGCTCCAGCTGCTCAAGCCAACCAGGATGTGGTCAACGGTACATTTCTGATCAACAACTCTTATGCATCTGTCTTATTTGATTCTGGTGCCGATAGGAGTTTCGTTTCATATGATTTTGAATGCTTGCTTGGTAGAACACGTACATACTTAGATAAACCGTTCAATGTGGAGGTGGCTGACGGAAACACTATTGATATTGACACTATTATTGTTGGATGTACGGTGAACTTAAATGATCACGTTTTCCCAATTGATCTCATACCTATGCATCTTGGTAGCTTCGATGTTATCATAGGCATGGATTGGTTAGCCACCCACAGAGCGGAGATTGTTTGTCATGAGAAATATATTCGTATTCCATTACCTTCGGGTGAAACTTTGAGAATATTTGGAGAAACTGCTAGTAAAGGTCTTAAGCTGATGTCTTGCACTAAAGCACACAAGTACCTTAGGAAGAAATGTATAGCCTTCTTAGCACACATTGTGGAGAAGAAAGAGAAAGAAAAGAGAATTGAAGATGTTCCGGTGATACGAGATTTTCCAGAAGTCTTTCCAGACGATTTGCCGGGTCTTCCACCAGAACGTCAAGTTGAGTTCCGAATCGACTTGGTACCTGGTGCGAACCCAGTCGCCAAAGCTCCCTACAGACTCGCGCCCTCAGAGTTGCAAGAATTGGCGAGTCAACTGCAAGAACTTACCGATAAAGGGTTCATTCGCCCGAGCCATTCGCCATGGGGTGCACCGGTCCTGTTTGTCAAGAAGAAGGACGGGTCATTCCGAATGTGCATCGATTACCGCGAATTGAACAAACTTACAATCAAGAATCGATATCCACTGCCGCGTATCGATGATCTCTTCGATCAGCTTCAAGGCTCGGCATGGTTTTCAAAAATCGATCTTAGGTCTGGGTATCATCAGCTTCGCGTACATGATGATGATATTCCCAAGACTGCTTTCAGAACGAGATATGGCCATTATGAATTCCTGGTAATGCCCTTCGGCCTTACCAATGCACCTGCGGTTTTCATGGACCTCATGAACCGTGTTTGCAGGCCATACTTAGATAAATTTGTGATCGTATTCATTGATGATATCCTGATTTACTCAAAGACAAAGGAAGAACACGAGAAACACCTTAAGTTGGTTTTGGAGATCCTAAGAGAGGAGCGACTGTATGCCAAATTCTCTAAATGTGAATTTTGGCTTAAAGAAGTTCAATTCTTGGGGCACATAGTCAACGAATACGGTGTTCACGTGGATCCTGCGAAGATTGATGCTGTGAAGAATTGGAGTACACCGAAGACACCCACGGAGATTCGATCATTTCTCGGACTTGCCGGTTACTATCGGCGGTTCATCTCGAATTTCTCCAGGATTGCTGTCCCTCTCACTGCTTTGACTCAGAAGAATAGGCCATACGAGTGGGGACCAAGGCAAGAAGAGGCATTTCAGACCTTGAAGCAGAAACTTTGTGATGCTCCTGTCTTGACACTGCCTGATGGAAATGATGATTTTGTGGTTTATTGTGATGCGTCCAACTTAGGTCTCGGTTGTGTTCTCATGCAACGGGGAAAGGTTGTGGCTTATGCATCAAGGCAATTGAAGATTCATGAAAAGAACTACACTACACACGACTTGGAACTTGGTGCAGTCGTGTTTGCTTTGAAGATATGGAGACATTATCTTTATGGCACTAAGTGTGTAGTGTTCACGGATCATAAAAGTTTGCAACATATTTTGAATCAGAAAGAGCTCAATATGAGACAACGGAGATGGGTTGAACTGTTGAACGATTATGACTGTGAAATTCGCTACCATCCTGGTAAAGCGAATGTAGTAGCAGATGCGCTTAGTCGCAAAAGTCAAGTTCAGATTCATAGTGTCCGAGTGCACACTAATCTCCGTAATGATGTTCTCACAGCCCAACAACACTCATTAGCTCAAGATAACTTGAAAAATGAGATGTCTTGTGGGGCTGAAATCTTATTGGAAACTAAGGATGACGGGTTGATGTATTATTTGAATCGGTTGTGGATACCGAACAGGGGTGATCTAAGGACGTTAATTTTGGATGAAGCTCATAAGTCTCGTTATTCAATCCATCCAGGCTCTGATAAGATGTATCAAGACCTTAGGGGCTTGTACTGGTGGCCTGGAATGAAGAAGGATATTGCTGAGTATGTGTCTAAGTGCCTTAACTGTGCCAAAGTCAAGGCCGAACATCAGCGACCTTCAGGATTGTTGTTACAACCAGAGATACCGATGTGGAAGTGGGAGAATATCTCCATGGATTTCATTACTAAGCTTCCACGTACCACGAACGGTAAAGATAGTATCTGGGTGATTGTTGATAGATTAACCAAGTCGGCTCATTTCTTACCGATACGCGAAACTTACCCTGTGCGGAAGCTAGCTCGTATCTACATTGATGAGATCATTAGCCGACATGGTATTCCCTTAAGCATAATATCGGACCGTGATGCTCGTTTCACGGCACGATTTTGGGAATCACTTCATGAAGCCTTTGGAACAAGATTGGATCTTAGCACCGCATATCATCTTCAAACGGATGGTCAAACGGAGCGAACGATTCAGACATTGGAAGACATGTTGAGAGCTTGTGTCATCGACTTCGGTGGCAACTGGGATAGCCATCTACCATTGGTTGAGTTCTCGTATAACAATAGTTATCACGCGAGCATTGGTATGGCGCCGTTCGAAGCTCTTTATGGCAGGAAATGTCGGTCACATATTTGTTGGACTGAGGTCGGCGATTCGCAGATCACTGGTCCCGAGATTATTCAGGAGACGACTGACAAGATTCGCCAGATCCGCGACAATCTGTTAGCTGCTCGCAGTCGACAGAAAAGCTACGCGGATAAACGAAGAAAACCTCTAGAGTTTGAAGTGGGAGATATGGTATTACTTAAAGTATCGCCTTGGAAGGGCGTTGTTCGATTTGGAAAGAAGGGGAAGCTTGCTCCACGTTATGTTGGCCCTTTTAAGATCCTTGAACGGATCGGGAAGGTTGCCTACAAGTTAGAACTTCCTCCTGAACTTAGTAATGTGCACCCAACGTTTCACGTGTCCAATCTACGAAAGTGCTTAGCTGATCAAGATCTTCAGGTACCACTCGATGACATTCGTATCGATGATACCATGCACTTCGTTGAAAAACCAGTGGAGATAATGGATCGTGAGGTTAAACAGCTCAAACGCAGTAGAATTCCAATTGTCAAAGTACGTTGGGAATCGAAGCGGGGTCCAGAATTCACATGGGAGCGGGAAGATCAGATGAAGCTTAAGTACCCACATTTCTTTACTACGGTCACTCCAAGTTGAATTTCGGGACGAAATTCCTTTAACTAGGGGAGACTGTAACATCACTGTACTTTCAGTTGTCCGTACGTCCGTACATCCGTACGATTGTACTGTTACGACTGGAGATTTATTTATTATGAATGAGTATGAAATTATTGATTGACATTACTGATATTATCACTGTTACTGGTATACATGATTATAATTTATTATACGCGTAAACCACGGGAAGTTTAGTTGTAATTCAACTAAACAGACCCGTAGTGTTTATCGCGGTTACTTATCACTGATAATGAAGGATTATTGGTTGAGAATTTATTTGTGATGGAACTGGGAGTTTGTTGGAGTCTGGTTACTAAACGTAGTCAAGGACCCATGGTCATGGTTTATCGAAATAGCGGTGGGACGGTGGCTAGGGCAGTTGCGACTGACCCTTACATATGCCCTATATATATGCATATTTCGGTCTATCATGGATGTGTCAGTGACTAGGGTTTAGTGGGTTTTGGTTTAGGAAATGATAATATTATAGTTAATAAATAATGGGAATTAATTACCCGATGTGAGGTTAAGGATATCATTTAAACGAGAATATTAATTCAGAAATATTAACTTAATAAATGTATTCGCGTGGGTGACGATTCACACGAATATAATTATTAAGAATAATGTTCTGAAACGATATTCCATAAATCATAAATCGAATCGAAATACGATACAAGCGTTGGATTCGCAAAGGTGACGATCTTTACGAATACGTACGCGAGTAACGCGTTTCGACGAGATGATTAAATAATACATGACGATATTAATTTAATAAATGGAAAACCTAAAACGTTTATTAGGAATTACAACCTAAAACGATTCCGAATAAATTAATTTATTTTTTTAATAATTATGTAGTGATAATGGAACGAAAGCGACTTACGAAATAATTTAATTAAAGTCATGTTATTTTAAAACAAAATCAATTCATTTAAAAATGCTATGATGTTTTAAATATTTCACGATTAAAAACCGAGCATAACCGAACATTTTATGAGTTTTAACGCGGTAAAAACGAGACCGGGCACGGGGAAATGATACGCGATATAAGGAAGAACTCCTCCACCTTCTTCCTCACTTCTTCTCTTTCACTTCTCTCTCTAACTCCACCAAGAACACCATTTTCGTCACCTTCACAACCATCAACTTCTCTCTAGTTTTTCTCCCTCGTCTCTTGACGGATTTTCGAGATTTCGACGCCTACGAGACCGTGTGATCGAGAGGAACAAAGGGGTACAAGAAAATCCAGAGATTTGTCACGATTTGAAGGTATGAAGCTCATTTTATTTTCGGATTTCACCTAGATCTAGAATCGAATGTGTATCATGATTGTTAAACGATTCTTGCATATAAAACACTAAAACGAGTTAATAGTTCACTAAGAAGCCAAATGTAGTGTTGAAATATGCAGAAGCTTGATGATGGCGATGATGTACTGCTCGAAAACCACAGGTTCGTGGAGGTTACTGCTGGCCGAACTCTCATGCCAGCCAGCACCGAACCCTGCATCTGGTTAGCAAACCATTCAGCCGCCAGGGCCGAACCCTACCTGGCCGCCGAACCCTAACAGGGTGGCGAACCCTATTCCCTTGATTCTCTACCGAACCTTTTAGGAGATAACGAACCTGTTGCATCAGGATGTTGCTGGCCGAACCCTACACATCCAGCCGAGCCCTCTCTCGGTTCAACATGCAACGAACCCTTGATCACTTGAGGCCGAACCCTGATCACCCTAGAGACGAACCTCTAACATTAAACGAACCCCTATAGGGGCGAACCTTGGGCAAGAGGGAAGCGAACCTGTAGGTTCGCTGGACTTAGGAACGGGTCGAGGGCTGTTATTGCTTAAACACATGAACTCAAGATTACGGGTAGCCAAGAACCATGGGGAAATCGGTTGATGTGCATGCATGCATGAGAAATTTTGAATCACCACCTTCTTTAAATGATATTAACTTTAACTATAATGCTTTGTAGAAGAGGAATATTTACGAGAATGATATAAACATTATTATTTGAATAAACCATGAACTTGACTTTTATATATATAGAATCTAAGTTCAGGTGGTTGGCAAATCGATTATGTATGCATACGCAAATAGTTGCCACCTTTCTAGAGATGTTATAAATTTTAATGATGAGGTTTGATATATAAAGCGAGATTTTGGAAGAAACTAAATATAATGTCATTAAACTAAATGTGGAATTCTAAATTGAATAATCATGCATGTATGTATGGGAATGGGAGTATACTTAGGATGCCAAGAATTGATTATTAATATACGAGGATGAAAAGGGCAAACAAGTTTAACCTTTCTGTTAGGACGACAATTAATAAATAGTAAGTGTGATAATGTAACTTGGGAATAACTAACTAAGTTAAGTAGACACTTAAGAAATTGAAGCAAATATTCAAGAACACTTGACTGAAACAAACAAATATACTCATGAATATAAGGCTCACGATAATTACAGATCGTTGAGTTGATTGAGTTGCTTACGCGAGCGCGCATAATACGAGAACAAAGATCTTAAGGACTACAGGTGAGTTCTCATAACCTCCCTTTCTTTAAACTGTTTTTGGTTTTAAAACCCGGAGGTGAAACATGTATACCAAAATAAATATTATTTTGATAACACAAGGTTAATACCTGTTTATCAATATGATATTCACATTTGAAATTATCATTATTATGGGATTATCTCTTATTATTTTATATCCATGTAAACATTGTTATTGACCTAGGTCAATAACAAAGATTACAAGTATTGTCACAAATCCCGAGAATCATCGCTCTTAACTTCAGTTAATTGCTTTGACATCGTGTATTGTCACGTGGATGGTTTCCACATCTGTGAAGCATTGCCTTTGACTTCGGTTATTTGCTTTGGCTTCATGTATTGTCACGTGGTTAGCGACCACTCCATGAATCATGTATTTAACTTATGTTAATTACATAATGATCATGTATAGTCACGAACATTATTGGAGAATATAAATGATGTGATTGGTTGATTTGTTTGTGGATTGATTATCTATGTTTGATTATGATTATTTGAGATTGATTATAACTGATTGATTATGTGATTATGTGATTGTGTATGTGTTTGGTTGTTGAATGGATGGATGTGTGTTGGATTATCTCATACAGGTATTCATATGGATTTTCTCAAGGAAATCACAAGTCTTACACTCGTTTTAAACAAAGCATTTTATTAAACTATTTTAAAACACCAACTTTTAAACTCATTTTTCTAAAACATTTTTGAGTATAAAAACTTATGATTACTCACCAACTACTTTTGTAGTTGACACTTGATTTTCTTACATGTTTCAGGTGATGGAGACAAGTAGGATGAAGAGGATGATCTCTTCTATTTTGGACATCATCATCATATAGGATTCTTGGACTTAGTTAATTAACTAAATTTCTGGCGATTAGAGTTTAGTTAGTTTAACTAAATCTTTTGTGTATTTGATGTAATTGATTCATGATGAACATGATTTTTGTGTAATTATTTTGGTTGATTAAATGATATATGATGATTTGATTTAGATGCCCACGAGCTTTTGAACAATCTACACATCCCTCGTGGCATCCCGATGATTCCGCCGTCGGTCGGGGTGTTACAATGATCATCATTTACTGTATCCATGTGATCCCAAAGTATCCGTGTGGGATTGTTCTCGTGTACTTAACAAAGTCGAATAAGAACTTGTCTTATTACATTATGTTAATTAGGTGTAAATGATAAGAATTCCATGAAGTTACGTTATCATGATCATCATTTACTGTAAATGATAAGAATCCCATGAATTTACGTTATCATGATCATCATTTACTGAATCCATGTGTTCCCAAAGCCTCATTATGTAATTAAGTGTAAATTAATTAAGTATCTGATCATGTGGAAATAACTAAGTGTTATAAGTTACAATCTTATAACTAAGTTATTATAATGTATTGATAATTAAGAAATTATCTTATCATAGTCTTATGAGTTTCCCTGTTATCTCAAAATCATACAAGCATGCATACAATGATATATGATAATAAGCAATTTAATATCATTTAATCAGAGTATAACTAACATGTTAAGTAAAACTTTTAAATAAATAAAAGTAAACATGTTTCTCAGCCCCGAGAGTTAAAATCAGTAAAGATTTAAAGTAAAAGGGGCATATGAACTCACCTTGTAGTAATTGTGTTTGACTTAGCTTAAACAAGAATGTACGCGCTCTTGATTGTACTTGAGTGTATTTTCACGATCCTGTATTGATTTCACGATGTTGTAACTTGTAAGTTTAAGTTTTGAAAGGTTCTGTGTGTGTATGTGTGGATGTTAGCCCTAAAGTTGGCTTCCACGCGTAAGACTTGGTCATGATCACCGCTCGGTCCCTTATGTTGGTTTTAAGTCAAAAACCTTATAAGTTATTATTTTGTAATCTTTGAACCTGATTATTCTTGAACTTGTACACCTTGTCATTAATTGTAAGCCATATGCATTGATAAAAGACTTAGTGTTTATGACAATTCCACTTTGTTGATTTTGTACATTTGAACATGTATTGCATACTTATGAGTTATTTGAACAAACATTCTTTTGACATATTTTGATTTGACCTTATGAAATGTGTTAACCCAGGTGGTTTGAAATGATATGTAGACCGAACTATGTGACCAAGTCCTATGTTGGGCCCCTAGGTAACAAGTTGGGCCCTAGGCCCAAACCTATGGGCCTTGGACTGTTCTTGAACAACTGAGAGTGTTAGACCATATTAGGACATGTGAATCAATGATATACGCTGTGGAAATACGAAGGCCCGGTCAAATACTACAAGGCCTAGTGAATAGGTGGCCTTGTGGGTCTCCATTGGGCCACGAAGGGAAACCGTTGGGCCCGAGGTGGGTCCAGGCAAGGTTTGTTGGGCCAAAGGTTAATATGAACAATGGAAACCATAATTGGGCTAGAAATAGGCTGTTGTCCAAGTCGTTTGCGAAGTGGCCTCAAGGTTAGGACATGGGCCTAAAGAGTAGGCCTTGGATCCAGTTTTGTGGGCCACGGGCCGAATTTGCTGGGCCCCAAGGAATTTCATCCAGGCCCAAAGTATAATATGTATTGGGCCAAGATGGGCCTGGTTTATTTGGGCTGAATTCGAGTGTGGGCCAAAATCAAGGAAAATATGGGCCACTTATGTGTGTGGGTGAGCTAAGTCTAAGGGCAAATTTTGTGTAGCATTATGTTGAGCCAGCATATTGGCTGGAAGATAAAGTCTGAGACGAGATTCTTCTGGGCCACGACAATAGGGTATTGGGCCAGTAATGGGCCAAGGGGGCTGCATAGTTGGGCCAGGGAATTCACATGGACCTCCCTTGGTTCTATTGGGCCAACACAAAAATGTGAACAGCACTTGATCGAATGAAAGACTGTTAGGTCTTGTTACAACCCACGCTAGGTGAGCCAACTATCATGGACTCATTGTATATTCTTGGGCTGATTCAAGTCATGTTGGCTTAATAGGTGGGCCACACAATTAGAGATGTCTGGGCCAACTATCAAACTGTTTGGGCCTCATGGATGCTGCCGGCCGAATGAGACTTTCAGGTGTATCGGCCGAATGAAGTTGTCTCCTTGACCGAATGTAAGTGGCTGTCGAATGAGGGTTAGTTCCGAGTGGGTGGCCGAATGTGTAGAGTATGGTGGGCGAATGAGGTTGGGGCGAAGGAGGTGGCTGGCCGTAGGTGATGGCTGGGTGGCGAATGAAGGGTGGCTGTCGACTGAGAGACTGCCGAAAGAAGGTGGTCTTTCGGCCAAACCCTAAAAGAGAGGAGTCATTCGACTCTTTTCATTCGGGTCACTGTTGCCGGTCGCAGCACTAGCACCCATCTCCACGTTGGACCAGCCATTGTGATGGTTTCAAGCATAGGAGTTTAGTTTTCGAGGGTGTGGGGTTCGGGGATGGTGGTGGTCGCCGGCTAGTGTTAAGAGGCTAGAACAAAGGGTGAAAACCCTAATTTTCAAGACCTTGCAACTCATTTTACCTCGATTTCAGAAAGTTTGAACTCCGATCTGTTGTACTTTTGTGTAGAGGGTGTCGAGAGCTTCGTGTAGGTTCGAAAATGGAGTGATTTGGCCAAGTATTGAGGGAGATATGGAGGAGAGAAGGTGGTTCTTGGTGGTGGTGTGGTGGTAGCCGGAAATGAGGGTTGGAGAGAGAAGGAGGAGATGCAAAATGAGAAAACTCTCTCATTTAGAGTATATATCTCCCGCGTGGTGTTCGGGTTCGTTTCGTTTGCTCGGTTCGTTACTTCGTCGCGTATCCGGAAAATTACGCGCAATTTAAATGTTTTAAATAAAAGAGTTTAATTTAATTATTTTGATGAGTTTCAAAATTGTAAAAATATTATTTATTTGATTTTATTAAATTATTATCGATCGTGACGTGATTTCGTTTTCGTTTCGTCAGATCGCGTAACCTTCACGCGTAATTCGTTCGAATCGTCACCCGAACGAATACGATGATGGTTTTGCTTTCTGACTTTTGTTTTCTACTTTTCAGTCATTATTTCAGAATTCTAAACTCACAGATATGTTTGTGTGAGTCGTCACTCACGCAAACACACTGTCAGTTCGTCATTCTGAAATAACACTGCATTATGTTTTAATTGTGCTTCCTCACTGTCGGACTCAACTATACATCATGATTTCACATTGTTTCTGTACTGACTTGTCGGTCATCTGATTCCTGTCATCTGTGGACATCAGATCGCAACCGATATGTTTCTGAATATTGTTTGAATACCGCTGTTTCTCATGATTTGTTGTGTTTACTGTAATTAAGTTTTCACTTAATAAACACAACTAATGTTTCAAATGTACGTTGTACTTAATGTATTTAAGTTTATACGAAAATACGTACAACGGTTTCTTGTATTTAGGATTCTGTTAATACAAGTACTGTTTAAACTCACGTATGTACACATAGTATAAAGTGAAAGTACACATACCGTACGGACTTGCCGGACGATCTGGCACTTGCTGTTACATCTACTACCATGGATTGTATTGGACACAGTTATGTCAGCTTTAGATCTAACTCCAAACGTAGTTTAGGACTTGAACGTAAGTTGAACACATTATTATACTCGATGTTAGTTTGGGTTACAATCAGCATGTTACATCCTTTAGGTTATAAATTCTTTGAGTTGTACATCATTTATTTATTCTGTCATTTCATTCATAAACTTTTATTTTTCATTGATCTTAAACTATAATGTTTTAAATTAAACCCATATTTCTCACCAACTATTCGTAGTTGACAGATATTTTTTCACATGTTTCAGGAAATCAAAGATAGGTACATTCAGGGGCAATTAAGGCGACCTATCTAAGATAGATCAAGATCAAGAAACAAGCTAGGATGGATTAGAAACTCACATAATCCTTTTTGTTTAATTATCTTATCTGTTCTTATTTTATAAACATTATTTTGAGGTCGGTTAGTTGTTTATTCTTTTGGTAGTTAGATATGATTTGTATTTAAACTTCATTTAACATTATGAAATCTAGTGATTCATTCTCCAATTTAAACTCCAACTAACATTAACAATTAACAATTTCACACCACTTGTGAATTTCTCCAAAAGTTTCGCACCATATGTGATACGACTACAATTCATACATAGATAAGCAATGTTTCTACTATTGCTTATCCTTAAAAAAACACCAAGTATACAACACCAATTCATCAAAAATCATTATTAAATGTATTTTCTACATACATCTCAAACACTCATAGTTACACATATACATATACACCATTGCATATGTTAATTATATGAGTTGGATGACTTACTTGGTTCCAAATGAGCTATCCACTACCAAAAACTCCTTTCGGGTCGTTGATTTCCACTCAAGTCTCCATTATTGTTTCCTATTATCATAACTAATAGGTTTAAAACAAGTGTTGACTATTATAATCAAAATACACCATTTGACGTATTACCACCATTTTCAATACCATTTTACATTTATGTAACACATTTCACATCATCAATATGCTTAAAACTCATTTTTCAGTTAAAACCATCAAATTGTCATTTCATCAAACACCTTATGTGCATGCATTTACCTACCCATGATCATTGATCCTTAAAACTTCTATCAAACTCCATTTTTTTTATTTCCATAATGAACTAATTCAACATGTACACAACAAACTATAACAACTTTGTGAAATCATCAAATCCTCAGCTTTTAAGCTAACTTTAATCATCTAGTTCATATACCTCATGAACCATACTAAACCCCTATTCATCATATTATATCTACATGCAAGAAATGATCAAAATGTTGTTCCTAGATAATTATCACTATGAATAACAACATTTAACACCCTCCAAACACCCAAATTTCGTATTTCATCATGCCTCACTCATACCCTATATGAGACCCACGAAAATTTGCATCAAAACATACAAAATTACTTACCTAGATGTTGTATGATGCAAGAGAAACTCCAATCTTTTATTGCATGATAGATTGGACCAAGATAAAAAAAGCAAATTGGTCAATTTTCCAGAAATTTGAATTTCTCCTCTAGGCTCCTCTTGTGCTCGTCAACTAGAACCAAAGAGTTGGTTTTATGACCAATTTTTACCATCCCCATTTTTATATAACCTCTTTTTATTAAGTTTAATATATTTGCACATTTAGCTAGAGCCTAGAGGTGGCCAAACCGGGATTTTTTTGGAACCGGAACCGGTTCCAAAACCGGTTCCGGTCAACAAAGTCAAGAACCAGTTTTGGTTCCGGTTTTTGACCGTTTCCAAACGGTTTTTTGCCGTTTCCGGTTCCAATTTCTCTGAAAATTCGGAATCACATCGTACCCACCATTACAGTTCGGTTCCTCGGTTCTGGTTCCGGGTACGTTGGCCACCTCTACATTTAGCCCCTCCATTAGAGGACTGGGCTTTCAACAAACAGCCCGTTTTTTTAGTAAACCCAATTGCTCCATAACCCAAAGGGTTCTCTCTTCTGCGTTTTCATGTCTTCATCAACAAAACGCCATTGAGTTCGCACCAACTGAAAAAGAAACCTACTCTGCGGCTGCCGTCGTCTGCTCCGTCACCATCATCATCATCACTGCCCGTAAGTCTCCGTCATTCATTCACATCACGCTGGAGGTTAAACGATGCCACGAACTACCACATTAGAATCTCCTGGTTGTCCTCCACTTCGCGCCATAACTTTCGATGTTCTCGGCCTCATCAAAGGTTGGTTTGATTCAACGATAAAAGCTTATTTATGTTCCAATTGATGGGGGGGAACCGGATGCCTCTCGATTTGTTCTTGCGGCTTCTATTATTGACCGAAAAATTGATCCTGTATGTTGTGGATTCCTTCATATGTAATTCATTTCAGAAGTGTTGAGATTTGTGTGTTTTTGCACTAGTTTGCAGTATGATTCTGCATATGTTGGAAGTGGTTAATAAACGATTTAGTGCTTTGGTTCACAAGGTAGTAATTGTTCCTGGTGACTTTTGAAACGGAAACTGCTTTTATTTTTTTAGAGATTGTTGATAGAAGTAGGTTCTTTTTAAATTTTTCTCTTTTCTTTTGGTTTGAAAGGTATGCAGTTAATGAAGCTCAGCAGTACCTTTGATTGAAACAACAGATGTGTATACACATATATATAGGCTTATTTAGATGTTTGCTTGGTCTGAGCAAATTTATTACTAAGGCTAGGTAGTCTAAGGTGTTGTTGTTTTTTCATATGTAAAATGTCTGCAGTCTGCGGACCACATCTGCAGACATCTGCAGAAGAAGAGTTGGACCAAATGTCTGCAATCTGCAAGAAGCAGACTGTTTGTTTTTTACGTCTGCAAGTTGCTAAAATTGATTAAAATTTAAATAAACCATTTTTTAACTAATAACAGTTTTTCAACATTAAAATTTAAATAATAGTTTTACATCCTCAAACAACAAACAACGCATACTATTCCTTGCATAATTGGGTGGCATAAGTTAATCAAACACAATCAAACATAATTTAATCAAACATAATTTAATCAAACACAATTTCAACAATTTGTGTTGCTTTGCAAGATGAGCTTTTAGAGTACCATAAGTTGATAACAATGCTTCAATCACAGTCAGTTAATCCAATTCCATTGGGTTCAGAAACCGTGAGCTCAAAGGGGTGATCCTCTTTTTCATGATTTCATGAAAAGGATACTTCTTAAAGTCTGTTTTCAGTTATAAACTGATGAAATGCTTTCCCAAATTCTAAATTTTCAGCACGACCACAAGCGGAAACAATTGTTGAAAAGATCTTCTCATCTGGTTTTACATTTGATCTCTTCACCTCCTCAATCAAAGGCAGAACATTGTTGTAGCACCCACACCCACAATACCTTTTCATAGTTCATAAGTTCAAACGATTGATATTAGCAATTCAAGATAATGATGAGAAAGAAACCACCATGCATTAAAAGATGTCATATCCGTCAACCATAAGTTAATCAAACGCAATCAAACATAATTTAATCAAACACAATTTCAAACATAATTTAATCAAATTAATTATTATATGCTTCTATCTTTTATCCCTAAAATCTCTTGCTAATCGCATACTAAGAACCGGGAAGTCTATAAATTTTCTTAAAGTTTGTTGTGAGGGTCATAATTGGGCTGATTTTACAACTGAAGCTGCAAATGCAACTTTGGTCAACTATACATTCAAGTTAATGCACTTGAATCTTAGGTCACTTTCAAGCGATTAGGATCTCCTAATGGTGTGATTAGATTCTCCAATTTTTGGATCTCCTAATAAAGTAGCAAGGTCAAGGGTTGTAGACTTCCCACGCAAGCACATATATGATGATGTGAATCAAAAAGAAAAAAAAATACCTTCGGCGTCGGGAGAAGACTGTTGACGATCGAGAGAGAAGATGCTACCTTCGGCTTCAGGAGATTGACTGGATCTATAGTGCGGTCGAGATGGTGGAGCAGAGTTGATCGGTGGTTGAGGCGATCAGTGGAGTTGCGGTACTGGGGGAGGCGATCGGTGGAGTTGGGGTGTTACGGCAGTGGGATTCCAAAACCTAATGGAAGCTGTGAAATGTAGAAACACGGGTCGAGGAGAAGAAGAGAGGAGAAGAGGTATGTCCACGTCTGCGTGAAAAAGAGGTTGTGCAGATGTTTTTTAATGGAATGTCTTCTGAAAAACAAACAATCTGCAGCCCTCAACACCTGCCCGTGGTCTGCGCGACGCAGACAAAAGAGGCCAGGAAGACCTTTTTGAAGAAAACAAACACCCCCTAAGGCTCAAGGCGCTTGAAAGGCGAGGCCTTTTTAAGCAAGGCGCACAGGATAAACATGTTGTTTTTAGGGGTTTTAGACATGTTTTGGCTAGTTCTGTTGGCCAAGAACTGATAAACAAATGCAAAAAACACACCTTCATGGAAACTACCACCACTCTTTCAATACTATTAAGAACAAAACCACACCAGTTACATTAAGCCCTAACATATGTTTATACTTAACTTAACCTTGGAAAACAAGGTAACCTATTTGACTCATAGTTGTCAAAGGCGCAAGGCGAATAAGCCCCACTCTGAGCCTAAGTGCAAGGTGCAAAAACAAGCGAGAAAAGAGATGGCTTTTTTAAACTAGGCACATAGTATCACGTTACCATTTTTAGAAGTTTTATATGTTTTAGGCTTAAAAATTTAAAAAATATATATAGAGTCTAACTATAATACAACTAATAATTTAGTTATATAGAGTTTCTAAAATATAAAAACCTTTTTATGGTTGGATTTTTTTGAACTATACCAGATTTTCCAAAATTTTACCGGAATCTTACCGGAGTGTGCCTAGGCTGCCATGCGGCGCCTTTCATGCACCTGACGTTTTTTTTTGCTTGAAAACTATGATTTGACTCTAACTCTACTTCCTAATCATACTAGAATGACAATCTCAAAATAAAAACAGTTTAATAAACAAACCCATCCCTAGTCAATTTTAAAACCAACCGAAATAAACATTAATTAATAAACCAAACAAGATCAAGATTAACACCTTTAGGGTTTGAGGTGATGTTTCAGGCTATTTGCTGTTTCAGGCTATTTGCTGTTTCAGGCATGTTTTTCCATAATTTGGCTGTAACCCTTGTCTGAGTGCTTTGATAGATACACAATGTTATTGTTGTGCCTCACTTGGTCTGGTTGCCTATGAGAGTGCCTTTTTTACCTTTGACTACAAACTTGGGGCTTGTTTTCGATTTTGCCTTTTCCTTCATGTAGACGCCTAGTTCTAATACGTAGGAACTAGGAAGGTAGCAAGATGTTTAATGTATGACATTACAGCTTGCGTATTAGGAGGAATCTTGTTGGTGGGCTGCCTAAATAGCCAAGCCTGTGAGCCACTATATATCTTATTTTTCTTCATATCAAAACTGCTTTTTAGAACTTTTAATCACACTTTAAAGTTTGGTTTTGCTTTTTGTTTGCAGCTGTTAGCTACTGCAAGGAAAAGTGGTGTGGTAAGCTAAGTTCATACTATTATCATAAATCATGGTCATGAAGTAATACTTGCTTGTTTAAGTATTTACATTGTCTATTGTGGTATTGCCTCACTATAGTTTTCTGTACAACACAGATTGAGTTGCTTAGCCCTATCAGTGGTGATCTTGAGTTTCATTACCTACCGTCTCCCAAACAGATGTTCAGCTGCAAGAAGATAACATAGTTGGGTTGCATTTATTCAAAAAACTGCCATCTAGGTTTCTGTTTGGATTATACTGTTTTTTTTACTAAAAGCGTTGCTGCATTTGTTCTTTTGGAGAATAGTTTGTATTTCCAACTGCTCTAATGTGACACTACAAAAAGTTATTAGTTTCATTTCTTTTCGCAAGAATAATTTTGTAAAACAAGCTTTCGACCTCTAGATATAACCAAATAAAACTATACATCTATTAGTATGCAAAGTTGAGCACCTGTCCAATTATTGTGACATAACAATGGGGAGTACTTGATCATATATTTATATTTTATTCTATATTTTAGTTAACGGTTCATGGAATGTAAATGCACCTGCACTCAATTGTGCTTGTATTCTTAACTGGACCATTTAACGAATTTAAAAAAAAACAAGGGAGAAATTGAATCATTCTTGTGTTTGTTGTTAGACACTGAATATAATTTTATAATAGTGTGAAGCTTAATCTTCAAGCTCAGTCACGTGTTTTTCTTTAAGTTCCAGCATTTTGATTTTTTGATAAGGTGTCCATGCGTTTTCAATTTCATATGGTAAGGTGTCCATGCATTTTCAATTTATCGCTTGTGGTTAAAATATCAAGTTTGTTAAATTAGTTTTTTCGTTTATAATATAAGCTGTGTTTAAAAGCAGGTCGTGCACCTTGTTTACATGCACTACAAAAGGGCTTACAACCATGAGATCTATTATAATTCTAATGTGTTAGTTTAACACATCCAATTTCGTACATATTAGAGTCTGTTTTCGTTAGTTTTGTATATATTTCGAGTCGATTTTAGTTCCTTTTTACATTTTAGTGTTTTTGTGCAGGAATGTGTCCTGGAGGAGGGGAAATGAAGGCAAACGGGCGTCGGAATCAAGAGCGGGTGAACAAGCGAAGAAAAACAAGAAATTTTGACCTAGGCGGTACGCCTATCGAGGGTTCCTGGTCCCAGGCGATGCGCGCGGCATCGTCAGCCGCCAATCTTCCAAATACCCCGCGCAACTTTATGTAGGCACGATAGGCGTTACGCCCCAGATGAATTTTGAGCCTAAAACCCTAATTTCAAGCCCTCTATAAATTAATCGCATTCCAGCCGTTTTAAGGGACTTTTTCTGCGACTTTGGAACCCTAATCAAGCTAGGAGGCTGCTAGAGCTTAACCATGGAAGGAATAGCTTGATTAGGGCTTGTTGAAGTGAAGAAGGACCTTGTTCTTGAGTATTTTCCTTATCTTTACATGTTCTTAGTTTAAAGCTTTGATCTTTCATGTATTTAGACATATTTCAGACTTGTTTAGCTACTGTTAGTATGATTTGTGGCTAGATCTATGGTTGTATCTAGGATTGGGATGATAAAGTTTTGATCTTTGATGATTTTGGACATGATTTATGCTTATGGATGATATATGCTTTGTAATCAGCTGTAAAGTTTGAAACTTTGATGATCTTTGTATGTGTTGAATAATTATATGAGGTGAATGTTTGATCCACATGTGTTTAGGAAGGTCTTTCCACACATAGATGCATGTTAGGCCTACTACTTTGTGTTTTAGGTTGGTTTATGGGTTGTTGATCACATTCCATAGGATTAGACTTCATTAAGTATAGTTATTTGCATGTGTGACCTAACCTAGAAATCCGGGAGGTGATAGGTTAGATGGTTGGTCTCTCACACCTTGGATTTTTGAGTTAAACGACCCGGGAGGGCGTTGTCTTAGATCTACTTAGTGTTAGTGTCAATACATGTTAAAGTTGTCAACTTTATAGCTCTCTAGTGTCTTAGGATACAAACGGGTGGAGAAATCCGGGAGGTGATTCAACCGTTGGAGTGCAATTGCATATCGGGAAAACCGGAAGGCGACCCGATAGACTAGTGCATACATTACAGCCCTTAGGATTCCCATTGGAGTTTCCTGGTATCTGATCTGGGTCCCATTAGGTATTCCTTAGTATGTTCCTTAAGATCCTAGTCTTCATCCTGCATAAGTCAGTCCAGATCAGCATCTGTCATACTTTTGATTCCCAGCCTAGATACACCAGTTTTCCTCTCTGCAGTTAGATTCCAGTTTCATTATCAGTTTCAATTTTCTGTTTTAGTTTAGTTTAGTGTTCCAGTCAGATCAGTCAGATTAGGTTATCAGTTGCACCAAACCCCCCCCCCCATCTTTTACCTTAGTTAGTTCACAGTCTAGGTATTAGTTTGTTATACTAGTGTCCATTGGTTCGATATCCGGACTTCCACCAGCTATTCTGCCACCGACAGGTACACTTGCCTTAGGAGCGGTCTAGTTTAGGTTTTCCGATTATTACTAGGTGTTTAGGTTAAGTATAGGTCTAGGATTAGATTTGGTGTCTTTAGCTTAGGTTAATTAGATTAAATTTAGTCTAGCTTTTATTATACTGACCGCTCGCATCAAGTTCCAAAATCACTTGGGGATTCCACTTTTGACGATTCTCCAACAACATGGAATGTGTGTGCTGCTAGTAATATCTTGTGTTGTAAAGTAGATGAAAATGAGAAGTATGCCTTGTTTGGAGGGTGAGTTTTTATTTATTTATTGATAATTTTGCTTTAAAATTCATGGTTAAGACCATATAGTGGCTTTCAAATACCATGGTTAGAAAAGTCGCTAGTCGGTAGGCGAGGTACGGACTAGGGATTAATCGGGATTAATCATATTGGAATTTTTATATAGAATTTTTCAAAATTTTATATACATACATACAAATACACACATCAATATAAATATAATACTTCAAAATTCAAATATTTTTCTAATAAACTTAAAGATAATAAACAAAGTACTTAAAAATTCAAACATTAACATTAGCATCCTTGGGAGGCGACTGAGACCGATGTGTGCAGCTGCTTTTTGACCGATCGATCGTGATTTTGGGAGTCGACTGAGACCGGGAAGAAGAAAAAACACAATTTCTTTGGGTTTTGGCTTAAGCATAAAATTATTGGCCTGTTGACCAATTTTTTGCCCTGTTGACAGAATTTTTGCCTTTGAACAGATTAATCCGACTAGCCCGATTAGCCCCGACTAGGTCCGATTTTGACCGACTTTGACCACCTAGCGATTTTTCGACCAACTAGCCTAAATTTAATCGACTAATGGCCGACTACCGATTAATTCCGATTTTTACAACACTGTCAAATACTGAAATATGACAAGCTTGTTGCTCCTCAGGAAGGGAGTAGAGGTTAATATATGGGATCTTGCAACACATACGAAAATCTGGACAGCAAAATCTGTATATTTTTTACTTATCTATATACATTTTATGTGTTTTTGAAGACAAATGCTTCCTGAATTTATCTAACTTTGTTTACCATATGATTTTTTTTTGGTAATTGCATTGCAGCCTCCAAAAAACAGCCTTGGTATATTTACACCTAATTGGTTTACTTCAGCACCAATAGTCATCAGGTCACTTGATAAAAACCATATAATGTTCAAATTTTCATTTACATGTTGTTGATGTGGCTATCTCTATTCAGTTAATTTATTTCTTCACGAGTCAAACAGGCAAAATAGAAATTTTAGCTTGAAAGGAAACAGTGGAAGGTGGCTAAACGTCTCCCAAGTGTTTTTTTTTTTTTGGATGCATAGAACATCCTAAACCATTTTTAATCTACAATTCAACATATAGAAATAATGTAGTTATTTGGACCAAAAATGTTACAATCAGTAAATATCCTTTTGTTTTAACTTGTTTTAGCCTGCCAACCAACCTGTATAACACGTTTATACCTTAAATTCTGTGTTAGTTTTGGCATACTACTGTCGGTTTCTTGAGTAACATTTCCAAAATATGATTCAGCTTCATTACCGGTCGTTATCTAAATGAAATAGTTTATATGTAGGTACGTTTGTATGATATGTCTGCCCAAAGAAGACCTGTGATGTCATTCGATTTTCGTGAGACGCCTATTAAGGCTGTAACTGAAGACATAGATGGTAATACAATATACATTGGGAATGGATCTGGTGATCTTGCATCTGTTGACATACGCACAGGTATATAGTCATCTTAATGTTCCAGTTATGTTGTATACAAAGCTCTGAGTTTTTTGCCTTTTTGTTGGTTGAAAAATGCTTTAGGGAAACTCTTGGGATGTTTTTTGGGGAAACGCTCCGGAAGCATCAGATCCATTGCTAGGCATCCAGATCTCCCAGTGATAGCTTCTTGTGGTGAGTTGTTTTTTTTCCCTCCCAATATCCAAGCACTTAATATTTTGTTGCAATCTTGTTATTTGATAGCAGGAGCATATAATACTAGATTTTATTTAAAGAATCCGTATCATGGTGATTACCTCTCTGAAAATTTACTATCTTGCTTTTCTATTAATATAAGCAAATACATGGATCGTATAAAAAATCTTGAGGGCTTCTTTCTAGTCAGCAACTCTTTTTATATATTTTTATATAAATGTTCATACTTATTTTAGATAGGAATTTATTTTTGCTGATTATATAACCTTTAAATATTTTTTTGATAAAGCTAGCTTGGATATGTAGGGCTCGACAGCTATTTACGCCTCTGGGATATAAAATCAAGGCAGATACTCTCCGCGGTATGTTGTATGTGCAAATTTCATATGGGGCTGTATTACAAATTGAAATATATATGTATACGTAATTACGTATGTGTGTGTATCAGCAAGTGCAAGATTCATAATTTCATATCATGACATGTTATGTTGTTCTTTGTTCATTCTACATTTGAGTGTGGTTGCACTAAACCATTATTCTGCTTGTGATTTTATTGGGACAATGTTGTTTCTAGTAACTGATTTGATTGTGAATCTAACATAGCGTTAGTATTATTGCAGGTATTTTTAAAGCAGCATTTAACAAATGTCGTCTTTGATTCTCATTTTGATGATGAAGGTTAGTCTCGGTCTCTAGTTGATTGTCATTCTGATACGAATCTGATCACACACAATAGATAATAGGAATTGAAATGAGAACAATGAAGAAGAAGATCTCATGAATGATTTGTATTGCTAATGACTGGAAAATTACATCAAAAGGAACATCAACAATCCAGGGCTAAACCCTTCTCACTGCTATAGACAGGAGCCAATACAATCAATAATTTTCTCCACACACCTCTACTCACAATCCTTCCCTCTATTTATAACCTACTAATCAAATAACTAGAAATGAATATTACCAAACTACCATTATCTAGAACCTACTACTACTACTAACTATGACTAACATATTAATATAACGCTAATCTCTATCATTACCCCCCCCCCATTTAAAAGTCTTGTCCTCAAGACTAGGGAGTGAACAATTGATAGTGCCTTGCTTCAAGTATCTTGCCTTCCGGACATTTGTGAGCTGGCCCATATATATTCCCCCAACGCAAACAAATCCGTTTCTTCTTACGTCCTTTCCAATCCAAACGTGAAACATATCGAACTACTCGATCACGATGAAAAACATGTCCCAACTCAGAAGTAGAGGAATGGAAATGTGAAAGGTAAGATCGTTGTGCCGAAGTCAAAACCACTGAATTGGAAGGAGCCAGGCACTGTACCACATCAACCCACTAGAAAGCAGCTTTCTTACCGAATAACCATAGATTAAGAGCAACTTTGGTTGAATGAGTTTTTGAAAGGTCTTGCAGCATAACCGAATGCTCTTCGTGGATGACTTTCATCCATGAATCAACCTGGTCAGGAGAATTATCAGCTTCCCACAACAAAAGTTCACCATCCCCATAATCGGATTCGTCAGTTAACAACAGAATACACAGCTTTCCCACAGAACATTTAAGTGTCGGTTTGAATTGTTGACCCCACCGAGCACATAGCCCTTTCATACGTCGGTCCTCCCACTCGGTTTGAGATAAGGAACGAGCCCCTCTATCACTGGAATTGGCATGCCCATGCTCAGGCAACAAAGGCCCCTACTTTCGAAAACATAATTGGCCGAGACACTTGCCCTCAAGATTGAAAACCCTTATCATCGGTGGACTCAGGGCGCAATGTATCCTCCACATCCTTGATATAATCGGGAATCAAATCCGATTGTTGGATAGTAGCTAATTTCACAGAAGAATTATGAATTTCGAAGCCACCAGGACGCTGCAATAGCTCTTATTGGAGCTCTGGCCATGAAGAATCGACCGATTTCTTCTCATGGGACTTCATCCAAGCTAATATCATCTTCCGAAATTCCCTGGACTCCGCGCCATCTAACATTAGTGAAGGCTTAATTTCATGAACGTCTTGTTGTAGTTGTGCGATTTGTTGATCGTGAACATCTAATCGAGAGGTTAGATTAACCATGATTGATAAGGAAAACGTGATGGATGAATAAAATAGAACGAAACAGTGTATAAGAGAATGAATAGATAACATAAATTGAGTCAAATCTAAATAAAATTGAAATCAACAAAAATTGAATTTGAATCAACAGAAATTGATAGAAAGAGAATACGAATTGACTGAAATTGTGAATTGATAGAAACAAATTTGAATCAAATCGGAAAAACATACTGAAATGCAAATCTGCGTAACCTGCAATCGTTGATGACTTGGCCGCGCATCCAAAACAAAAATTGACCAATCAGAACTTGAAATCGACAGGGAATTGGTGCCCTAACCCGTCGATTAGATCTAGCATTTAGGAAATTAGGTTGAAATTGGAGTTGGAGAATCACAAGTCGGCAACAGGTATCCTGTGATTTAATCAGCGACAAGCAATTCGACAGTAGCTCCGACAGTGATGAATCGGGAATTGAATTGAAATTCGAGTCAGCAGAGATGAAATTGAAGGCGTAGAAGGCAAATCGGCGGCAGGTCTTGGGCAGGTCGGACCATTGATATGAATCTGATCACACACAATAGATAATAGGAATTGAAATGAGAACAATGAAGAAGAAGATCTGATGATCGATTTGTATTGCTAATGACTGGAAAATTACATCAAAAGGAACATCAACAATCCAGGGCTAAACCCTTCTCATTGCCATAGACAGGAGCCAATACACCTCAACTCACAATCCTTCCCTCTATTTATAACCTCCTAATCAAATAACTAGAAATGAATATTACCAAACTACTCTTATCTAGAACCTACCACTACTAACTATGACTAACATATAAATATAATGCTAATCTCTATCACATTCTTACTTGTAAATGGTTCTGATCACACTGTTTTTTTGTCTACAGCGGATGTATGGGCAAAAATCAATTAATAACTAAAAATTAGATTAATAATGAAATAATGTTACTTTTTTAATCATACACGCTAGTTTATCAAAAATTTTTACAAAAAGTGTTATGTACCCTCTACACCCTTCTAATTTTATCAATAATTGCCCGACAGAAGTTGCAGGTTCCTTAGCAACCCTACAAAGTGAACAGAAAATTGATAATGAGCCTGTAGAAGGAGACGAGGAATCGCCACTTGTTGATAAACAGAACAAGAAGAAGAGATCAAAATCCCGCTCTTTAGATGAAAAAAAGGAAGTGATGCCTAAAAAGTACAGAAATTAGACGGGGAAGATGGTTGTTCACAATCTGCAAAAGCAAAAAGGGCCAAAACGTCTCAAAATTTAGTAGATGAAGAACTGATCTCAGCAGAACAGGAAAAGCAGAAAAAATCAAAGGTCAGAAGCAAGAACGGAAAGTCAAAGAAAGCGAAATTGAGAGCATTTATGTATAAGTGCAGAAAAGAATGACGAGGGCTAATTAACAGTTTTGAATTATCTGATTCAAACATATTCTTGAAGGGTTTGCTGGTGTTAGTGTGATTATAGTGCTCTTTGAATGTCTTGTCAACTTTTTTCTTACTTGAGTTTTCATTGTTTTGTAATAACAATTTCTTAACATATGAGAAGTTTCATTTTTGTGTATCAAAATTCGACCGATCAAGTATATTTTGATTACGTTGGCCCCTTTTGCGCTACTCTAATTTGGTTTTAATTAAGTCGTAATCTCTGGTTGTGTAACGGGTCAAAGTAAAGATAAGGTCAAAACAAACTTTGGAAAGCAAATTAAACATGTTTAGATGAATATGGGTTGGGTTAGAGTGGATTTTTCCTGTCTATTCGTTTCTATACCAACTAGTGGGGACATAGGGCAGAGGTGGTGGTGTTCGTGGGTGTTTGACTCATTTGGACCTAGAGGTGCACAAACCCATTAACTGGTTTTGGAATAACCGAACTGATTAGTCAGTCAATGTTTTGAAAATGGTTTTGACCGTATTCAAGCCATAAAACCGATCCTGATCTAATACTGATACTGGTTGACCAAATTGGGTAACCATCAAATAACCATTTTTTTACTAGGTGTATCGGTAACCAGTTGTTCTTTTGAAACCTTAAACCGATCTCAAACCATCGGCTTTTTAAAAAATCTAAAATTGATTCAAAAACCGATTTAAAAACTGGTTTTTAACCAATACATATTGATGGTCTTTTTGTTCATCTCTAGTTAGGCCCGTTTAAAGTTAAAGAGTTTTATAAAAGTGACTATTTTGTCCTATAATTTAAGTACATCAAAATAAACTTACGAACCTGATATAAACCTTTCAAATACTTTGTACTTGTTTTCCGCCTCAATCTTAAAAACAATCGAATTTGTTTGCTGACAAACATTTCTTACATGGATAATATTTAAATATTTAATTAGTTGGCTGTCACACCCCGAGCCGGCGGGGTTGGATCGAAGTCCCCGTCGGGCGGAAAGTTCTCGGGACGCGATATCATGAGTGATAATCATAATGATCAGATTGTTTACATAGCATCAATGTTAAGAATAACTAAAGCACAATCAAACATTAAACCAGGATTACAAAGTTAAATTACAATATCAATGTTCAGTAATTTAACTAAGTAAACCTAACAAAAGAATCAAATGTTTATATCTCGTATCTGTACAAGATATCAAAAGTGATGCGTGTTATCAACAAAAGATATGCTTCCAAAATCAACTAGGTCCTCTATCTAGGCCACCTAGCATGCAATCCAATAGCCTTAGCTTAAACCTGTTCTTCACCTGAGAAAGTATGTAAAATAAACAAAGTCAACACAATGGTTGGTGAGTTCATATAGTTTTTATGTTTAAAATAGCTTTAACAAACCTCTTTCGGTAAAACCTTAACCTCATTAACTCCACATGTAATATCCAAATTGGTATGCTTATATATAGGGCATACCCCTGAGTCGAGCCTACAACCCGCCCAGACGCCATCCCACCACATACTAATCCGGATATGACACTGTTGTTAATAATAATTAAGCATTTTACCCACCAATAAACCCATTCCTCATCATAGCTTTTGCTTTCTGTTTCAAGTTTACAAGTCTATAGCATTCATAAGTATTAGTTTCATAGTATGTTTAACAAGCATCATAGTTTCACACGCACATAGTTTAGTTGTCCCTAATCTCATGCGTGAGTACAAGCTCTGCACTAGCAGAAGTTTAGCAATTACGTAGCTCACGGCTAGATACAAGCTCTGCACTAGCAGAAGTTTAGCCATTACGTATCTCATGAATTAGTTAAGCTTAGTCTAGCAATTACGGGTCTCCTATACAAGATACAAGCTCTGCACTAGCAGAAGTTTAGCAATTACGTATCTCATACATAGACACAAGCCATGCATACACAAACAATCCAGCAATTACATATCTCATATAAGCAGACAAAAGCTCTGCACTAGCAGAAGTTTAGCAATTACATGTCTCTTATATAGATAATAGCTTAGCCTCGTCATGGTTTAGTTTTAATCCAGCAATTACATACCTCATATAAGCAGACAAAAGCTCTGCACTAGCAGAAGTTTAGCAATTACATGTCTCTTATATAGGTAATAGCTTAGCCTTGTTATGGTTTAGTTTACATGTATCTCAATACATAGGTACAAGCTCTGCACTAGCAGAAGTTTAGAAATTACGTAGCCTATGATTAGATACATGCATAATGTTTCATGCGCAAATAATAGTTTCAAGCATATAGTTTCAAGCGACCACGCATAGTTTCATCATGAATTCCATAGCATAGCATCAAGTCTCATATTTAAGAATATAGTTTCATAAGCATAAAGTCTTACGTTTAAGCATATAGTTTCATAAGCATGAAGTCTCACGTTTAAGCATATAGTTTCATAAGCATCCAACATATAGTTTCAAGCTTCAAGTTTAAAGTTTAAGCATCAATGTAAGCATCATGTTTAAGTTTAAAAGCATTAAATAACATTTCAATAGTTTATTTAAAATTTTTAACATGCTTCTCAGTCCCGAAGTAAAACAAATAAGTTTGAAAAGGGACAAATGAACTCACCTTGTGTCCGTAGTGATTGACTAAGTAGAATAAGAATGCACGCTCTCTTTGTTTGCACTTGTTTTGATGTTCACGCTCCTGTATTGATCTCATAGTGTTGTAGTTTATAAGTATAAGTTTGCATGGGTTTGTTGTGCGTGTAAGTGTTAGTCCTAAAGTTGACTAACACTCGCGAGTCTTGTTCGTTATCCGGCCCCAATTCTTCATTGTTCAAGATCTCATACTTGCTCATTAATTACAAGTTATCATTTGTATATAAGGCTTTTAAGCCTTTATGTAGTTTGTTTAAAACTTGTTATCACTTTATAACAAACAAAATGATTATCTCATAAATGTATTTGTTCATTGTTTTTATCGTTTTCAACGTTCCTTCATGCGTTCGTCATTTATTTAAAATCAATTGGGCCGGATAACTTATTGGACCATTTATGATAAGATTGGGCCTAAAAGTTATGTGTGTTAATGGGCCGGTTAACACGCATGGATCGAACTAAGTCACCCGGGACTCATAAGTGTCGTGGGCTAATGCCATTGTGCTGAGGAGCAATTTGGGCCTGTTGGGTTTTAGTTTGGGCCGAGAGGGTTGTATGTTTAAGACATTTATGTTGGGCCTAATAGGATGAGCCCAAAGCATTTACATGGGCCGTATTATTTCTTGAGTGAACTGAAGTTATGGGCCAGCTGGTTAGGAATTTGGGCCGACTACTTAGGCTGGATCAAGTAAGCTGGTCAATGGATCGACTTAGGCTCACACCCAGCTCAGCGAACCTATGCCCGGCAGTCCTAGGTTCGGCTAGAATGCTTTGGCTAAGTGTTCAGCTGTAGGTTCGTCATGGGTTCCAGGGTTCGACTATGATTTCCCTCACAGGTTCACCCAGAACATGGTGGGCGCAGGACTCATGCAAGGTTTGTGATAATCCCACTAGTTCGGCACTCCAGTAGATTCGTCGAATGTGGAGAGGGTTTGGCTTCGACCAAGGGTTCGCAGCAACCAACAGAAGCTTCGGTGGTCATCAAGTGTCTGGGTTCGTGTAGAATGGTTCGGCTAAGTGGAGACCATGAGGGTTTGGCTAGCCGCATGGGTTCTACACCATAGGTTCGTAGGTCCTTAGGCTCGTCTATGGTTTGCTAACACCCATGGTTCGGCTGTTTTGATTGACCATGAGAAGAAGTTTCGGCCCGATGAAAACTCTACAGGTTCGCGTATCCATGAACAAGGCATGCAACGGGTTCGGTTAACCTCTAAAGGTTTGGCTAATGGTGGTAGATGAACCAAAGGTTCGCTGCTGAGTGCAGGGTTCGTCAAAAGAAGGTTCGCAGCTAGGGCTCGTGCATGGAGGTTCGGTTGAGGAGGGTGCTCCTGCAAAGGTTTGGCTGCCCAATGGGTTCGGCCAAAAACTCCCGAACCCTGTTCCACCATCACCCTCTTCCTCGAATCTAACTGCTCCGATGCACTCACCCCTTCTGCTGGTCGATTCTAGCCTCTTTGATGTTCGATTTAGGGTCTAGGTTGGGTAGGCTACTGTTTTAAACCGAACATAAGTCTAGATCGAACAATGTTCCAAGAAACCCTATTTTCGTGATTTTTCAAACGTAAATACCTCGTTTTTCAGTGGCTATCTTTTCCGATCTGCTGTACTTCTAGGTAGAGGACTTCAAGATGGTCGTTAAGGCTCCAAAAACACGCGATTTGGCCCAAGAATGACCAAGTTATGGAGGTTTTAAGATGGTGATCTTTAGAGAGAGAGAGATGAACGGAAATGTGAGTTAGAGAGAGAGGGTTTGTCATAAATGAGAAAAATAGCCTCTTTCAAGGCTTATATACCCCGTGTGTGTTCATGTTCGTTTCAGTTGCTCGGTTCGTATTTTTGTCGCGTATCCGGATCGTTACGTGCATTTTTCGTAATTAAACTAAAAAAGGTTATTTTAGGATGTTTAGAATACGAATATTATTAGAAATCATTTTAAATATCGTAGTATTAAGTTATTTATCGAATTATATTATTTTTACACGTTTCATTAATTTGTTCGCGATTTTATAAAATAGTTTCGTTTAATTTTGTTTATAATGAGTTTCAAAATTGTAAAACAGAAAATATTTTATTTCCTTAAAATTATTATCGTTCGTATCATTTTCGTGTTCGTTTCGTCAGGTCGCGTCGACATCGCGCGTATTCGTTCGAATCGTCATTCGAACGAACACGACGATAATTTGGCTTTCTGATTCTTGTTCTCTACTGTTCAGTCATTATTCCAGAACATTAAACATTCAGAATCATTCGTACAGATCGTCACCTATACGAATAATTCGTCGGTTTATCATTCCGTAACAACAACCGTTATGGTTTCGTTCTGTTTAACCTCACATACGTTTATACACAATAGTATCAAATCAAGTATCTATGTTTCAACACTGTGTTGTCTGACATGTTTCTGACTGTTAAACCCTAAGGTTTTAATCAGATTTTCAGACAATCGTATAATAGTTTCGTATCAAGTATGATGTATCAATAGTATAACCATAGTTTCACGTAATGTGTACCTGAGTTACTGTACGGTTTACTGTTGCGATCACTGTTCCGGCACGCGTCCGGCACTGATGTTACACTGGTTGTGTGTGGGTTTTGTAGGAACATTAATTAATTAAGCTATTGGAGAAAGTCTTGTCTAGAAAACTGGCAAAAGGTGACGCCTACAGTCCATCCCATATCAGCTGATTAGAGAAAATGTAGGAGTCAGAGCCAGTATTTGAAGCAGCCAAGTACGGGATTGAAGAGCACGCGGCCACGCAATGAGCACAGAGCGAACTATTCTTTCGCCTTTTACTAAAGAATACCGTGTGTTCGTTGCTTTAAGTGTCATACGTCTATTTTTGGAGAGCTCTTTCAATAACAAAGGCTCCTACCAATTTGACTAGTGCAAGTTTTATTTGGTTCTAATTTTAGTGAACCACTTAGGTGGCCTCATTTCAGGAGCTCGATTGTTGGTTATAGTGGGTTAAAAGTAAAAACTTCGGAGTTTGAGAATTTATGCCGTTGACAATAACCTAACTAAAATTGACTCGTTAGTTAATCTTGTTATGAAGTTGAATGTCTTCATAAATAGAAACTAAAATTAAATTTGAAGCTGGAAGCATTGTAAAAAGTAACTTAGCCTCAAATTTATCTTGACGTAGACAATTAACTATTTTTCTTAACCTTATCAAAAGACTAAGTAGTCATAGTTAGTTTTTTTATTGATATGAAAACCCGATTTTAAAAATATTTTTATTTGGAATATTGAAGATCCATATATAGTACACATTAGATTATATTAAATTTTATTTGTTTATATAAACCATAGTTTTTATTCAATTTTAATATGAACTAATTTTTTTTTAAGATTTTTGACATGAATTAGATAAAGTATAAAAGTTTCCTCCGATATTTTATATTAATAATTACTATATATACATTTTACAAAAGTCATCATTACAAGTAAATAGTAATAATAATTAAATATTAATAATAATTAAATAATGATTATTATATAATATTAATAATAATTAAATAATAATAATTAATAAAATATGCGATACTGAAAGTCAAACAAAACGGCATACGTTATAAAAACAATTAATAATTAAATAGTAATAATTATTATATATTATTACTAATAATTAAATAAATTTAATAATTAAATAATGATTTTTATATAATATTAATAATAATTAAATAATAATAATTGATTAAAATATTCAATATTGAAAGTCAAATAATACATTATTATAATAATAATAATAATAATAATAATAATAATAATAATAATAATTAAATAGTAAATAATTATTATATATTGTTGCTAATAATTAAATAATAACCATAATTAAATTAAAATATCTATTAAATAATAACAATATTAATTAAATAATAATAATAATTAATAATGACTATTATTATTATATAATATTAATACTAACCATTATATAATAAATAAATAATAACAACAATAATTAATTAACTAACAGTCAAAAGTTGATCACGTCCAGTTTTTTGTCTATGTTTTTATATTCATGATGTTATCACCACACAACGACGATATGACTCCAAATTAATTAATAATTATTCTTAAATAATATTTAACAATAACAATTTTTTTTCCCAACATCTACATTTTAGGGATTTATGTTATAGTGATAATCGTAGTCATATGTAATCATTACGAGTGACCAATGATCCTTAGCTCAAGCGGTTGAGGGGAGGTACCCTGTGGCTTCAATATTGGGAGGTCACGGGTTCAAGTCCTGGCATGGACAAAATAGGGGTTCCATGCTAGGCTAGGGGGTTTTCTCTCACCTATGGTGGGTTTCCTCCTATGGGGTGTGGATATGATCGGGTGGGTCTATGACCCATCAGTGATCCAAATTGCCGTTCAAAAAAAAAAAACGAGTGAATAGTGATACTAATTTTTTATTCTAGGTTTTTTCACTTGCTTCGCTGCAAAAAAAAAAAGAAGGAAAAGTAATAATTTTGGATATGCTATATATTGAACGACCTCAGAAGAAACTGTGAAGCGCTGTTGTAAAAACATTTAAAAAAATATTAATGAATAATTTATTATATTTCAATTGAACCGTCTTAAAAAAACAAATGTAATCGATTTAAAAGCATTAGGTTAGACCACCTTAAAAATATTATTATTCATAATTCTGCAACAAATTAATGACGGTTCTTTTATTCACAGACAATTAAAATAATATTTTTGAACCAATCAAGCAATAAAACAGTTTAATTAAATTATTTCCTGAAAAACATTTACTATTTAAAATAAATAAATACAACAACTAGAAAGATGTGAAATTCAAGCATGCTTAAGAAAAGGTGGTAATAAACTAGTAATGTACAAAGATAGCTTGAAATTAGAATATAAAAATTAAAAGAAATCTTAACAAAAACATACTAAGTATAGTGAGTAACATACATATAAAAAATTAAAAGATATTAATTTCATATGCTTATCCTATATGATTAAAGCATAAACATTTTTTTATTATCTAATAATTGAAAAATAATAATAATTAAATATATGAACGCATTCTATAATTTTTAACATTGTGTGTATATTTGAATTTATATTTTTTGCTATAATCACTTTTGCAACAATGGATTTATTGTTTTAGGCCAGATTAATAATCATTGCAGTCTTTTTTGTCTGTGTATTGATATTCAATATGCTATCACCGCCACGAGATCGAATACATATTTCGACAGAGCTGTATGATTCAATATTTTTTATGGTAAAATTTTAATGTGGTAGATGCCGTGTTTTTTCGTTCAATACAGGTTTACCGCCGCAACGCGCAGTTTAAACCCTAGCTATATACATCATCCTAAAGCAAATATGATTTTTTTATTTAGTATATTTTTACATATTACAAGGAAGATGGGTGCAGATGCTGTTTGTACTAAGGCCAAAATGTCAATAATTAACTTATCCATTGTACTAAAATCTAAATAGAAGGTACACTTCCCAAGGAAGGAAGAATATCTTCTTTTTTTTTTTTTTGACATAAAACAATTAACAGAATGATGTCCGGGGCATATTCAGTTGATAATTGCATTCTTTAGGTTGTGTTATAGTGTGTGATTGGAGCCGAGAGGGACCGGTCACGTTCTGATGGCGCCCTCCCCACTACAAACGGGCGTGATTGGGGCGTGATGGGTAGAGCGTGAGCCCACTCATCCCGTGACCATTGAAACCAAAGAAAAAATAAATAAATAAATGGTAATATAGCCGTTTGAAGTTCAAAAAGAAAAAATTAACCATATATAAACTCATTCAATACACAATCAAAAACATTCACATACTTAATCTCTCAAAAACTCTTTAAAAATTCCAACTCTCATATCTTCAAAAAACTTCTACACACTATGGATTCAAACAACCCAAACAACCCGTTTTTTAATACGTTTATGAATTGTTATCGTCCTCAAAGCGATACAAACAACCCGAACCTATTGGTACCCACAACAACCGTTTTTCAAGAAATTCGTTCGCTTTTGACAACGTTTCCGAAACCCACCCGGACCCCACGTTGAGGTGGTTCCGGAAACACAACTGATCCCCAACCAGCTACATCATAACGAAGGCACAGACGAAAGGAAGTGCCCGAAAAAACATCAAAATCGACCATTACTCGATGGACAGAAGTTGAGGAGGTGACACTAGCTTGTGCCTACATTGATGTTTCTGAAGATCCATTCGTTGGTAACAACCAAACGAGCACGTAATTTTGTAAACGTTTTAGAGCCCAGTTTTTTCAGTAACGGGTCATGACTTATGCCGGGCGAGCGACATTATTTCCGACAAATGACGCGACTTACAACGTAAAGTTGCGAAATTTCCGAAAAAGGGGTGAGAATGACGAAACGATCATGAACGAGGCGTTGATGACCTGTGATAGAGAAAACGTATCATCTTCTCATATTGCGACGTGGCAAGTTATGAGAAAATTAACAAACTGACATCCCGTCCCGAAGTTACAAACTTCGAAACGGACGAAGACGTCATTGTCAGGAAAATACACGACCACTCAATCCGACTCCACCAGTCGATGTTTCTCTAACTTAAACGAGTCGGATGAGGAAGTCGAGATGGACATGCCATCACACTCTCCTCAACGTTCTCCCGGTCGAAACAATAAGGGAAAACGACCACAAGCCTTGTTTTTAACCAATTACAAAGACACGTTGGAGACCATCTCTGAGTCTTTACAAAAATTGGTCAACTTACAGGAACAACAGTACAACAATGATATGAAATTGTTGTGAACTCCAACCGATCACTTAACCGGTTGTGCTCGTGAAATCGCCGACAAGACGAAAAAGCGGATTATGAAGCGATATAATATGGATTATTTTTTTTTATGTATTTTTTTATTATGTAATTTTTTTATGATGTAATTTTTTTAGTTTTATTTTGTGGTTTAATATTTTTTTAATAATATTATGTCTATTTTAATTAAATTTTTAATTAAAAAATAAAAAACAAATAATAAAAATATTGAATAAAGATGGTGATGACGTGGAGTGATATGGAATGGATGGGAAGTGATGATAACACATGTAATGATGATGTTAAGTGATAAAAGGTTGACGCTGTTGGTTGATTATGTGGTGCCTACTAATTAACTAATTAAATATAACGTTTAGTTATGACTCCGAGTGGTAAAAGTACTAAGACGTGGTAAGTTAGCAAATTTCTCTTTAATTTGAAAGTTTTTTTTTTGAACTTAATTTGTTCTTTCTCATCCTTATTCAACTCTACTTGTGTCACACCCCGACCGACGGCGGAACACGTCGGGGCGCGAGCTTGACTGCTCATTAGCTCATGGTGCTACTTATAAGTTTCAATAATTAATGCAACAATATTAAATATTTAACAAACATTAACTCATATTAAATCAAACATTCATTACATTGTTTACAAAACCAAAATACATAAGTTATATAAGTCTACATTGTTCAAATTTAAAACTAGGTCTACTAGCATAAACATATCCTATGTCTTCGCCAAAGCATCCACTTAACCTGTTACATATGCAAAATAAAAATTTTCTCAACTATTTGCATAGTTGGTGAGTAACTCATACAGTTTATATTGTATACGTAAGAAAACTGATGCAATTCAATTAGACTACAAAGTTTAAACTCTAGCATGCATATCCTACTAATTTGCATTCAAGTTTATAGAATATCTCGTCTCCAAACTCGTATCAATACTTATATAAAAAGCTAAGTATATCTACAAGTCTGCAATAGTTGATATCATCTCCAAACTCGTTCCAATACAAAGCACAAAGCTATGTATTTCACAAGTCTGCCCATGATTGTACTTTTCGTCCTTTTAACACATTTGACCTAAGTCAAAGCGAAGGTGGTATCTAACACACCTTAGGCTACTCGGTATCGAATAACATCGAATAACATAGAATAACACATAATCACAAAGCAAGTAGTGTCACATAGCACAAATTCAAACCAAATAGACTAAAGGCATTGCATCTATATAATTTGACTCTTGAATAACTTGGTTTTTTTAAATACTGACATATGTAACATCCCAAAAGTACAAAAATGTAAAAAGGGAATATAGAATTACTCACTTGGAGTTTAATGTATCTTTGACTTACCTCAAGTGTCACCAAAAACGTTTCAATCTAGAGAAGCTACAAGGAATTGTAAATAATTGTCAGTTGGGCCAATACATCTACTTTCTTGACTTCGTTTCTTGTTTGTTATCATTGTTTATCAGAAAATTTATTTATACTTTACTTTACACTCAACGAAATAAGGTTTAAAATTTTACAGGTCATTTCAATATATATGTTTCTTGGTAATACATAACTTGTTATTTCGTTCAGTTTTTGAAATATATATATAATCTCAAACCCACCTATTTTAGGGTTTACACTTTAATTTATAAACACATTGTTTTTAACTTGTTTAAATGTTATGATTACATTAATTAGTAAACCATGTTTCAATCGTAAATTTACAACTCATGACTTAAGCTACAATAGTATTTACTAGAAAAATACTTTTTACAGCAAATAAAGTCATATGTATTATCTGTTTAATTATTTCGTACTAACAGTCATTGTTTCCTACTACTGCTACTACTACTACTACTACTACTACTACTACTAATAATAATAATAATAATAATAATAATAATAATAATAATAATAATAATAATAATAATAATAATAATAATAATAATAATAATAATAATAATAATTAAATGAAATAAAAATAATAAAAATAACGTAGCTTTATTTTGAATCATTGATGCTTGCAAATAAGTATTTTTATTTTTATTTACTTATTATTTTTTTATAATTAAAGTTGGTGTGTTAAATACTTACTAAAATGAAATAAAAAAATAACTTCATCTTCCTCAATAGCAATCTAATTGCAACCAGTGTTAGTCTACCCCCATATGTATGAATTTCAAATCTTCCGAATTCTAATGTATTCATGTTTTGAATATAAACGATTCGAAATAGTACCTCACTTAAACAAAATTTTAGAGGTAAAATATACAATGTTCGGTAATTTACGCAACGTTTCTAATCTCATAAAATCGCATGATTTAAACCTCCTCAATCATGCCGATTTCAACACATTAAAACCCTTCATCAAAATGAAAACTTACTAACTTACTAAATACGAGTATGGAAGGAAAACATGCCTATTAGTGATCACCGGTTTGGAGTGGGTATAGTAGCAATAGTTACAACCGTGCCACTTTTTTCTTTCTTGCCATTTCACCACACTAAGTTAGCAGATTGTCGATCAATTCAACCGATTAAAAATGCGATGCCTTGGTCGTGGTTATGAACAAAAGAATAGGCTGAAGAAATTGAGCAGAATGGCCGAGAGATGTTGTGCCATAAGATTGGTTTAAGAATAAGTTAATATTCTTGTTCAATTTTGAGAATTGGAAATGTCAAGATTTGTTTTTAATTGTGAATGATATGCTTCCGTTAACCAATTCATATTTCCATTTTAAATTTCAAAAATTATTGTACCTTGTTTTTAGAATGTCAATTTATTTAATTTTTATAATTAGACCCCTTCATTTAAGAATATTTTTAGTATTCACAAACTTATACGAGACTACAGTTTATTCGGATACAATTTTCGATCATCATGTTGCAAAATAGCTATTGCTTGTTACATATATATAAATTTTCTAAGTCGTTACGAGTTCACCCAAGCACACGCTATACTGACACATTAATTGTATGGCGTGTAACAAACCAATCATAGAATTTTATTATTATTATTTTTTTATTTTTGATGAAATAAACAAAATCTCATATTAGTATATATCTGAGCTTTGTGTTAATTTATAACTCCAACTATGGCTCGATTCATAAACAAATTAATTAGAACGTTCGATTTATATGTTTTAGATTATTTAAAACATTCGTTTTAAATTTTCAAATATGACGGGTTTTTTTTATTCATTTTTTAGATAATTTCAATTTACTGACGTTCTTAATTTGTCACATCAAATTTAGTTAACATATTTTCAAAGTTTGGCCAAAGTCTAACATCATGACAGATGTTATACACACACACGATTTCCATAAACTTTAGATTTTATAGCAGTTTAGTAAGATTATAATTTTGAACTTGTAATGGTTTTCCCTAGAGGTTACAGTCTCCCCTACTTTAGGGAATTTCGTCCCGAAATTTATTTGAGTACAATTGTGGTTATGTTGGTTTGATTGTTTTCTTTTCTTTCCTCCCATTTTGTTTTGTTTGCTTCTATAATTTGTTTATCGATTAATTGTATTAGAATCTTAATGAGTTTATAAATGTTATAGAGTAGCGTATCAATTCCGAACCTGCTATTTGAATGATTCGAGGAGTTTAAAATCAACTTTTATTTTTTGAGTGAAATGAATTTTAAACAGTATATGTATGAGCAACTACTCATATTTTAGAATTTGTATACAACTAGTTCGCTCACTATTTGCGTTTTGGATTTAACGGTAGTTGACTCAACTTACGGTGAGATTAACTAAATGTATTTGAAAATTTTGGTTTAAAATATTCCCTAAATATTGTTATAATAATTTATTGGTTGATAATTTTTGACTGAATAGTAGCCCACTCGAAATATAGATTAAACTGACTAATCCAATACTTGGTCAAGCTTTTGGTGCTACTATCAATGTATTATTGGTGCTTATATATAGGGTATACCACAGCCAACCCACCACATCAATAATACTTTGATAGCATTTCAATTACCTACCAAGACTAACCTAACCTTAACTGCATTTTAAGTAGATGTTTTGGAAACTTGTTTAACTCTAGAATTTGTATGAGTTCAGAGATACTAACAATTGAAATCTTGCAATAGGGTCTCACAGTTGTATGGATTGCTAAATGATCGCTTTTGAATATACGAATGATTTAGATACAATAGTATGTGATATGATATGGTCAACCTTAGCCATGAAATCACTGAATCTTTGAGTAATTGTTTTAAACATACGAAAAATAATTCATTTAAGAATTATTAACAAGATCTATGTGATTATCGATATATTTGATTTGACAAGGTGTAAGAATTCACACCAAATGTCAGTAATTGAATAACAATTGAATTGACTATCATAGTTTACTTGAAACAGTAAATTGAATTGACTACTCTAGCCCATGATCAAGCTTTTGGTGCTATTATCAATGTACTATTAGTGTTTATGTATAGGGTATACCGCAGCCAACCCACCACACTACTAGTACTTTGATAGCATACCAAACGCCTACCAAGGCAAATAAAAATTTAAACGTGTTTGAATAGGTGTGGGAGACTTTGTCTTGCTTTTAGGATTTGTATGAGTCTAGTGGTTTTCAATATTGAAATTTTGCAATGAAATCTCTTGGTTGCAAAGTATGAATTTGTATACGATCGATTTTTGAATAAAAGAATGATGCGGAATGTACAAGTATTTGATATCTTATAACCTTTGATAGTTGTGATAACTAATTATCACTAATCTTAGGTATACTATCATTGAATATTTGAATCGATGTCTGAAGATATAAAATGATTTTTCTAAACATCAATAATATGATTAATGTGAACTTGTTGTGGATTTTATATGGAATCACCCATACTAAAATCCCATAAGTCCAAGTCATGTCACCTTATTGAGATTTAAACAATATATAAAATATAGTGAGAAATCATAAATAATAAATCATCGTGACTTGTTTAAAACATAGGGAAAAAAAATTCAGGTTTGATTACTTAATGACGTGTTAGAATTATTCATCAGTGATCTTAGGTATAAAATCTTAGTGAGTTCAAAGAATTATAACATAGTCATCATGAATTATATAAAAAAATATATTATAACTTTTAGATATAGTGACAAGTCACTAATCATAAGTACAATACCATTGAGTTTCTATCATGAGTTCAAATATATTAAAATATGCAATATTATAACCACTCAGTTTTAAAAAAAAAAAATTTAAGTATAATATTACTGGTTTTGAATCAAAATATACATCATTAATTAAAGAAAGATAACACCATAACCTTTTAGATTTAGTGATGTATCACCATCACTGATCTTAGGTTTACTGTTAGTTAAATCATAACATGTGTAACATAAAACAAGGAGAGATGATATCATATTATGTAAGACATAGTAATGAATCACCATCACTAATCTTAAGTATGATATTGTGGGGTTTTAAAAATCATAGCATATACATTATCAATCCAAGAAATGTAACACCATGATCTTTAGATGTAGTGATGAATCACCATCACAAATCTTAGGTATAATGTTACTAATTCTTGAACCATAACATAGGTATCATAAATCAAAGAGAATTGACATCATATCTTTTGAGACATAGTGGTGAATCACCATCACTAACCTCAAGCATGATATCATAAAATTTGGAATTGTATGAGCAAAGTATTGAAACTATTTTGATTTGATTAAAAACCTTAAGGAGTAGTACCCAAGCTGAACACCTTTTGGATTATTAGAATTAATGTTGCTTGCAAAATGTAACATACTTTGGTTTATAGGTAAAAATACTCTCATTAAGAATCCCCAGGAAAGCTAGACTGGTCCCTCGTCAGGGATTATGAATCGCTTTCCTAGACAGGAGTCTCAACTACCGGTATTCACCCTTCCAGTTACTACATGTTCATTTTAACAAACTTAATTCTAATGAGGATTTGATCAAAATTGAACTAATAATAGAATCACAAATAAGTAAATCGTTTTGAACTCGGTTGAAAACATAAGGAATGATATTCAAAATTGAATACCGGGTGACATATTAGAATCATTTTAGTTTGTAAGGTGTTTGGTATGATATGCTTTGGCCTATAAGTGATTGTACTCTCATCAGAAGTCCCCAGGATAGCTAGACAGGTCCCACAGTACTTCGGGGATTTTTACGAATAGCTTTCCTAGACAGGAATTCTAACTAACGGTACTACACTCTTCCAGTTAGTACATATCCACCTCACAAACTTAATTCTAACGGGATCTTAAAATCAACATTGAACTTCCTATTTCTTCTAAGGAATAACATTAGGCATTAAGCCTAATGAGTTTGAATTCCAACCATCTAAAGATTGTTTGTGTGTATGTGTGTTTGGGAATAGACTTTTAAAAGCAAATTATAAGACAATTGCTTAAACTAAGTAATCCTCATGATAAAAAGTTATCTTAAACTAAGGCATTCCTAACTAAGTGTAAGTAAAGGCATATTAACAACTATGGCCTTCCTCTATGGTAACATGTATATATCACACATTGTATATATATGTAACACACATTGTATATATATAACACATAATGAATAATCATAGCACATAGCACATAAGCAAGTAGTAAACAATCATAGATAATATGAGATAACTCATATACGGGAAGCTTAGTTATAGTCTAGGCCACAATTTTCTAATAACCTAAATCCCTATAACCATGGCTCTAATACCAATCTGTCACACCCCGACCGACGGCGGAACACGTCGGGGCGAGCTTGACTGCTCATTAGCTCATGGTGCTACTTATAAGTTTCAATAATTAATGCAACAACATTAAATATTTAACAAACATTAACTCATATTAAATCAAACATTCATTACATTGTTTACAAAACCAAAATACATAAGTTATATAAGTCCACATTGTTCAAATTTAAAACTAGGTCTACTAGCATAAACCTATCCTATGTGTTCGCCAAAGCATCCACTTAACCTGTTACATATGCAAAATAAAGATTTTGTCAACTATTTGCATAGTTGGTGAGTAACCCATACAGTTTATATTGTATACGTAAGAAAACTGATGCAATTCAATTAGACTACGAAGTTTAAACTCTAGCATGCATATCCTACTAGTTTGCAATCAAGTTTATAGAATATCTCGTCTCCAAACTCGTATCAATACTTAGCTAAAAAGCTTAGTATATCTACAAGTCTGCAATAGTTTATATCGTCTCCAAACTCGTTCCAATACAAAGCACAAAGCTAAGTATTTCACAAGTCTGCCCATGATTGTACTTTTCGCCCTTTTAACACATTTGACCTAAGTCAAAGCGAAGGTGGTATCTAACACACCTTAGGCTACTCGGTATCGAATAACATCGAATAACATAGAATAACACATAATCACAAAGCAAGTAGTGTCACATAGCACAAATTCAAACCAAATAGACTAAAGGCATTGCATCTATAGAATTTGACTCTTGAATAACTTGGTTTTTTTGAATACTAGCATATGTAACATCCCAAAAGTACAAAAATGTAAAAAGGGAGTATAGAATTACTCACTTGGAGTTTAATGTATCTTTGACTTAACCTCAAGTGTCACCAAAAACGTTTCAATCTAGAGAAGCTACAAGGAATTGTAAATAATTGTCAGTTGGGCCAATACATCTAGTTTCTTGACTTCGTTTCTTGTTTGTTATCATTGTTTATCAGAAAATTTATTTATACTTTACTTTACACTCAACGAAATAAGGTTTAAAATTTTACAGGTCATTTCAATATATATGTTTCTTGGTAATACATAACTTGTTATTTCGTTCAGTTTTTGAAATATATATAATCTCAAGCCCACCTATTTTAGGGTTTACACTTTAATTTATAAACACATTGTTTTTAACTTGTTTAAATTTTATGATTACATTAATTAGTAAACCATGTTTCAATCGTAAATTTACAATTCATGACTTAAGCTACAATAGTATTTACCAGAAAAATACTTTTTACAGCAAATAAAGTCATATGTATTATCTGTTTAATTATTTCGTACTAACAGTCATTGTTTCCTAATAATAATAATAATAATAATAATAATAATAATAATAATAATAATAATAATAATAATAATAATAATAATAATAATAATAATAATATTAATAATAATAATAATAATTATTAAATGAAATAAAAATAATAAAAATAACGTAGCTTTATTTTGAATCATTGATGCTTGCAAATAAGTATTTTTATTTTTATTTACTTATTATTTTTTTATAATTAAAATTGGTGTGTTAAATACTTTACTAAAATGAAATAAAAAAATAACTTCATCTTCCTCAATAGCAATCTAATTGCAACCAGTGTTAGTCTACCCCCATATGTATGAATTTCAAATTTTCCAAATTCTAATGTATTCATGTTTTAAATATAAACGATTCGAAATAGTACCTCACTAAAACAAAATTTTAGAGGTAAAATATACAATGTTCGGTAATTTACGCAATGTTTCTAATCTCATAAAATCGCATGATTTAAACCTCCTCAATCATGCCGATTTCAACACATTAAAACCCTTCATCAAAATGAAAACTTACTAACTTACTAAATACGAGTATGGAAGGAAAACATACCTATTGGTGATCACCGGTTTGGAGTGGGTATAGTAGCAATAGTTATAACCGTGCCACTTTTTTCTTTCTTGCCATTTCACCACACTAAGTTAGCAGATTGTCGATCAATTCAACCGATTAAAAATGTGATGCCTTGGTCGTGGTTATGAACAAAAGAATAGGCTGAAGAAATTGAGCGGAATGGCCGAGAGATGTTGTGCCATAAGATTGGTTTAAGAATAAGTTAATATTCTTGTTCAATTTTGAGAATTTTGAAATGTCAATATTTGTTTTTAATTGTGAATGATATGCTTCCGTTAACCAATTCATATTTCCATTTTAAATTTCAAAAATTATTGTACCTTGTTTCTAGAATGTCAATTTGTTTAATTTTTATAATTAGACCCCTTCATTTAAGAATATTTTTAGTATTCACAAACTTATACGAGACTATAGTTTATTCGGATACAATTTTCGATCATCATGTTGCAAAATAGCTATTGCTTGTTACATATATATAAATTTTCTAAGTCGTTACGAGTTCACCCAAGCACACGCTATACTGACACATTAATTGTATGGCGTGTAACAAACCAATCATAGAATTTTATTATTATTATTTTTTTATTTTTGATGAAATAAACAAAATCTCATATTAGTATATATCTGAGCTTTGTGTTAATTTATAACTCCGACTATGGCTCAATTCATAAACAAATTAATTAGAACGTTCGATTTATATGTTTTAGATTATTTAAAACATTCGTTTTAAATTTTCAAATATGACGGGTTTTTTGTTTTTTTTATTCATTGTTTAGTTAATTTCAATTTACTGACGTTCTTAATTTGTCACATCAAATTTAGTTAACATATTTTCAAAGTTTGGCCAAAGTCTGACATCATGACGGATGTTATACACACACATGATTTCCATAAACTTTAGATTTTATAGCAGTTTAGTAAGATTATAATTTTGAACTTGTAATGGAAAACCCTAGAGGTTACAACTTTACAATCTTGCGTTTTGGTTGGTTGAAGGTGAGCGGGTGAGTATGGGTTACGGAATAAAAGACTTTTGTGAAATGGCTTGGTGAAACTTAAATCAGATTTTTGTTGAATTGGGTGAAGGATATATGTTGGTAGAATTAGTATGAAAGATTTTTGTAAACTTAATCAAATTTCAGTCATTTGAACATAGAAAAATATATAGTAATTGAATATTAGAGGAGATTAGTATTTCTATTTCTGTTATAAAAAATTGTTAGAAATGATTTAAAGTTTGTGTTATTTTTATCTTAGAACTATCAAGTTACCCCTCACCCTCCTCTCTTTTTCAATCTTTTCTTTCTGCTTCTTTACCTGACAACACAACCCTTTCGGGCAACAGCTGTGTCTGTTGTCAAGCACCCGATGAAACACTCCAAACCCACATTTACTTAGTTAATTCACCCTAATTAAGCCCATAAACTATGGTGTGTGAAGAAGTATCATTAATTAACAGCTAGCTGATGTGGCTTAGCTTTAGTGGTAGAGCTTGAAAAATATGTTTAAGGGGGCCGAAAGTCATGAGGCAAATTTTTTTCATTATTGCTATGTTTCAGGCTAAAAATTCGAGCCGGCACATGATAATTCGGGTCGGATCAGACAATTTAAAGTTTAAAATATCAAATATTTGTTCCGCTCAATATATATATATATATAAACAAGACATAAAATATTTAAGACGAAAATGTTAGTACCCAAAAAAAGAATCACAATTCAGCGATGACCTTTAAGCTCTTTGAACTCATTGATTATACACTCTGAATCGGACTTCTCAACAATTTCATTTGCGAAGACGATTCTTGCAACATGTAATGTTCAATAGTTAAGACCCATTTTAATTTTTAAGACCCAAAACATGCTTTAAACTCAAGATCGGCTAATGAATAAAATTACAACCGACACTGTGAACCCTTAAAGAATAATGTTAAAACTTACAATATTAGTTCAACTTTATATTATTTTTTAAAATCTAAGGGGACCCAAGGAATTTTATAAATAAAAACCGAATGGGCTGGACTCAATACTTATAAAATTTTTCGACCGAAAACTAGTATATCAAAACTTCTAACTAGAAAAACGGGAGGGGCCGGGGCACCCATGGACCCCTTAAACCTCCGCCACTGCTTAGCTCACTAGTAACACCACTCTCCTCTGTAGCACGCCTTTATTATTATTATTATTATTATTATTTAGAGTAGAGGCATGCATGAAAACTAAAATTAAATTTAGAGTAGAGGACCCCTTAAAACCTCCGCCACTGCTTAGCTCACTAGTAACACCACTCTCCTCTGTAGCGCGCCTTTATTATTATTATTATTATTTAGAGTAGAGGAATGCATGAAAACTAAAATTAAAAGTTGAAAAATCCAAATCGAAATAATCAAACCTAAAATTAAACCGACGAGTTTGATATAAGGTTTTAAAAAAACCAAAAGTTTGTGTTAGTTTAATTTTATCTAAAATAAAAACTAAACCGTTTATATTTGTTCATTTATCTAAACGAATTAAATTTCTTGTTCATCTTAGTTTATTTATTAAATGAACAGAAGTTGATTCATGGGTATTAAACGAATTCTTTTATTTATTTATTTATTTTAAGCTGTTAATCTGAAATAATTATACTACGTTATCTTATAGTTGGCCCAAACTTCAAAACTACCCAAAAACCAAAACGATTTGGTCAGCCATGTTGCAAAATCTTATCATCAACCATTATCGTCATAAATCCACCGACCCGACCCATTTTAATCATTATCCACGTACAATCTTTTTCTTTATAAACTTTGCATAACACCACCGCAACACACAAACAATCAAACAAAAAAAATGTCATTCAGTGTAGGCTACTACGGTGACACCGGCGTGAAAAAGATCCCCGGCGGTTACGATGTTCCGGTGGGGGTGGACATTAGGGGGAGGTACGATGGGGAGTTTGCAAAGATTCTAACCAAGGATGCATTGATGTTTGTGGCCGACTTACAAAGGGAGTTTAGGAATCATGTTAAGTATGCAATGGAATGTCGGAAGGAGGCTAAGGCGAGGTATAACTCCGGCATGTTACCCGGTTTTGACCCGGCCACCAGGAACGTCAGGGAGGGTGATTGGGTGTGTGCCGAGGTGCCGCCCGCGGTGGCAGATCGGAGGGTCGAGATAACGGGTCCGGTCGAGAGGAAGATGATTATCAATGCACTCAATTCGGGTGCAAAGGTCTTCATGGTAAGTAGCTCATTTAATTACTTTTTTTATTCCTTCTGCTCAAAACTCGCACTTGAGCTTGAGTCCTTTCTATGGTTAACTAATTGACGAGCTTTCGGAATAGTCGGAGCCATACCCAACCTAAAAAGGATGTTGAGTTATGCGCTTGACTTGTTTTTAAAACTTTGTAAATGAAGCTCGACCGGTTGATTCGGTTTTTCTATTGTTAATGATTTACTTTATTTCTTTTTATTTCTTTTTGTATATGATAATCTTTTACATGAAAACAAAATTTTGAGTAAATATATATATATATATATATATATATATATATATATATATATATATAGGGTTTGAATCCTTTGAAAACCTGATCTTAAAAAGAAAACCCTTAAACCCTACGTGGACCGTTAGATCAAAGTTATTTTAGATTTTAATTAATTAATCAGAAAAAACATGTGGTCCACAATTAAAGATGAATATTTTATTGGGGTTTTTAAGAGTAAATTTACTCTTTTACCCTTTGAGAGGTATAATTGACTTTGTCTTTTTTTTTCTCCTCTCTCCTCCCTCCTCTCTCCTCTCTCTCTATATATAATTTATATATTTTATTTTCCAGAATACTACACATGTGTAGTGTTTTATTTTTTTGGTTAAAAAATATTTTTTAAAATATTACAACTACAAAAATGTATATTTTCATACAAAAAAAAGTCATTATTTTTTTTATAAAACAAAAAATAAAATGTGGACCACATGTTTTTAAAAAAGTCATTATATAAAAATAAAACACTACACATGTGTAAAATAAAAATGTACAAATTTTACAACAAACAATACACTTGATCTAAACACTACTATAAAATCTGAAAAACTACACATGTGTAGTTTTCAGATATCATAGGTGTACTTTAGGCAGTAAAATTTGTACATTTTTAAAACTACACATGTGTAGTTTTCAGATATCATAAATGTTTGCTTGACGAAGTGTACTTTACGTAGTAAAACTTGTACATGTTTATTGCTACACATGTGTAGTTTTTCAGATCTTATAGTAGTGTTTAGATCAAGTGTATTGTTTGTTGTAAAATTTGTACATTTTTATTTTACACATGTGTAGTGTTTTATTTTATATAATGACTTTTTTAAAAACATGTGGTCCACATTTTTATTTTTTGTTTTTTAAAAAAAATAATGACCTTTTTTTTGTACGAAAATATACATTTTTATAGTTGTAATATTTTAAAAAATAATTTTTAACCAAAAAAATAAAACACTACACATGTGTTGTATTCTGGAAAATAAAATATATAAATTATATATATAGAGAGAGGATAGAGGAGAGAGGAGAGAGAAGAAAAAAAGAGAGAGAAGAGAGGAGAGAGAATCTGGTTAATTAATGAAGAGAGAGGAGAGAGGAGAGAGAATCTGGTTATTAATGAAGAGAGAGGATAGTTAGTGAAAATACCATTATACCCTTTTTATTTTATTAATTGAAATATAAAATAAGTTTGATCTAAGGGTTGAGATTGAGTTTAAGGGTTTTCTCTTTAAGATCGGGTTTTCATTTGATTCAAATCCTATATATATATATATATATATATATATAGGGAGAGGTTCAAATGTTAACCCTCCCTTATAGCGTTAACCGCTTAACCCTAGCGTTTTTTGCCCGAATCTTAAAATTTTTTTTTTCATGGTTTTTATTATGTAAAAATAGGGGGGGTTTCTTTTTTGTGTTTTTGCTAATTCATCACCGTTTAGAAGTTATTGTAAGTGTAAGTTACTTACACTTACTTACATTTACTGCATCAGATACGGTTTTGTAAGTAAGTGTAAGTAACTTACACTTACAATAACTTCTAAACGGTGATGAATTAGCAAAAACACAAAAAAGAAACCCCCCTTATTTTTGCAAAATAAAAACCATGAAAAAAAAAAATTTAAGATTCGGGCAAAAAACGCTAGGGTTAAGCGGTTAACGCTATAAGGGAGGGTTAACAATGGAACATTCCCCTATATATATATATATATATATATATATATATATATATATATATATATATATATATATAGTAAAAAATTCATTAATCGGCTTGAAATGGACAGCTAAACAAGGTAAATTCAATTTGGGTTGGTTTAAGCTTGGTTTACTCGAGCTAGTACTGATTCAAGTTTCTAACGAACCGTTTTAATTAGTTTACCTTTAGTTTATCCAAAACACATACACACCGCTAGACCAAATGCTCTTTTGTAATAATTTATGTCCACATGGATACATTATTATTATATATATTAAAATCTATTAAAATGAATAGTAAATATATATATTTTATTGAATAGTAAAAACAAATAGTAAATACTTTTATATATATTACTAGATTATTACCCGTGTATTATACGGATTGAATATAAAATATGACATAATTAGTAATAAAAATTTATAAATTATACAATATTTGGTTATAAATTAATTAAATTACATATTAATGAGTATTATTATATATATTAAAATCTATTAAAATAATAGTAAATATATATATATTTTATTGAATAGTAAAAACAAATAGTAAATACTTTTATATATATTACTAGATTATTACCCGTGTATTATACGGATTGAATATAAAATATGACATAATTAGTAATAAAAATTTATAAATTATACAATATTTGGTTATAAATTAATTAAATTACATATTAATGAGCATTTTAACTAATAAAATAATAATTAAGATTTTCAATAACTAACGAAATAACCGTGACATACATGTTTTGTAAGAATAAACATTTTTAAACTAATTGATGTTAAAAGTTCATTTTTTTTTCTCTCAAAAATTAATTGTTACAGATCAAGGAGATAATTTACAATTTATATAATTATTAAAGTAAGATGACTTATTTTGAAAATATCATTAAACATAAATAACTAAAGTTTAATTTTCCTAACATTTTTATAATTTTTGGTTTAAAATAATTATTTTTTAAGCATTTTGTTTTAAGAAACATTATTTGTTTATAAATATTCCATTATTTGAAAACTATGATTTATGGTTTATTTTATTTTTTAAAAATTGTTTTTTATTAAAATTTTATTTTCTAAAAATACTTCCTTAAATATTTTTCTTATTTATAAACAATTTTTTTTAGAAATTTTCATATTTTATAAACTTACTTAAATGTGCTTTTTAATAAATATTTGATTTTTAATTTATTAAAAACTATTTTCTTGCATGAAAAAAGACAAATAATATCATTACTCACTAATATTATAAGTATTAAATGAGAGAGAATGTAATTAATTAATAAGAAAGATAATTGAATAAGTTGGTAGAAAAATGACAAGTGTGACACATGATAATTTGACAAGTGTCAAAAATTATTTTTGTTTATTATAATAAAAAGATATTAAATAGTAAAATTGTATAACAAATGTGTATGTGTGTGTATATATATATTAAATTGAATATTATATATATATGTGTGTGTGTGTGTGTTAAAATTAATAAAAATGAATAGTAATTATATATATATTATATATAAATTGCGAAGCATAGTAAAATGAATGCGCATGTGTTTGATCTATGTAGTGACGTTTTGATAATTTAGACTTGGACCACCAGAAGTTCCTTTTTTAACTTTCAAAAGTGGTAAACGGAGATGAAGGTATTAAATTTGTGAAATTTGCTTAGAGATTTGTGTTTTTATTAAAATTCAGAGATTTGTATGGAGACCTGGGTTTTTGTTTTAATACAAACGACTGGTCGCCGGTAAGAGCGATTTGTGAGTAATTTTATCTATTATTTTTGTAACATATTTGTGAGAATTTTGTATGATTTTATGTTTTTATGAAATATTTGTATAGAGTTTGTGATGAGAGAGTTGTTTTTACTATGTAACTTATGTTTTTGCAAATGATTTATAATACTCGTTCTCGAGAGTGTACTGTGATAACCCGCCGCAACGCTCGAGGTGAATAAACCTAGTTCCAATGATAAATCTCCTTAGTAAAAGGTTTGAATCTGTGTATGGACTGGTACATGGTAAAAAATCGATAGGCAGAAATGTTAGGTTTTATTTTGTTTTTTGATTTTTAAATTGGTGTGATAAATTATAGATAAAATGTAGGGCTATAAACGAACTGAACGTCCAACGAAAAATTCGCGAACCGTTTCGGCGGGAAGTTCGTAACACGAACAAGAAATTTCGTTCGTTTAGTTAAATGAACAAACATGAACAGATGTCGTGTTCGTTCGGTAATGTTTTCGTTTACGTGCGTTTATGTTCGACTATGTTCATTTATTATATTTATAAATGTGTTATATATTATTATTATTTTTTATTTCTAGTTTAATAATATAATATTTAAGCTATTTTTAGTTTAATACTATATTATTTAACTTTATATTTATATAAATGATTATCTCTAATACTGCATATTAATATAGTTGATTTTTGTTTTTTAAATAGTTTGCGTTCGTGAACAAGTTAAATTACTTAATGAACGAACATGAACATGATTTTTCGTTCGGTTAGCGTTCATAAACCGTTCATTGAACAACTTAAAAGTTAAACGAATTTGTTTAGAGCCCTAATAAAATATAAAGATATAAAGAAAGAGTTTAAAAATAGCGCGCCTACAATTTTTTTGACTATGAAGTGTTATAGATGGTCAGAGAAAAAATAAATGATATTGAAATAGTAATTTAAATAAAAATATTTTTTGAAGAAATGAATTCACTGCTATAGATAGCGAATTAAGTCCAATCCGATTCCGACAACTTGAAAATTTTCTATAACAAGTTTTCTTTGTTTTTTTTAAACATTTAATTAAGGATGGTGTTTTTTAAGCCCAGTCATTACTGTAAACCAATAAAATGTAAACCGATGAAGAAAGACCCCTCACTCATGTGAAACACAAACAATACGTGAGGTGGTGATATACAGATTTCTTTTCGATCTTGCATGCCAGCCAATCGATTGTTTTGATCCAAAATAACTATTAATATTATTTATACGTTTGTTATATTTATAAAATGATTATTTTTTTAAATCAAAATTTTAACCGAAATGTTAAAAACACATTTTCTAAAACAAAAGTTAAGATAATGATACTATTGTTTTGTTATTTAGAGTAATTTACGGTTTTAGCTCATGTGGTTTAAGTGTTTTAACTATTTCGATGCAAAATAGAATCTTCTATCAATTCAATCCCTATGGTTTAAACAACTATCGGTTATGACACCTCAAACTTAAATACTATAACGGTTTTGACCCAAAATCTAACTATGGTTGGGGGCAAAAAAGTTAATTGTCTAAACCACAGGAGCTGAATTGATAAAAGATTTTATTTTAGGCCGAAATAGTCAAAACACTTAAACTATAGAAGCTAAAACTGTAATTTACTCTATTTAAAATGCCTACTTATATACAGTGTTGGAATCATTTTATTAATAACTATTTAATATTTTTTTATTAGATCTTATTATACTAATAAATAAACATATATTTTGCCACATATGATATTCTTACGCTATTATTGCCACATATAGTCTATTGTATTAAATACTTAATTTTTTTATTAAATAATTATACTAATAGTATCATTTGTCTTTTAATTATAAAATACATTTAAAAAGTTTTTAAAATATATCATTTTGTTACTATTAATATTTTAGAATAAGGAATATTTTATTTTCAGAAAATCAAAGTTATATATAAAAAAATTTCTTTAAAAATGATTTTTTTTATAAAAAATAAAATAAATATAAACCAGAATTTTAAAGAATAATATTTTAATAAAACAATGACTTTTTTTAATCTATTTAAAATAGAAGTAAAAAATATAGGGAAAGTTATACTTTTGATTCTTATATTTAATATTATATTTAAATTGAGTGGTTTAAATTTAATAATTACATAAATTATATTTTTTTACCTTCTTGATTTATAATTATTATTAGAATCCAAACTAAAGTTTATTATCAATTAGTAGAAAGATAATAATTTTTATAAATCAAAATTATCATATAGCATTTGTATAGTTATTATTAATTAGTGTTTTATTACTTGAAGCATTCGGTAATATGTAAATTAATCAATTTATTTTAAAATATTGTTTTATTTTTTTTAATTTTTATTATTACCTACTTAATATTTTATATTAAACCCATGTAATACATGATGTAATAGTGGGGCTTGGGACTTTGGGGTTATAAGAGTTTGATGAAGTAACTTGTCTTCTTTTTCCAAATAGATGATCAATTAAAGACAAAATTGGAGAGTCATGCAAAACAAGTAATATAATAAACTAGAAAAGTAATAGTTTAAAACATAAACGTGTGAGTTTTAACGACAGATAGAGTAACGATCACATTTACTAGAAAGTTTTAAGATTTTACATATAAACCCATAAATTATATATTCATAATAAGAAAAATTAAAATAAATAAATTCAAAACTGCAATAATTTGACCAAGATGATTGCAGCAAACCGTTTACAGTATTTTTGAAATTATTATTATGATTATTTATGGGTCTGAAAACCCAAAAGTCACACGTTTTTTGAGTTAAAGTTTTTCAGGTCTAAACTGATTCAACATAAGTCTGTTAGCTTTTTAATCTGCTGTGTATCATTGATAGAATTAAATAATTTATTATATATATATTTTTCGAAAATATAATAATGTTTGAGGATGAAACCAGTCTGATTTTGAAGATGCATTATCACCAACATGGGAGAACCTAATGAAGGGACAAGTGAACTTAAAGGATGCTGTTAATGGGACAATAAGCTATGAAGACAAAGCTAGAAACAGGGTGTACAATCTCAATGATCAGACCGCTAAGCTCTTTGTCCGACCCCGAGGCTGGCATCTACCCGAGTCGCACATCTTCATCGATGGTGAACCTGCAATCGCATGCCTAGTTGATTTCGGGCTTTACTTCCATCACAATCATGCAGCATTTCACAAGACACAAGGACAAGGATACGGCCCTTTCTTCTATCTTCCGAAAATGGAGAATTCGAGGTAATCTTAACCGTGCAGGTTTGGAAGATCTAGGGCAGTACTATGGTGTCAAACCGACGAGTTTGTCGGGATTCAGTAACTTGTTAAAATAGGTTTAGATCAAACCCATATATGACTTATAAGCTCAATGTTCTCCAATCCATTAACTATACCGATTTCAAAAAGCAGAAGAAAATAATCTAAAGCTAGACATATATCATTTAAAACTAACACACAATTGAATACTTACTTAAATTTATAAAATATAAAGTTTGAAGTAATAAAATAATTACTAAATGAGATTTAAATAGAAAGGATAAAAATAAATAAAGATGTCTCTTCCAATTAACCACATGTTTGGTTCATTGGTTTAACCTTCTTCAAATGGGGATAGTTCAAAATTCAAATGCAGTCTGCAGGATTTGGTTATAGTCTGACCATCCAATTAATATGAAATGGTTCTGAAAATATTATTTGAACTTTTTACCCGTTTTCCTTTTAGCTTATAACCAACTAAATAAACTTATTTTAATGGTCGGTGACAATGTGTAATGGTGAATGTAGGGAAGCGAGGATATGGAACAATGTATTCGAAAGGGCCGAGAAAATGGTGGGAATAAAGAGAGGTAGCATTAGGGCCACTGTTCTGATTGAGACATTGCCGGCTGTGTTTCAAATGGATGAGATTTTGTATGAATTAAGGGATCATTCGGTTGGTTTGAACTGTGGAAGATGGGACTACATATTCAGCTACGTCAAGACGTTTCAGGCTCACCCTGACCGCCTACTGCCCGACCGAGTCCTGGTTGGTATGGGCCAACACTTCATGAGAAGCTACTCCGATCTTCTTATCCGTACTTGTCATAGGCGTGGTGTGCACGCCATGGGAGGAATGGTATGTTGTTCGATTGCTCTTTGAACAACCCAACCCAACCCTCAATTTATTTATTTTCATCTTTTGGTAGGTTATCAACTAAAAACAAGTTTTTATCAAAAACACAAAAAGATAATTATTTTTTGTACTGAATTTTAAAAAAAATATATACAAATCTATAACAAAAAATATATGTTTAGATATTTTTAATTAAAAGCTTGTACTATGTTTTTAAAAATATAAAAGCACTTATTTTTTGTTCTGCATTTTCATTTTTTGTAACGCATTTTTAAAAACAGTACAAAAGACATAAATTTGTTAAAAAAGACATACAATAAGAAAAATGCGTATTTTTATGTTATACCAAATCTTGTTTTAATTTGTGTTTGTCTGTGTATATATTATACACTAGGTTATTGCACGTGTATTACACGGATTACCTAAAAATATTAAATAATTAGTAATAAAAATTTAAAAATTATAATTAATATTTTGGTAGACATTGATTAAATTATGTATTAATATTTATTTAATTTAATAAAACAATATTTAAAATTTTCAATAATTAAAGAAATGTAATTGAGTTTTTTGATTTCTTACAATAATGATTTTTAAGTTAACCGATCTTATTATTTAAAATTTAAAAACTAACTGTTGCAAATCAATAACACAATAAACAATTTATTTAATTATTAAAGTTAAAAGACTCGTTGGAAAATATCATTAAACATAAAGAACTAAATTTTAATTTTTCCTATTATTTTTATTTTACTTTTGGGTTTTAAAAGAAAATATTTTTTAAACGTTTTGTTTTAAGATAACATCAATTGTTTATAAAAATCCTATTAATTAAAACTTTAATTTATAATTTACTTCATTTAAAAAAAAATTTAAATACAAGTCTAAATTATTTTTTATTTCTAAAAAATATTGATTTTTAAAAAAATCCATATATTATAACTTTTTTTAAAGTGTGTTTCTCAATTAAAAGTTTGTTTTTTGTTTTTAATTTATTTTAAAACTTTTTAGTATTAAAAAGGTAAATAATATCATTAATATTATAATTATTGAATATGAGAGATAATGTAATCTTACTTCTTACTTCTATGTATTCTAATAAACAAAAATGTTTATTTGCCACTTGTCACATTCTAAAGTCATAATGCCACTTGTCAAATTTTTATACACTTATTTAATTATCTCTTATTAAATACATTATATTATCTCTCCTATTAAATAAATTATATTTTCTATCTTATTAAATAATTATAATAATAATAATAACTAATGATATTATTTATATTTTGCAAATTTAAAAATAGTTTTATATATTTAAATCGAATCATTTTATTATAAAATATATTTTAAAAAGTTTATAAAATATATTTTTTCATAAATATCAAATTTTTAAAAAATAAGAAATATTTCAATTTGTTATTTTCACAAAATAATAGTTTTACAAAAAAAAATTCTTAAAAAAATTATTTCAAAAAAATAAAATATAAGCAGAAAAATATGTAAATGATGATAAAAGTTACAGTTTTTTTTTGTCTTGTATGTTTAACGGTAATTTCAAATTATGTTCTTTAACTTTAATAATTACAAAAATATTACCTTCTCATCTTACTTTAAAATAGTTAATTTTTGATAGAAAATTAACTAATTAGATTTTTAACTTTAGGTAGTTCAAATATCTCACAAATCAAGTTTAAATCATCATGCGTAAAATATTAAAACATTATGTACAAGCACTTAAAAATGTTTATAGTTGACAATTTTTTTTGATGTCACAACTAACATAATAACGTAGTTAATTATCAACTTCATTTAAAGTGAAAAAACATCATAAAACACCAAATTTTATTAATATTTGTAAGATCATAAAGACTTATGCTTTCCAAATATTCTAAGTCCTTGATTCCATACAAAAATATTAACTTCTCATCTTACTTTAAAATAGTTAATTTTTGATAGAAAATTAACTAATTAGATTTTTAACTTTAGGTAGTTCAAATATCTCACAAATCAAGAATGTTAAAGATATTACTATTGTTATTAAAAATTTTGATTATTGTTTTATCATCTAAAGTAATTATTAATACATAATTTAATCATTTTATATAAAAATATCATCATTTATTATTTTTAAATTTTTATTATTAATTGTTTAATATTTATATTTAATCCGTGTGTTCACACGGGTAATAGACTAGTATTATAATAAACAAAAATATTTTTTTGACACTTGTCACAATTTTAGGTTAATATTGCCACTTGGCATCCTCTTATCATCCCATTTTATTATTATCTCATATTAAATGATTACATATCCCATTTTATGAAAAATATTTTTTTGACACTTGTCACAATTTTAGGTTAATATTGCCACTTGGCATCCTCTTATCATCTCATTTTATTATTATCTCATATTAAATGATTACATATCCCATTTTATTATTATCTCATAAAATGAGATATGTAATCATTTAATATGAGATAATAATAAAATGGGATGATAAGAGGATGCCAAGTGACAATATTAACCTAAAACTGTGACAAGTGTCAAAAAAATATTTTTGTTTATTATAATAGTAAGATTAAAAACATGATTTAACAATTAATTTATGAAGCATTTAATATATCTTATAATAAAAGTATAAGAAATTAAAAATAACTGTTCACCTATTTTATAAAATAACATTTTTACAATATGTAGTACCATTGTGTAACATATGTGAAAGATATACTAACAATTTTTTTTTTTTAATTTACAATAGTATATATTTGATATAAGAAGTAAGTTAGTGTTACTTGGCTTTTCTTATGTTATCTATTTTTATATGGGTTTCAATTTATCTTTACTAGAGATAAAGTTCCTCCTTAATAATGTACATGTTAAAAAAAAAAATTGCATGGATCAATGCTGAAACAAATATTATTACAAAAGTGACCAAATCTTTTAAACAAAGCTAGTTGCATCACTACTAAAAAGTACAGGAGGGTGAACCTGTAAAATTCTGTCGTAGTCCTGATACAATTTCATTTTAGCTACCGGAAATGTAGTCGCTAATTTATTTTTGGGAAAATTCTCAATCTAGACAAGTTGACCAGATATTTTCCCAAAATGTCCAAATGTTCATCTTGGTTACGGGCGCCGCCGCCCATAGATCTACGGGCGCCGCCCGTGTTCTCGACCAATCACGAATTACCACGTGGCCTTTATAGACGCCAACGCCCATAGAAAAATTCTACCGCCCGTAAAATTGAACACCCGGTCACGGGCGCCGGGCCCACTCTGACATGTGTGTCATGGGTGTCCCGCCCATAACCAATTATTTTTTTGTAGGCGTCACGGAGAATCTGAACCGAACCTCCATCATGGGCGCCCGAACCTAACTATGGACGTCCCGAACCTAGATACGGGCGTCCCGACCTTTTTATTTTGAATTTTAAACGGGAACGCACTATGGGCGTCCCGCCCATGATGGGGTTCCTACATGGCGTCACGCCTATGAACGAATATTAAAAAAAAAATAAATTCTTGCCTTAGGTACCGACTATGGGCGTCCTGCCTATGATGGGGGTTCGGATATAGGAGCCCCGCCCATAAACATAATTATTTTTTTAAAAACTAAAAAAAACTAATAATAACTAATTTATAGGCGTCACGCCTGTAGTTTATCTCGTTCATGGGCGCCCCCGCCCATAAACATAATTACTTTTTTTAAAATAAAAAAAAACTAATAATAACTAGTTTATAGGCGCCCGCCCGTAGTCTATCTCGTTCATGGGCGCCCCGCCCATAAACATAATTATTTTTTTAAAAATTAAAAAAAAAAAACATAATTATTTTTTTTAAATTAATAATACATTGATTAAAAACCACAAACTACAACGGTAAACTCCATATATTAAACTGGTAAAAAAACGAAATTTGTAAGTACTATCCGTTTGATGAATGTGAAAAAGTTTAACAAAATTGGTTTTTTTTATAGTTTTTAAAAAAAGTCGGACGCCCGTGTAGGTAGGTCGGGCGCCTATAGTCGGTACCAAGGCAAGAAAATAATTTTTTTAATATTCCATCATAGGTGCGACGCCCATATCCGAACCCCCATCATGGGCGGGACGCCCATAGTCGGTACCTAAGGTAAGAATTTATTTATTTTTAATATTCGTTCATAGGCACGACGCCCATGCAGGAACCCCATCATGGGCAGGACGCCCATAATGCGTTCCCGCTTAAAATTTCAAAAAAAAGGTGGGGACGCCCGTCTCTAGGTTCGGGACGCCAATAGCTAGGTTCGGGAGCCCATGATGGTCGTTCGGTTCAGATTCTTCACGACACCTACAAAAACAAAAAAAATTGGTTATGGGCGGGACGACCATGACACGCGTGTCAGAGTGGGACCGGCGCCCGTGACCGGGTGTTCAATTTTACGGGCGGTGGAATTCTTCTATGGGCGTGGACGCCTATAAAAGCCACGTGGTGATTCGTGATTGGTCGAGAACACGGGCGGCGCCCGTAAATCTATGGGCGACGGCGCACGTAACCATGATGGACATTTGGACATTTTGGGAAAATATCTAGTCAACTTGTCTAGATTGGGAATTTTCCCTTTATTTTTTGACTCACTTTTTGTGGATTTACCAAAGCAAAAGCTGTTTCAGATACTTTTTTGGTGCATGTTTTTCAAAAGGTTATTGTGATGACTTTGAAATATCTTATATTAACGACCGAAAAAATAGTCGCTAATTTCTATCGCAAATTTTTCTGTAACAAAACAATTTTTCTGTCAGTTTTCCCGTCACAAAGGCTCTTAAAACTAACATCGGGATGTTGTATTAGCGATGGAATATATAGTCGCTTAAGTTCTTGCAACGAATCTATAGCTACTTTTCTGTCGCAAAAAGTTAGTGTTCGGAGACTGCTTTTGGCATGATAGCTTGTTCTATCCTTCTAAGAAACTATGATTGATAAACAGGCTGCTCAAATTCCGATTCGAGATGATCCAGCAGCAAACGAAGCCGCACTGGAGCTCGTGAAGAAAGACAAGCTACGCGAGGTCCAAGCCGGGCACGATGGCACATGGGCCGCACACCCTGGCCTGATCCCAGCAATAATGGAAGTCTTCAACAACAACATGGGTGACAAACCAAACCTAATCAAAACCAAGAAGCGCGAAGACGCCGCAAACATAACCGAAGAAGACCTGTTGCAAATTCCTAGAGGGGTTAGAACCATTGACGGTCTTCGGCTAAACACCCGGGTCGGGATCCAGTACCTAGCCGCCTGGCTCACGGGAACAGGCTCGGTCCCGCTGTATAACCTCATGGAGGATGCAGCCACTGCTGAAATCAGCCGGGTCCAGAACTGGCAGTGGCTGAAATACGGTGTGGAGTTGGACGGTGATGGGCTGGGTGTGCGAGTAAGCACCGAGCTGTTTGGGAAAGTGGTCGAAGAAGAAATGGGTCGGATCGAACGCGAAGTGGGTCAGGTTCGGTTTAAGAAGGGGATGTATAAGGAAGCTTGTAAGATTTTCAGCCGTCAGTGTACGGCTCCTGTGCTTGATGATTTTCTGACTCTAAATGCGTACAATCATATCGTTGTTCATCATCCCACTGCAGGATCTTCAAAGCTCTGAACCAGATTTCATTGACTGTCTGTTTAGTTTTAAATAAATAATAATCAATGTATTTGTTATGTTTTTGAATAATTAATGCTTCTTCTTGTTTTTTTCTTTTTTCTTTTTTATTTCATGCTTTGTTATATTATATTTTACTTGTTGGAAACGTTAATGGTGATGGTAACTTTTTTTTTTCTTTTTTAATTTGGTAATGGATGCGTACCATTAGAACGTTTATACGATTATCACTTATGTTGGAATTAATGATGCAATGATTTCATCCACTAAAACACATATCTAGTCTAGTCGACCCAAGATTTTTTTTTTCTTATTTAGACATTGCGTATTTATTTCTATTAACTTGTTATAATTTTTTTTATTGTGTCTGCTAGTCGGGTTAGGTTGGATAAAACGATAAGAAGAATCTTTTTTAGAATCGATCGAAAAACTAAAAATATATTCCTCAAAGGAGATTTTCCTTTGCAATTAAGATGGACTGGACGTTTGAATCAATTGAATCAAAAAATGATGAATAATATCCAGATATATGGTCTCCTGAGGAAGACATCTAAATTAATATACATTTTTTATTTAAAATAAACTATAAAATCACAATGTTAATAAAAATAAAAAATTAATTTCTAAAGTTGTTATTTACGGAATTTCATCTTTTCAAAGCGTTCTTTACTTCTGTCACTTGTTTAAAGTAAAAAAAAAAAGAAAGAAAGAAACTAAGTTATCTAGTATTCAAGCCTTATATATATTTAAAAAACATGTGATTCTCTCAATAATCATTTCATCAACTTTGATTTTCGTATTATAAATGTTATTCAATTATATTTACAAAGCCACTCCAAACAATTTAATGGGGTCAAAAATTTTGTTTTCTCATTACATGTTTTATTAACAAGTTAAGATTAAACAAACGTTAAAGAAAAGTTAATTTTGGACCAAAATAAATATTTGTATTTGTTACAATTTTAATTATTTTTTATTATGTTTGTGTGTTTACTATAAGAATCACAATTAACTAAACCAACTTTAAAATAAAGATAAAATAAATGAGATACCAATGCTCAAAGTCGTGAGAGTTAAAAATTAATTTTGTGATAAATGTGGGAAATCCCCACAATGAAATAAAAAACAAACCTTTTTAGGTTTGGAGTTGTTATAGGAATATATTCCAGTATAACAAGCCACACCTAGTAAAAGTCAGAAGGGGGTAAAGCACCTGATGGGACCGGGTCTGTGACTGAGGGAGATGTGCGTAATGTGACGTTTTGATAAAGCACTTCACACCCTTACATCTCCGTGAACCACTTGAGAGCTGCTTTTACTATTTTTGACCCGGTTCGGGTTTGACTGGTTTGTGTGTGTTTTAGCTCATCAGTCGAAATGTAGGTCCCGATTTCACCACGTCGGATCTATAAATCAAATTTAAACAAATGAACCACCTCGGGATGTGCGGAATCCAAACCGAAGATCAATCAAACAAGAACTTGTAGAAGATAAGCAATAATAATCAATTGTACACGATTATCATTAAACGAAATGAAATTGTCTGGTAAATGAAGAACAAACAAAACAAGAACAAACAATCTCTAGGTATCGGCTCTCTCTCTCTCTCTCTAAAGTCTATCTTTAAAATAAACAAAAACACATATAAATATCTATTAAACTATCACGGCCCAAGCTAGACCGGCCACCGAGAACCCAAAACCTAACCGAGAGCCCATTAGTTGTTCCACCACAACCGAGAATCCATCACACTACCGAGATCCAAACGAGAACCAACATAAGCTTCCGAGAATCACCATTAACTTCCGAAATACACCAATGATTGCGTAAGTCTCAAATCTAGGTCCTTACAATCTCCCCTAGACTTATGCTATCATTGTCTTCAATTCATCAATTCAGTGCCGGCACCCATGCTATAGTGATTCTGGGCAATCCTGAAGAATCAATATAACATACTTCCTGCAAACTCCATTTCTTATTTTCATTGAACATTGGTACTTTAGTATATTTCACTTTTGCATATTTGTTTCGGTTTGGCAAGTTGTTTCAACACCTTTGGGTGTAACACCCCAAATTTTCTAAATACGAGTTATTTGGACTTACGAATGCGTAACGGATAATTTACTTGTTGGAAAATGGGCGAAAATTAACTAAGTTAAAATCCCGAGTTCGTGTACTCGATATGGAAATTTCGAGTACCCTATACTCGAAATTGTAATCGAAATCTCCCCAGGATTTCGAGTACCAGGATTCGAGTAGGTTGCCTATAAATAGTAATGCCTTGGGAAACGTGCATACCTTTGGCTAGACGCACAGTTTCTCTCGAGTACTCGAAGTTGAAGTTCAAGAATCTCAAGAATCGGATGTAAATCGCTCTAGAAGAAGAAGGAACGTACGGGAAGCTACATGAGTAATCATCTAACATCAAGTAAGTGTTCTAAACCAAAAAGTTAGGATTTTTATGAAAAAGTGAACTTATGCATGAAGCTCACACCTTTAGGCATAAAACTCACACCTTTATGCATAAAGTTCGAAACTTTGTGGTTCCAGTGTGTTGGTAACAACCTAAGGAACCTAGGACTAGCTCCCCAAAGTCTTGGGTGAATTTCTGAGATGTTTAATGACGAAGGTAATGAGTACACGAAATCATGCACAAAGGGTGATCGAAATCATACATTTTATTTCGAGTACATTGTTATTTCGAGTACATGGCATTTCGAGTACATGGCATTTCGAGAACAAAGGTTATTTCGAGAACAACTAATGGTTTCGAGTACTAGCTATTCATGAATTATGGAATTTCGTGTACATGGGAACTTAATGAATTTCAAGGGTTTCAAATACTTAGCTATGTTTCGAGAACTTGGATTCAGTAAGGGGGGGCTAGTAGTCTATGAGGACTTAGAATAAATTCTAAGACTGCGAATGTGATGTAATGTAATGTAATGTAATGAGACGATGTAACTAATGTAGGTCCTTAAGGCCCTAGCTAAGGAGTTCGGCTAAGGAAAACATGAGTCTACCACCAGGTGAGTTCTAGACGCCCTATTTACACTTACTGTTTTGGGCTGGCATACATGCTTATTGATTATGTTATGTGATTATGTTATGATGTTTAATGAATGATGTTATGCCATGATGATGTATGTATGAATATGTATTACACATGAGGAAATGTGTCGGGGAATATGCTAATGTATTTACGTGCATGGTAAATGAGTTATGATGACATAACATGTTAATGACTATATGAGAGCATGCATTCTGATGTTAACTAAAACAATAGTTAATAGACGCTATGATGAGATCCTAGAATACTAGGATGCATGAATGTTGAATGATGATTATATGCTAGCATGATATGAAAATATGATGCCATGATGTATGAACGATGAAATAATGCTAGCATTACATGATGCCATGATGTATGATAAGATGCTATGATGCTTGCATGCTATGTATGTGATGATAGAATGTTATGATGAATTCCTATACATGTTATAGGATATGTATGTATGATGTACTAGTAGCTGTACTGGTAAGTATGAATGATGACATGAACACATCAGAGTATGAACAGCCGATCGACCTATAAACACAGAGTCGACTGGACTATAAACATGGTAAGAGCCGATCGGGCTATAAACATGGAGTCGACCGGACTATAAACATGGTAAGAGCCGATCGGGCTATAAACATGGAGTCAACCGGACTATAAACATGGAGCCGACCGGGCTATAAACATGAAGCCGACCAGGCTATAAACACGGAGCCGATCGGGCTATAAACACGGAGCTGATGGGGCTATAAACATGGTAAGAGTCGATCAGACTATAAACATGGAGCCTTGTGCTGACATAAGCCCACTGCTCATGTTGATGACAGTGGTTTTGGATGATGACGATGGTTATGTGGTTACGATGATAAAATGGTTATGTGCTATGGTTTATGTGTATGAAATGATGTTTTATGTTAAAAATGTTTAACTCACTAAACGATCATGATGTTTTATGAAAACTAGAACTCACCAGTGTAAGCTGACTTGATTTAGCATGTATGTCAGGTTAAAGCTATGATAATCGAAGGCATGGAGCTCAGGCATAAAGTCAGACGATCCGTTGGTTTTGGCAATTCGATATGTTCTTGATACAGACGCTTTATTGTATTCTGTTTATCAAACTATGTTTACATTTTCTGCTGCATGATTATGAAAGTTTTTAGTTTGAGAGCTATGTGTAATGATGAAACCAATCTCTGTGGGATCGCCCGGGATCGGGGCCTCACATTGGGCCATTAACTTTAGATTTTTTTAACTGGTTCAGGCTTCTGAAACTTTTGTTGCTTCAAACACTTTTGATTTTGCTTGACTTCACATTTGCTAAAATCACACAGTTTATTGTTTGGTCCCGGATGATTCAAAATCTTTGGTCTTTCAACTTTCCTAAGATTAAAACACACCTTGACCTTTGGAGTAATATTCTGATAAAAATTTGTTGGCCGATGAATACAATTTCATGCAATGTGACCAGGCTTGCCACATGCAAAACATGTCTCCTTCTTTGCATATGGAGCATAAACTAGACTGTTGAATCCATATGTTGACCATTAAGAGTAACACGATCTATCATTTCTGAAGTGATTCTGCTTCGTAAAACCATGACACCTTTTCTCTTGACATTGTTGTGGAAAGTATGTTGTACTTTCTGCTCTCAAATATGATTTAATACTCCCAGAAGCATGACTTTGAAAAACACTAGGAACAAATTTCAAATTGCTCGTTTCACTTTAGTGTCCATCACTTCTTCTGCAGTTGTCTCACAAGCACTCGTAACATTCACAGCTTTACCCATAGAATCAGTTACATTTGTTGACACGGTTTCAAAATTTTCAAAAGAAATCTTAGGACCATACGTCATGTGTTTCTCCTTTGGCTCTTCTTCCACAGAAATTGGCATGCTTGTATAATTGTCATTGAATGGAGGAGGCACACTCCTATAACCCAAACCCGAACCTCTTTTGTTATTTGTGACAATTGGCAATTTCAGGTAAATTGCAACTCTTACATTCTTTATATTTCACATTCATACTTGTTGCATTTCATTTAATTATGTTTAATTAGGGGTTGTTTGTTTGCATCTGAATGACATTAAGATGTTACATCTGAATGGTTCATAACCTCTTAATCATTCAGACTTAGAGTTACCTCTTAACCATTCAGAGGTTTTGAACCATTACCAACCTCTTAACCATTCATACTTAAGCGTACTTTTTAACCATTCACATGCTATGAACCATTAAGAGGTAGCCTCTGAATGAGATTAAGATGCTACCAAACAGGGCCTTAGATGAGTTGAACACAAACTACTACGAGATGATAGTTCGAGTAACTATCAAATCGTACATTGCACATTGGTTTTGGAAACCAAGCGTGACAAACACAACACTAACACAAAACAATAATTCGGGGAATTATTGAATTGTGCATCACACGTTGATTAGGATTAATCAAGCGTGCAAATACTTCGTTAGACACGAGCACAAACTATCGAGGATAATTCGAGGAATTATCGAAACACACACACTAGTCTCACGAACGTTGGTGATCAATCAAACTTATGTGTTATTTTATGATTATGAGCTAAACATGTATTAGATGCTTTGGATTTACGTTAGGGATCGAGTACGAGCGAAATCGTATCAACGAAATCGAAAAACAAGGAAATGGACTCATCGCGGTACGCGACGGTCCCTCGGCGAAAGGCTTCGCGGTACGCGGCGCAAACCGGGAGTCGAGACTCCCGAATCCCATCGCGGTACGCGATAAACATTTTTGATCGGCCTTCGCGGTACACGAAGGCCATGCAGATCAAAATTCTTTTAAATACCAACCCATTTCATTTCAGTCGAATTTCTTCACATTTCTTCCGATCTTCTACTCATATTCTCGACCAAAACACTCTGAGATCACACCCCAAGCCTCTGGAATCAATCTAGGAGATATCCATATACATATCTTGATGATTTGAAGCTTGAAGAAGGTGCTAGAAGCCATCGAGAAGCTTGGAGCAACCATCAATCCACTGGAACTCCAACATCAGTAGCTATCCCCACTGGAATCTAGCATCTAAGGTAGTTCCTTATGTTTATCTATAGTTAGATCGCACATGCAAGGGTTAAAAACCCTCATGCAACTCCATACGGTTATTGTGCACGAATTTGTTGGTGATTTTGTGTGTTATTGTTATGGATTTACTGATTTGATAGTATTAGAATGTTAGGATTGAGTTTTGTTGAGTTATTGGTTGATTTGATGATGTATTGGTACACTTGCCATAAAAGGAAACTTTTATGTTGCAAGTCTTGGATTGGTAATGATCTAGACATGTTAGACATGTCTAGATGTTGTTAAATGCATATTGGAGTGTTTAGAAACACATTAGGATATTTGATTTTGTCAAAAACTTGAGTTTATAGAAACTTGCTATTTATGGAAACTTTTATAAATCAAAAGAGGGCTTTTGATGTTTTAAAACGTTTTAATGAACTTTGAGCATTAGAATATGCTTAGAAATGATTTCTAACATATTTGGAAACCTTGAATTGTGAAAACGAGTTTTAAAACGAATACTTTCCAAATAAGGAAACTTTATTTGGGCAAAACGGCATAAACGGTGATTTAGGCGCAAACGACATGTTTCAAGGGTATAAACGTATTTTACAAACACGTTGGGAGTGTTAACTTTAAGAAATGGGATTTCATAACCATACTTTCCTAAATTGTAAACTTTCTAAAAATGGTAACTTGTGCGATTGGAGTCATAGGATGCATTATGATGTCTTATGTGCATCAAGGCACATAAACACAACAATCGTGTCACCAACGATTCGTCGAGTCCCACTAGTTAACACACACACACACTCGATTGAGCACACCGACACTTGGAGTTGTATGGGATACAACACAACACAGAACACATAATCACACCTATATGGTTATAGGTGCATACTAGCAGGATTGCTAGCATTCGCAGACGCGAACACATTCAACCGGAACTACTCTATCAGGTGAGTTCACGGCCCCTTTTACTTTTCTACCTTTGGGGGAGAAAACATTGCATGCTAAACTGTTTTACAAACAACAACTCATCTCATTTACGTATGGACATGCTTTATCATATATGTATATGTGTGGACCACATCACAACTAAAAGACCTCGCGATACTCCACGGACCGTTAGTAGCGCGTAGCTCCTAGCGTGGTAATCTTGAATAGTACTATTTGGGCCTGACAAGCCCCACCCATCACGCCTGGGAGGCCAACCCGACTGTAGGTCGGAATGGGTGCAATATCGACCAACACTTTGCCATTGTCTTGTGATGGACATGGCGGGAGGCACAACTATCAGCTTCGGTACGACCCCGCGTATAATATAACTGTATTGGCTAGCTATCAATCGATACTGCATTGTAATGATATGTAAATCATATTTGTTACTCTAAACATTGGATGTTTATTGCTTATGAAAAACCTGTGCTTTCACCAACCTTTGTGTTGACCTTTTACTCGCATGTTTTCTCAGGTAGCTAACGCACGCGCACAAGGATTAGGATGCTAGGCTGGAGTCGCATGCATCTGCTTATGTGTCTTAGACTATTAAACATTTGTTAACATTTTGTTATGTTACTTATTGTATTGATAAACAACTTTAATCGTTTCCGCAAACTATTACTCTGAAATGTTTTGGAAACCGTATTAATCTTATGCTTCCGCAACCTATGAACTTAAACTGTTTTGATAATACTAAACTTCAGCAACTCTGATTTTACTGAATTGTTTTATCCAAGTTATTGGATGTACGTATGTAACCAGACATGTAGGTCTCGCAACGTTGTGTGACCGGAGACTGCGATCCTGACAATCTGTTGTTGCTCGCGCCCCGTTCGGGATGGGATTTCTCGGGGTGCGACAGATTGGTATTAGAGACTCCGGTTATTGCGAATTAGGTTTGCATTTAGCGAACTTAGTCTATAACCACTAGTCTCCACACAGCACTTAGTGATTAGTATTGTGATACTGGCACACATGACACATCTTTTATGCATTACGTTCATCACCGCACGTGGCTACCCATGAAGGGGATAGCCGAAAGCTCTATATATCCTTTACAGTACCTACCGCACTCACTACAATAGTCATTAAGCAAACACTAACACTTATTCTCGCTATGAAGATCATGGCTGGAAGACGTGGAGGACGCAGGAATACGGGCGGACGCGGAAACATCAACCTGACCCAAGCTGAACTGAACGCCCTCATCAACGAACGAGTTGAAGAGGTACTTGCTGCATGGGAAGCTGCCCGTAATCAAAACCCACTGAACCAAGGTGATGAATCTGTTCATACTTACCTTGCACCACAATCACTCGTTTCCAATTCAACACGTTTACCCGATACTTAACCCAACTCTACTTTTTGCATATCTCAGGAGCAAATCCTAACCCTCCTCTCTGCACGTTCAAGATGTTTCTGGATTGCAAACCCCACTCATTCAGCGGCACTGAGGGAGCCGTTGGACTATTGCGTTGGATTGATAAGGCGGAATCAGCTTTCGCTATGAGTAACTACAGGAACGATGACAGGGTCAAGTTCGCTGCTGGAACATTTGAGGGAGCTGCCCTCACTTGGTGGAACGCCAATGTTCAAAACCTGGGGTTGGATGCAGCCAACGCTCTACCCTGGGATGATTTTAAAAGGATGCTGAACCGCGAACACTGTCCTCGCGGTGAAGTGCAGAAGCTGGAGACGGAATTCTGGAACCATAAGATGATTGGTTCCGAGGTTGAGGCTTACACGGCCCGGTCTTATGAGCTGGCACACCTGTGCCCGGAAATGGCAACCCCACCCTTCAAACATATAGAGAAGTACATTGATGGACTGCCACCCCAGATCCAAGGAATGGTACTTTCTGCAGACACCATCACCATGCAACAAGCCGTTCGATTAACCCACAAGCTCACCGATTCGGCTGTTGCACAAGGACTCTTGCCACCCCGTGGTGCTGTAACCACAACCAATGACAAGGGAAAACGCAAATGGGATGACACCTTGAGCAAGACTTCCACTCTCCAACCCCCACCACAACAACGTAAGCTTGGTTTGTCTCAAGCATACGCACCACCCATCCCAACCAACCAAAGTCCAGGAACCTATGCAGGTAAACACCCCAAGTGTAACAAATGCAACTTACACCATGTTTTGGGGAAATGTGGTTCCATGCGATGCCAACGGTGTGGCAAAGGTGGGCACCTTGCCAAAGACTGCAGGGGTGAACTGCTTGCAAAGATCCCACAGCCACAACAACAACAACAACTTGAAGCACCGAAGGGCTGCTTCGAATGTGGGAAACCAGGGCACTTCAAGAGGGATTGCCCGCATCTGAAGAACAACAATAACGGGAACAGCAACGGTCCGAAGGGACGAGCCTTCATGATCGGGGCTAAGGAGGCCCGGAACGACCCCAACCTTGCAACTGGTACGTATCTCTTAAACGATAATTATGCTTCTGTATTGTTTGATACTGGGGCTGAGAAAAGATTTATATCCAAGGATTTTAGTGAGATACTTGCCATTACCCCAACCCCCTTAGAGGTTGAATACACGGTAGAGCTAGCTGATGGTAAATTAATTATAACCAAGCACATTCTCAAAGAATGCACTTTAGAGCTAGCAGGCCATAAATTTAAGATTGACCTCATGCCGGTCACACTAGGCAGTTTTGATGTCGTAGTGGGCATGGATTGGTTGTCTGAAAACCAGGCCGAAATTATTTGCCACGACAAGGTTGTGCGCATACCTCTCCCTGGCGGAGAAATTATAGACATCAAGGGCGAAAGGAGTGACACTCCTCTGAACATCATCTCATGCATGAAAGCTCACAAATGCTTACGAAAAGGATACACAACTATTTTGGCGCTTATCACCGACAAGACTGAAGAGGAGAAGAAAATAGAAGACATCCCAGTCGTGTGCGACTATCCAGACGTATTCCCTGAGGATCTACCAGGACTACCACCACCTCGACAAGTGGAGTTCCGCATAGACCTTGTGCCGGGAGCAGCGCCTATTGCACGAGCACCATATCGACTGGCACCTTCGGAGATGCAGGAACTGTCCAATCAACTGCAGGAGTTGCTGGACAAGGGTTTCATCAGACCAAGCTTCTCACCCTGGGGAGCTCCGGTCTTATTTGTAAAGAAGAAGGATGGCACGTTCCGTATGTGCATCGACTACCGTGAGCTGAACAAAGTAACAATAAAGAACCGTTACCCCTTACCTCGCATTGACGATTTGTTCGACCAACTGCAAGGATCGAGTTATTACTCTAAGATCGATCTGCGATCTGGGTACCATCAGTTGAGGATTCAGGAGGAAGATATCCCCAAAACTGCATTTCGCACTCGGTATGGCCATTACGAGTTTTTGGTTATGCCGTTTGGGCTGACAAACGCACCCGCAGTATTCATGGATCTCATGAATAGAGTGTGCAAACCATACCTCGACAAGTTTATCATTGTCTTTATAGATGATATTCTCATATACTCCAAAACCCAGGAAGAACACAACGAGCATCTTCAATTGGCTCTTGAACTGCTACGGAAAGAGACGCTGTATGCTAAACTCTCAAAGTGTGACTTCTGGATTCGAGAAGTCCAATTCTTGGGACATGTTGTTAACGAACAAGGGATACATGTGGATAAATCTAAGATAGAGGCGATCAAGAACTGGGAAGCACCAAAGACTCCAACTGAGGTGCGACAATTCCTAGGATTGGCAGGCTATTATCGACGATTTATCGAAGGATTTTCAAAGATAGCCCAACCCCTTACAGCCTTAACCCATAAGGACAAGAAGTATCTCTGGACTGACAAATAGGATGATGCATTCCAACTTCTCAAGCAGAAGCTCTGTAGTGCACTTATTTTATCTCTTCCTGATGGAACGGATGACTTCGTAGTATATTGCGATGCCTCGATACAGGGACTCGGCTGCGTGCTGATGCAACGAGACAAGGTGATCGCATATGCTTCTCGACAACTAAAAATCCACGAGAAAAACTACACCACCCACGACTTGGAACTTGGAGCCGTGGTATTTGCACTCAAGATCTGGAGACACTACCTGTATGGTACAAAGTGTACGATATACACTGATCATAAGAGTCTCCAACACATATTCGAGCAGAAGTAATTGAACATGCAACAACGTCGCTGGCTCGAACTCCTAAATGACTACGAGTGTTCTATCAAGTATCACCCGGGGAAGGCCAATGTTGTGGCCGACGCCCTGAATCGGAAAAACACCTCGAAACCCAAAAGGGTACGAGCTTTACAGCTCACCATCCATCCCAATCTCCCTGAACAGATACGTATGACCCAGGTGGAGGCACTCAAGGCAGAAAATCTAGCGGCAGAATCACTAAGGGGAATGGAGCAACAACTTGAGATAAAAGCCGATGGTTTACATTATTTCATGGAACGCGTCTGGGTTCCACATCACGGAAACTTACGAGACCTTGTAATGGACGAGGCTCACAAATCCCGATAGGCCATTCACCCTGGATCTGATAAGATGTATCATGATCTGAAGATACTTTACTGGTGGCCACACATGAAAGCCGACATCGCCACCTATGTGGGCAAATGCTTGACTTGTGCCAAAGTCAAGATCGAGTACCAGAAACCATCTGGATTACTCACACAACCCGAGATCCCCATGTGGAAATGGGAACAAATATCCATGGATTTCATCACCAAATTACCCCGTACTCCTAGTGGATGTGACACTATCTGGGTAATAGTGGACCGACTGACTAAGTCAGCACATTTCCTTGCGATAAAGGAAAATGACAAAATGGAAAAGCTAACCAGAATCTATGTCAAGGAAGTAGTCTCGCGACATGGAGTGCCAATCTCCATCATCTCGGATCGAGACGCTAGATTCACTTCTAACTTCTGGAAATCATTGCAAAAGTCGCTTGGCACGCGGTTGGATATGAGTACGGCATACCACCCACAAACTGATGGCGAGAGTGAACGCACAATACAAACGCTTGAAGATATGCTACGAGCGTACGTAGTAGACTTCGGAAATAGCTGGGAAACTCACCTTCCGTTGGTGGAGTTCTCCTATAACAACAGCTACCACACCAACATCAAGGCAGCGCCTTTTGAGGCACTCTATGGCAGGAAATGCCGATCACCCATCTGCTGGGCGGAAGTGGGCGACAATCAACTCACTGGCCTAGAACTTGTGCATGAAACGACAGAGAAAATCGTGCAAATCAGAAACCGCCTGGCAGCAGCTCGAGATCGTCAAAAGAGTTATGCCGACAAACGCCGAAAGCCTCTGGAATTTCAGGTAGGAGATAAAGTCCTTCTGAAAGTTTCGCCATGGAAAGGCGTCATTCGTTTCGGTAAGCGAGGCAAACTGAACCCACGGTATATTGGACCATTTGAGATCCTGAAGAGGATTGGTCCAGTGGCATACCAACTCAACTTACCTGTTGAACTCGACGGAGTTCACATTGTATTTCATATCTCGAACCTGAAGAAATGTTTATCAGATGAGACACTTGTAGTTCCACTGGATCAGATCCAGGCGGATGAACAACTAAGGTTCGTGGAAGAGCCGGTAGAGATCATGGACCGTGAGGTCAAACAACTCAAGCAGAGTAAGATCCCTATTGTTAAAGTTCGATGGAATTCGAAACGCGGACCTGAATTCACGTGGGAGCGTGAAGATCAGATGATGAGCAAATATCCCCACCTCTTCAAACGGTCAACATCGAACGCCGACAACAACAAATAAATTTCGGGACGAAATTCCTTTCAACAAGGGGATGATGTGACAACCGGAAAATTTTTGTTTCTTAAACACTCTTGCTTCTCAAACACTACCAACAACAACCAAATTTCGGGACGAAATTTCTTTCAACAAGGGGATGATGTGACAATTGGCAATTTCAGGTAAATTTGCAACTCTTACATTCTTTATATTTCACATTCATACTTGTTGCATTTCATTTAATTATGTTTAATTAGATGAGTTGAACACAAACTACTACGAGACGATAGTTCGAGGAACTATCAAATCGTATATTTCACATTGGTTTTGGAAACCAAGCGTGACAAACACAACACTAACACAAAACAATAATTCGGGGAATTATTGAATTGTGCATCACACGTTGATTAGGATTAATCAAGCGTGCAAATACTTCGTTAGACACGAGCACAAACTATCGAGGATAATTCGAGGAATTATCGAAACACACACACTAGTCTCACGAACGTTGGTGATCAATCAAACTTATGTGTTATTTTATGATTATGAGCTAAACATGTATTAGATGCTTTGGATTTACGTTAGGGATCGAGTACGAGCGAAATCGTATCAACGAAATCGAAAAACAAGGAAATGGACTCATCGCGGTACGTGACGGTCCCTCGGCGAAAGGCTTCGCGGTACGCGGCGCAAACCGGGAGTCGAGACTCCCGAATCCCATCGCGGTACGCGATAAACATTTTTGATCGGCCTTCGCGGTACACGAAGGCCATGCAGATCAAAATTCTTTTAAATACCAACCCATTTCATTTCAGTCGAATTTCTTCACATTTCTTCCGATCTTCTACTCATATTCTCGACCAAAACACTCTGAGATCACACCCCAAGCCTCTGGAATCAATCTAGGAGATATCCATATACATTTCTTGATGATTTGAAGCTTGAAGAAGGTGCTAGAAGCCATCGAGAAGCTTGGAGCAACCATCAATCCACTGGAACTCCAACATCAGTAGCTATCCCCACTGGAATCTAGCATCTAAGGTAGTTCCTTATGTTTATCTATAGTTAGATCGCACATGCAAGGGTTAAAAACCCACATGCAACTCCATACGGTTATTGTGCACGAATTTGTTGGTGATTTTGTGTGTTATTGTTATGGATTTACTGATTTGATAGTATTAGAATGTTAGGATTGAGTTTTGTTGAGTTATTGGTTGATTTGATGATGTATTGGTACACTTGCCATAAAAGGAAACTTTTATGTTGCAAGTCTTGGATTGGTAATGATCTAGACATGTTAGACATGTCTAGATGTTGTTAAATGCATATTGGAGTGTTTAGAAACACATTAGGATATTTGATTTTGTCAAAAACTTGAGTTTATAGAAACTTGCTATTTATGGAAACTTTTATAAATCAAAAGAGGGCTTTTGATGTTTTAAAACATTTTAATGAACTTTGAGCATTAGAATATGCTTAGAAATGATTTCTAACATATTTGGAAACCTTGAATTGTGAAAACGAGTTTTAAAACGAATACTTTCCAAATAAGGAAGCTTTATTTGGGCAAAACGGCATAAACAGTGATTTATGTGCAAACGACATGTTTCAAGGGTATAAACGTATTTTACAAACATGTTGGGAGTGTTAACTTTAAGAAATGGGATTTCATAACCATACTTTCCTAAATTGGAAACTTTCTAAAAATGGTAACTTGTGCGATTGGAGTCATAGGATGCATTATGATGTCTTATGTGCATCAAGGCACATAAACACAACAATCATGTCACCAACGATTCGTCGAGTCCCACTAGTTAACACACACACACACTCGATTGAGCACACCGACACTTGGAGTTGTATGGGATACAACACAACACAGAACACATAATCACACCTATATGGTTATAGGTGCATACTAGCAGGATTGCTAGCATTCGCAGACGCGAACACATTCAACCGGAACTACTCTATCAGGTGAGTTCACGCCCCCTTTTACTTTTCTACCTTTGGGGGAGAAAACATTGCATGCTAAACTGTTTTACAAACAACAACTCATCTAATTTACATATGGACATGCTTTATCATATATGTATATGTGTGGACCACATCACAACTAAAAGACCTCGCGATACTCCACGGACCGTTAGTAGCGTGTAGCGCCTAGCGTGGTAATCTTGAATAGTACTATTTGGGCCTGACAAGCCCCACCCATCGCGCCTGGGAGGCCAACCCGACTGTAGGTCGGAATGGGTGCAATATTGACCAACACTTTGCCATTGTCTTGTGATGGACATGGCTGGAGGCACAACTGTCAGCTTCGGTACGACCCCGCATATAATATAACTGTATTGACTAGCTATCAATCGATACTGCATTGTAATGATATGTAAATCGTATCTGTTACTCTAAACATTGGATGTTTATTGCTTATGAAAAACCTGTGCTCTCACTAACCTTTGTGTTGACCTTTTACTCGCATGTTTTCTTAGGTAGCTAAGGCACGCGCACAAGGATTAGGATGCTAGGCTGGAGTCGCATGCATCTGCTTATGTGTCTTAGACTATTAAACATTTGTTAACATTTTGTTATGTTACTTATTGTATTGATAAACAACTTTAATCGTTTCCGCAAACTATTACTCTGAAATGTTTTGGAAACCGTATTAATCTTATGCTTCCGCAACCTATGAACTTAAACTGTTTTGATAATACTAAACTTCCGCAACTCTGATTTTACTGAATTGTTTTATCCAAGTTATTGGATGTACGTATGTAACCAGACATGTAGGTCTCGCAACGTTGTGTGACCCGAGACTGCGATCCTGACAATCTGTTGTTGCTCGCGCCCCGTTTGGGATGGGATTTCTCGTGGTGCGACATTATTCTCATGAAGTTGTTGATCAAGCAAGTTATTCACAATCTGACTAGATGATTCAAACTTCTTGAAGCCAAACTCTGCATCATTGTATTTAGTTTATAATTGTTCTATCTCATTAGACAGCTCTTGAATTTTATCCTTTGCATCTCTATGGTGACAACTTTTGATACTTAAATCAGATTATAATCGAGAATTATCTTTCTTTTGAGCTTCGACTTTCTCTTTAAGAACCTTCTCATTTTTGACAAGAGCACTTCTTGATCTCTTCAAGTCTTGCCAATATTCCAATAATTCAGATTACACTCACTTATAAAAAGTCACTTTATCTTGACAAGATTGACAACATAAATCTTCATTTACTTTAATCGAAGATAACAAAGAAATTTGAAGATCCATATGAACTGAAAACAATTTAACCCGAGAAGGCTAACAAAATCCGAGAAATAAAGCTTCTTGTTGGAGACTTGCTTAATTTGTTGGCCGAGAACAACACTTGGAGCAACACTAACGCCGAGAACTAGAAATATTTTGTAGAGAATAATGATATGCTTGTACCAAAAAAAAATTGCCGACAACCTTTTTAAATTATATTTTGCCAAAATCTATATAACTTATTGTCGAGAACTCCAAGTAAATTCCAAGAACTATCAATTATTCCGAATTGAATGTCAAACCGAGAATTATAGTGTCAATAGCAATCCAAAACCGAAAAGTATTTTATTTGAGAATTGCCGAGAACAATAATTGTCTCAAAAAATACAAATTTTGCAGAGAACCATATTTTTTAATCTCGTTTGTTAACCGAGAATCTATTTAATATCAATCTCCAATTTTCTTTCCAAACTAACTTCCACAATCTTCGAAGACACCCCAAAAATTATGCTAAATCAAATCAAACACCAATTTTCAACCTGTTCTTCATGTTCTTCAATTGTTATTCGTATTCTAATAATTTTCAACCCAAATATGAATCAAACCACAAAATTTTACCTTGATCTCGTTGAAATTTTTAGCTAAGAGCGTAAATCTCTGATACCGCTTGTAGGTCCCGATTTCACCACGTCGGATCTATAAACCAAATTTCAACAAACGAACCACTTCGGGATGGGCGGAATCCAAACCGAAGATCAATCAAACAAGAACTTGTAGAAGATAAACAATAATAATAATCAATTGCACACGATTAGCATTAAACGAAATGAAATCGTCTGTTACAATAAAGAATAAACAAAACAAGAACAAACAATCTCTAGGTTTTGGCTCTCTCTCTCTCTAAAGTCTATCTTTAAAATAAACAAAAACACATATAAATATCTATTAAACTATCACGGCCCAAGCTAGCCCACCGATAACCCAAAACCTAACCGAGAGCCCATTAGTTGTTCCACCGCAACCGAGAATCCATCACACCACCGAGATCCAAACGAGAACCAACATAAGCTTCCGAGAATCACCATTAACTTCCGAAATACGCCAATGATTGCGTAAGTCTCATATCTAGGTCCTTACACAAAACAATCAAGACGATTTGACTTCGATCCCTTAAATCACTAGTTTTAAATGATTTAAAATTTTGGATACTTTAAGGTTTTAATGTAGTGGTTGTTTCGAGTAATCGATAACTGTATAAATACAAGGCTTCAGTTGTCTTATTTTTTCTCTGCATACAACAACATTTCTCTCATAACTCTTGAACAAAATGGCTGATCTTCTACCCTCCTGTTTTCAGGTCGAATTTAGTTCTGGCAGTGAATTTGCTATAATTATTGTACCCTGGGAGAAAGATAAGCTCACCTTGGAGGTTCGAAATCCGATTTAAGAGAAATATGTTAAACATAAAACCTCAACCAACACTTGCATTTCCTTTTGTTTGTTCATTTGTTTTGTTATTATATTTTATTTCAACTTCTTTTGTATTCGTTCTATACAAATTATCTTTGTAATTTTGAAGTACTTAACTAATATAACTACTATTTTATTTTTCTTATGAACGATGCTATTACAATGGGGTACAATGACCCCAACCTAGAGAGGCATAAATCGGTTTTTTTGGAACCGGTTATGGTGAACAAAGTCAAGAACCAGTTTCTGTTCCGGATTTTGACTGGTTCGGACCGGTTTTGGCTGGGTACAGGTGGAACCAGTTGCGGTTTTTCCGGTTTCGGTTACGGTTCTAATTTGTCTGAAAAACCGGACACGATTGTACCCACCGGTTCGGGCATGACCGGTTCCGGTTCCCCCTTTTTGCCCACCTCCACCCCAACCTAATAAAAATAAAGGCCACCAATTTTTGGCCTTTGATTTTTGTTACAAAGGGCCTCAATGTGCTAGAAAATTGAACACATTGAAAGACATTGGCCCAAAATTTGTAGGCACAGTGGGCATGATAATAGAACAATGATAAAAAAGATACTCCAGGTAAAACAAAGATGGAAACATCAGACTAATGGTTATTGAATTGCTCACAAATTGCCGAACATTTGATATTCGTACATCCAAATGATGCATAAATTAAGCATCATTTGAAGCAATGAACTCAGAATTAATTCTAATTTCATCAACCCATCAAACTTCATTAAGATGTCCATACATATCCACATGCCCGCGAGAGAAATAAGGATGCGTATGTGTTAACCCAAAGTGCCTACCTGCCTTTGGGATCATTAGTGGCATAAATGTTAGTAATATGCATAGCCTCCTCTAAGGCACGACTAATATTCATAATTATAACATTACAAGAATAATAGTGGGTTGAGACGAAAAAAATCTATAGCTATAGAGTCCAAAAATATAGCGACGAGTTCTAGTCGCAACAACGTCGTCCCTATTGAAATTTACTCAAAGGATTAAATTTAAAAATTTAACAGAATAAAGGATTATATCAAAAATCTCCTTTAGATTTGTTAAGATTTAACAGGATAAAGGATTATATCTAAAAATTTATGTAAATATATAGGACCAAAATTGAAATTTACTCAATTACTTGTATGATTTTTCCTTCATATGTTTACAAAGTTAACGAAGAAATGACCGAGTTTGCAACATTTGGAAACTTAAAGAACTGATTTTGACATTACTAAACATAAATGACCATCTCTGAAATTTTGTGTAAACAAAAAGGACCAAAAGTGAAATTTACCTAAAACGATGACAAGTCGTCGCTCTAGGGTCTAAAAAAATATATCATTTTTTCTTTATCTCTTGATTTTAAATTTAAAAAACCACAAATAAACCAATTGCAACCTGCTTATTCTTGCTATAATAGCCACACATTTTAAATAATAAAACTACAGCTAAGCCTAAGAAACTAAATTCTGACAACAACTGGAACAACGATGATCCAAATACAAATACAAATCCATGTTTAAACCTACAATTCCAAATTCGATGACAAACGAAAATAAGTTTCTTTGAATACAACCAATCCATGTTTATCAAAATACATCCAAACAAAGTGAAATACCTATTCACTCTCATCATCTTCTTAATTTTCATTAGTGAAGGGATGACATTGAGAGTCGACGCCTTTCTGAATTTAAAGGAATGCATCTATTTGTTGTTGCATCGCTGTAACATTTGTACATTTAGTCATGGTAGTTGTAAACAGTGTTAGAACAAATGTGTTTTCATATCAAATCAGTCAATGTGATTCATGTGTTCATAATGTGCTTGTGTGTTAGGATCTTTATTATTTAGGAACAAGTATGTATTATTTATTTACAGTCGAGTTCGCTAGGCAAGAACAATATCGTATTATATCGAAACAGTGGTGGGACGGCGTCAGGTACGACATGTAGCTGGAATCTGGGGTATGCCCTATACATATATTGCGTTCGGTGTAATGGGATAATGTTAGTGCGTAGTGTTGAGACAAATAGTATGGCAATTAATTAAACAAAAATCGTAATATGTAAGCGAGACTGAGTATAGTTATGGGTGACGATCCATAATAATACGAATGTTGAACTTATAATTATGATTAAACGCCTTAACATTTTTACGATCGAAAAACGTACGCGATTGCGGGTATACACGTAATTGCGGTTGTTTAACGATCTGTCAACACACGAAGAGTAAAAATAATGATATTTATATTATTTTACATTTTTACAATTTTGAAACTCATCAGAATGATGAGAATAATAATCCTTCATTTTAAATCGCGTAAAATACGCGTTACGCGACGAAAATGTGAACCGAGCGACCGAAACGGACCCGAATACCGCGCGGGCTATAAAAGCCTTGAAGATGGTCATTTTCCTCATTTATTTCACCAACAACCTCTTCTCTCTCTACAAAATTCGTCCAACCCTCTATCTCTCTAGAAAACCGACTTCAAACACGCGTAACTCGCTTGTTTCTCCACGGATTTGGGTGTTCTTGGTGTCCACGCGTAGCTCTCGACGTTCCCTACACGAAAGTACAAGAAATCTGTGGATTTGTCCGGCCAAAAACAAGGTATAATCGAACGAATAATTCTGAAATTAGGGTTTTCGTGGGTCTTGGTTGAGTTTGGCTAACAAACGAGTCTAGATCATGATTTAGTCGAACCACAACCTTCATGAGGCTTATACGCATGCATCTACATCAGGAGAAACCATAAACCGGGGGGGTTAGATCTGATGAGGGAGATGCAACCCTACAGGTTCGTTTGGCTGCAGATCTAGCCGAACCCTCATGGAGTTCCACGAACCTGCAAGGTTCGTTGATCATCATCAGCCAAATCTCTATTTCATGGCCGAACCTTATCAAGATCTAGCGAACCTGTGCCATGCCAACGAACCCATGAGGATTCCACGGACCCTTGTATACATGCAGCTAACCATAGGTTCGTCATCTTAGTCACCGAACCTTGATTGACAACAAGAGCAGCAAACCCTTCATTGATGACCGAACCCTTGCACTCAGACGAACCAGGGCCATCCAGATGAACCTTCATGTGGATGATCGATTGCCGAACCCTCATGCATGTACTCACGAACCTTAGAACCTAGGGTCGAACCTACACGTCACCACAGAGAGTCGAACCTTATGCATTAGACGAACCCTTCCAGAAGGTAGACGAACCAGGGGGTGCCCGAACCTTTGCATGGTTCGCAGATCATGCAGGCGAACCTATGGACTTATCTTAGCCGAACCTTAGGAGGAAAATGGGATAGGTTCGCTGCCATGGAAACCCTACCCTTCGATATTGAGATCAGACACATAACCGGCCAAAATGCGTGGCCCAATGAGTGATGTTCAAATCCATATATGCATACCATTGGTCCATGAGATGTTGTTTTGGCCCAAGAGATTAGTTAACTTGATCCACATTAGACCAAGCTCAATAAGACTCTTAGCCAAACAACTCACCCATTTGGCCCACGATATTCATTTCGGTCTAATAACGAACCAACACTGAGTCTAGCTTGGACCTTTGGAATACACATCATATTCGGCCCAACTCCATTAGTAATCGGCCCCATAGGTTAAACCAAGCCCAATGGAGTTAGATTGGCCCATTATGATCTTGATTAGGCCCAACATGATCCTTGGTGTCTTACATGGTTCGTAACATATTGGTTGGCCCAGCATCACATTCAATTGACCCGTTGTTAACTAAGAGGCCCACGGACTTTTGTTTAAGCCCATTATGATTTTATGGGCTTAAGGTCTATTGTTTGGCCCACAATGCAAGGTAACTATGAATTGATCTTGGAGGGACTAAGTTTAACTTAAGCTATTAACGAGATCAATTCATAATCACAAGAGTCTAAAACAGTTGAACATATCTAAACATTTTCATATTGATCAGTGGTTATCAAACATCATAAACACTTGTTATTTTATGTGCACAAGTTGTGCATAAAAGATCATGACACTTCTTGTACATGGAACAACTCTCAATCAAGTGACTCAAAATCATGATGTTCAAATTCATACAACACCTTTAAACATGAGAAAGAGTTATTCATGAGTTAATCAAGTTCATGTTAACACAAGTCAATCAATGAATCAAAGTCTATACAATTATAAATCTTATATCTTATGTATGATTACAATGATATAGGAACCAATTAGAAGTCCTGTTTGCTACTTGCTATTTGTTATAGTTCAGAGTCTACTGCAGGCAGGTGAGAACATTAGCCCCTCTTTTACTGTTTTACAACTGTTTTGGGGTGGAACACGTGATCAAACACTCTATTTACAATCGTATTTCACTATACAAGGTGTATGCTATGTTACAAACATTACAGGTTCACTGTACAAAATTTTAAAGGATTCATCAACTGTTTTGAAGGGTTTTTATCAAATGTTAAACATTTTCTATTAGAAGGTTTTATAAAGCTTCCTTGAACTATTTTAAATCAGTTTTAATCGAATGGTTTTATAAAGGTCAAACCCTTTTAAATAATGAGATTTATAAACTCTTTTACTATAAACTCGTGTTTTCGAAAATAATCTTTTATATAAACCTTGTTACTATACAAGGTCACTATCCTATGTATTCATTTCATGGTGTTCAAACAAAGGATTCATTTCATGGTGTTCAAACAAAGGATTCAACTCATGGTATTTCAAACGAGGTTTTCAAATCATGTTATCAAATAAGGCATTAAATCTTTGGTTTTAAAGCAAGGTTCAAAAGCATGGTGTCCACTGTTGTGAACAAACTTATAAACACATCAAGTTTCATATTCATTAGCGTTAGTACTGGGTGATCACAACAAGGGAAAGCGGACACATTTGGGCAGGCCAATTTCTGGAGTTAGCTTTTAAATTTGTTTTATAAGCTAACTACAGATTTCGGTTTCGTATGGTTTTATCATTGTTGCTGACTAATTTTCTGACTCCAAACGTAGTTTGGGACTTGATTATATGTTGGTTTTCGTGCAAACAGTCTTTGGACTGTTTACACTCATTTTACATACTTGATGTTAGTTTGGGTTGCAGCTCATCCATGTAATTCATTTATTGCTTTAAACATATGCCTTATATTACAAGTTCATGTTTCAAATGTTAAACCTATTGTTCTCACCAACTACTTCTGTAGTTGACAGTTACTTTTCACGTGTTTCAGGTAATCAGGTGTAAGGCATTTTAAGGACAACTAAGGAGACCACTTAAGATAGAACAAGATGAAGAAACATGCTAGGATGGATTTAGAAACACACTAAAATCCTGATTGTTTAATTGTCTTGTTTGAAGTCTTATTTTGTAAACTATATTTTGAGTCTTTAGTTGTCATTCTTTTGGTAGATAGATTGTCTGTAACTAAACAACTGTCTAAACATTATGAAACTTAGTAATCCGTTGTGGTTGTTCTTAATCAATACTTGTGCATGATTCAACTATTCATACGTCACCGCGCCGTGGATTCCGCACGCGGCGCAAGGGGTGTGACCCTCGGGCATTTGATTGTTGTAGTTGTTCTAACAAATCTTGAACATGTGGCGCATATGTATTTGGAGTTACATCGGGGGTTACACTTTTAACCGTTTGGCCAACACCTCAAATGTGTTCACGCCTCTAACCTTACGAGCATTCAAGAATCTCAACCGCATTAACCGTCGTATCATCACCACCTGAGCTCGACATTGATTTATTATTTTCATCCATGATTTTTCCCGACATTAAAAAGTAAGACATATTACGCAAAACCGAAAATCCAAACGGGTCAAAATTATCCAAACTTACTTTAAACACTTCAAACATTCAATTACAAGTTCAAATGGATCATTATAACCTAAACCCATATTTGAAGACACATTACACACAACTAAAAATCCAAACCAGTCAAAATTATCCAAACCTACCTTTTAACACTCAAAACATTGAATTACAAGTTCAAATGGGTTATTATAACCTAAACCTGTTGGGAAATTTAGGTAACCTTTTCAGTTAATTAGAGTCAATTAATCATATTAATTGATAATATCAATTTTCTCAAAACCTTGTTAAATCAGTCAGATCAGATCTGATACAGCTGTAACATCTGTATAGTAATCACATGTACGGACGATACTTGTAAGTACATGTATGTAATTATAAGTTCGTTTGTAAATTTATTATGCTTATTCATGTTTAAACAGGTTCAACAGTTTGTACACACTATAGTTAAGACAAAAGATTTCTCTCAGTAACGAGGAAATCTGATGTCTGACAATATAATTCGTAAGTAACATAACCAATAATAACCCAATTATAGAACGTAAACGTTGTGATGAAACAAGTTCAAAACATCAAAGGATAACATTAGGAAATGTCAAATTAACAGTGTATTCGCGGGAATGACGATTCGCGTGAATATATCTTTGGATTTAATATTTTAAATGATATTTATAATTCGAAAACCAAAACGCAATGTAATACAATTGTCGTGTTCGTACGGGTCACGATTCGTATGAATACGCGCGAAGGTTTTATGTTTTGACGTAACAGTTTAAATAAACGATTTCGAAAATAAATTAATAATATTAAATCGCTTAAATATTTATTAGGAATCACGCTATAAAAAGATAAAATAAAACCATTTTTAGTAAAACGTAAAATACAGATATTATTTAAAAAGTAACGCGTAAACGCGAAACCGAACGAACCTGAACGCTCGGGAAACCACACGGGGTATTTAAGGCTTAAAAAGCCACATTTATTACTCAAACCTAGCAGCTCAACTCTCTTTCTATAGAAAATTCGAACCTCTCTCTCTAAAAACCCACTATTGATTTCCTTCGTTTCTCAACGGAATTTCGAGTTCTTGGTGTCTAGGGAAAACTCTCGAGGTGTACATTAAGGAAGTACAAAGGATCCACGTTCTAAACATCTAAATTGACACAGGTTCAAGCTCAAACTTTTGGGATTTTAGGGTTTTCACAAACTCAGAAACCTTTGAAGAAGGAACCAGTTGAAAGTGGATCAAACCATGTTAAACGAACTGCTTTCGAGTTCAGAAACACTTGGGTGAAGTTATCTTAGATGTTGATGGGTTGTAGAAGTCATGGGAAAGGCTGGAAGTTAGTATCGACGGCCAAGAACCTGGGAATGTTGGTATCGATGGATGAGCACCATAGGACTGTTCTTCCATCGAAGTTATTAAGTTCGACAAAGGCAAAATGGACCAAGTCTTCATCGATACTGCTAGTGTCAACTCCTCCAAGGAACCTTGAACCAATTGCATTGATATTATTAGTCTCGAAGGCTGTAAGTTCGATGGAAATGCATTAGAGTTGACTTGTGTATATATTATCAATATCGACACTACTTCTCACAGCTGCCAAAGGCAGCAAATAGTTGCGATACCATCTGGGTTATCGTAGACCGATTCACGAAATCTGCACACTTCCTACCGATTAAAAAACCGATAAATTGGAGAAGTTAACCCAAAACTACTTGAAGGAAGTCGTTTCGAGACACGGAGTTCCGATCTCCATCATATCCGATCGAGACAGCAGATTCATGGCACATTTCTGGAAGTCCCTACATAAGGCCCTTGGAACAAGGTTGGATATGAGCACTGCCTATCATCCGCAGGCGGATGGTCAGAGTGAACGAACCATCCAAACGTTGGAAGGTATGCTTCGAACATGTGTGATAGACTTCGGTAACAGCTGGGAGACTCACCTACCTTTGGTGGAGTTCTCATATAACAATAGTTATCACACCAGCATTGGAGCTGCACCTTTTGAAGCACTTTCCGGACGTAAGTGCAGATCACCTCTCTGTTGGGCGGAGGTTGGTGAAAGCCAACTGATAGGACCCGAGCTCATGCACAAAACGACAGAAAAGATCGTTCAAATACGTAATAGAATGGCAGCAGCGCGGGATCGACAAAAGAGCTATGCCGAAAAAAGGCGCAAACCTTTGGAATTCCAAGTGGGAGATCGAGTACTTCTTAAAGTCTCGCCTTGGAAGGGAGTGATCCGATTCGGGAAGCGGGGAAAGTTAAAACCTCGTTACATCGGACCATTCGAAATACCAAACGTATAGGCCCTGTGGCCTACGAACTACAACTACCGCCGGAGTTGAGTAGCGTGCATAACGTATTCCACATATCAAAACTTAAGAAGTGCTTATCGGACGAAACGCTCGCCATTCCTTTAGAGGAAATCCAGATTGATGAACAACTTCACTTCATCGAGGAACCGGTGGAAATAATGGATCGAGAAATCCAAAAGCTCAAGCTCAGTCGCATACCGATAGTTAAGGTGCGATGGAACTCACGGCATGGACCGGAATACACCTGGGAACGAGAGGACCAGATGAAAAAGAAATACCCTCACTTATTCTCCGACCAGGCTAACACTAGCAACACCAACTGAATTTCGGGAAGAAATTTCTATTAACTGGGGGATGATGTGACACCTCGCAATTTCCAGGTCAGCACTAACTTTATTTTAATAATAATGTGTATTATTATTTCATACGTGGCACTAGAATTGTTAATATTTAGTGTGACATGTGGCACAACAGTCCGAACACACCGATAATTCGAGGAATTATCGCAAAATGCTCACACGTGTCTTGAATAATGAACGTTGGCGAATTTACCAAAACACAATACACTTAGGTTCTAAGGAACCTAGAATAGGTGGAACAATGCTCATATGTCAAGAAACGATGATCGTAACCGAGAAATTTGGGAAATTCGGTTCAAAACAATGAAATTAGGCTTATTGGCTCAACTAGGACCCATCGTGGTACGCGATGGGACCTAAATGGGCCTTCGCGGTATGCGAAGCTCAGTCGGGAGGATTTGAATTCACTGAAAATCGTCGCGGTACGCGACGACCGATCATTTTCCTTCATCGCGATACGCGGCTTGTTTCGGGAACCGAATGATTATTTTAATCATCGCGCTACGCGGAGGAGCTTTTTGCCAGTCTCCGCGGTACGCTGCGACGCCCCACACGCAAAATCTTTATAAATCCAATATTAATCATTTCTGAAATCCTTTACACCCAATCCTCACGACTGAAGACTCCATACCCGACCATTTCGACTCTGTTGCATCATCACCCTCCATTGAAGTCATCTTGGAGCCATTCTTGAACACCTTGAAGGTTTGAAGCTCAAAAGAACACCAAGAACATCACACCTCATCCTTTCTCACGATAGAAGTCATCTCAGCTTCGTTTAGAGCTTCTGCAGGACCCGCCCAAGCCTCATCTCGATGATCTAGAGCTTTGTGAGGTAGTTCCCATGTCTAATCTACTTAAAATCACTTGTAAACACACATGCAAGCCATTTTGGCCACATGCATCACTAGCACTACCTTAATCAAAAAATTTTGAGTTTGTGAATCTGTTATTTTGTATAAATGTCACTGATTTGATGATGTTGGGATGATCTATGATGATTGTGATTGAATATGATGATGATTTATTGATTTTTCGATGAAATGAGTACTTTTAGCCACATGCATGTAAGATCTAGGTTGATTTACATGACTATTGATGATAGTATGATGTTAGTTATGATATTTGATATGATCTAAGAGATATAGAAGTTTTATAGTTGTCAAGGATTGTAAAAATGTGTTAGTTACTAAAAATAGTAACTTTATTATCACAAAATGTGCAAAAATGATGATATGGCCACATTTGTATGTTTAGATCTATAAGTTATGTCTAAAATGATGTTTAGAAACTAATGTGATGGTTATTTGGTACATTAGAATGGTTAGAATCATTTAAAGCATGGTTTTTATGAATGTTACTATAAATAGAAACTTTTTGTCACAATTTTGTTAAGAATGATGAAATTGATAAATGTTGTATGTTTAACATGCTTAGTTAAAGTTGTTAGGATGATGTTAAGTGATTTAATTATTTAGAATGATGAAATATGTGCATTCGTCAAAAGTTACTATAAATAGTAACTTTATTTTACAAAGTCGATAAATGATAACATGTTAGTGGTAACAAATGGGATTACATGACTTCTTAGGACTAAGATATTGATATTTAGATGATGTTGGTTATTAAACTTGTAGAAACATGCCTATTTATACAACTTTCTAAAAATAGTAACTTTTACACGCGAAATGTGTTTAATCGATTAACTGTGTCTATGTGTTATGTGATAACATGCTCACTTAGGATAGATAAGCATATTAGAATAATCGGATTATGATTTCTTGCATGGCTTGCCTGATTCAGAAGCTTTTCCGAAATAGAAACTTACTATAAAATAGTAAGTTTCCTCACGAAAGTGACTTTGGTATACGCACACATCACACGACACTAAATCGCACATTACACAAGCACTTGAATTAAAACCATCACCAACGGGTCGTTAGGTCAAACACGGTCAACGCGGTCAAACACGGTCAACATGACCAACACGACAACTTAGAGTTGTTAACACGAACACGATCTTGTGAGACCCACGTGTATGTGAACACGAACTTATAATACCTATGTGATATAGGTAACTGCTAGCCGGCGAGCTACAAGATTCTTGTTAGTACGCACTGCTCAAACTCAGGTGAGTTTACAACCCCACTTTTACTCTTTAACTGCTTTTACTAAACTCTTGGGGTGAGAATTACATTGCAACTGTTTTAGATATATGACTGGTATGTTGTAAAACTATTTTGAGTGTAACTATTATCGCTTTAAGTCCTCACGTATCCTTACCGTTAGTTGTGTAACAAACGAGTCGTAATTACGTAGTACTACTGGGTTTGACTAGCCCCACTCGGCACCAATGTTGACTGGAGGTCATAACGAGTGTAATTTTGATGTTAATGTCGGGTTTAGCGATGACCCGCGGAGGCAAACGGAAACAATCTAGTTTCGGTTAGATGAATTGACACACTCATGGATCGTAGAATCCCAGAAACAACTTAACATACCCAGTATATGTCTGTTTATTATTTCTGTCTGTCTAAACATCTGAACTCACCAACTTTTTAGTTGACACTTTTTGCATGTATTCTCAGGTAACTAATGGAGCACACGCTAGGACACACAGTTTGAGTACAAGAAGAGTCGGATGCATTAGACTCTAGTCCTAGGCTTGTTTTGATGTGTTCCTTTTTAAACAATTTTATGCACATGTAGTTCCTCAAACAATTTACTTTCTGCTGTAATACTTATTTATTCCGCTGCTTTAGTTATCAAACATTTTAGCTGTTTTATTAATGAAACTTGTATTATTTTACTTGTGTGTTGTGTAACTCATATAGAGTCGTTCTATTTGACCATGAGCTGTGATCCTGGCCACGTCACCCCGCGCGGTCTGACACCGCACGTGGGAATTTGGGGGTGTGACAGACTGGTATCAGAGCCTTGGTTATAGAGAGTTTGCATGTAGTGAACTTAGACTATAGCCACTGCTATACATTAGACACTCCACTTAGAAATTTCACACTGATGCTATTATTATCACTATTAACTGTTACTTACTGATTTGAGACTTATAGGATGGCTGGTAACAATGATGATCGAAGGGATCCGGGGAAACGCCCCGCTAAGGATAAGCTGACGGATGAGAGTCGGCGGCGGGTTTAGAATATCATGTCCCAGGTAGATGCCGAGATGGCCGAGCAGGCGCGCGTCGCCAAGCGCGCTAGATCATGGACTTGGTACCCACATACTGTGTGGGACTGGATTATTGAGGAGGGAGTACCTCTCCAGCGTCTTACGACGGACGACGACTGAGCACACCGATTACCGGCAATCGGTGTATCATTTGAGAGGGCTTTCGCAGCCCATGTTGCTAGGACTGCTCGGGAAGCCCGTAGGGCACGTGAGCGAGACAAGGAGAACCAGCATCTCCGTGGACAGTTGGACCACATGCGATAGCAAGTGGTGGACGAGATCGCGGCGCTCCAGAACCAGACCTCACATGTGACAATCCGACTTTTCGAGTTAACCTCGTTAACCCTCGTAGGCCCAATAAGGCCAATGAAGGCCCAACAAGGCCAATGAAGGCCCAATAAGGTCAAAGAAGGCCCAGTAAGGCCCAAGAAGGCTCAGTAAAGCCAAAGAAGACCCAGTAAAGTCAAGGAAGGCCCAACAAGACAAGTCAGGCCCAATGAAGTTTATGAAGGCCCAACAAAGTCTAGTAGGCCCAATAAGGTCAATTTAGGCTCAAGGAAAACAAGGAAGGCCCACTAAGGCCCAAGTAGGCCAAACAAGGCCAAAGTAGGCCCAAGGTAGGCCCAATAAGCCCAAGGTAGGCCCAATAAGCCCAAAGTAGGCCCAATGGTATTTAGGAAGTTCAATTGGATTAATCAAGGCCAAAGAAAGTTCAATTAGTTCAATTGGTGACAATTTGATATTATCGAATTAACTTTTTAACAAGAATTTGAAGAATTTGATATTAGAAGGCTTAAGTTTGAACAAAATAGAGTATAATACATTTAGATTTTAAGAAATTGATGTATGATTAGGTTAATTACCCAAATTTTGACTAGAAAAGTCAAAATTCGTCCATATTCACAAGAGGGTAGTATGAATTTCAAATCAATAGGTAGTAATTAATCGAATTAATGCTTCATAAAACATCTAATGATGATAATAAGCGGTTATCATCAGTTATTACAATCTTAAAGGTCGAATTAAACCCAAATGACGTTTTAGTTTATTAGAACCGTTACTAGCATAATCAAACTCATATAATTCGACAGAAACCCAAGCAATTGAGTTTTCAGAAACATTATTCGGTGCCTTTAGACTCTTTAACATCAATCAATTTGATCTAAGAAGCTACGGATCGAAGAAATCAATCGGGGGTCGACCGAAACTTCACCACAATTCGAAGTGCATCAATTCGATATCAAATCAGGTAAGTAATCACTACAACACATTCTAATATGACCGATTAAAGGTTATCCTAAATCAATTTCAACTGATAGCATCGATTTGATAGAATTCAAGTAATTAGGGTTCATATCAAAGTTGTTTTGGGGATTTCTTGATTAGACAACTTAATGATTGAATTAAATCACATAGATACTTTCTGAAGATGCCGACTAAGAGGCATCATGTATCAATTGGGTGTTGTAGTATCGAATTGAATAAGTTCGATCAATAGGGTTCTTGAATAATGATGTTTCGGGGGTTTTTATGGAATTGAGTTCGATAATCAAATTGGATGTTATAGGTAGTTTCAGAAGAGGTCGATTAAGGTTACTCCTAAGTTAATTGCGATTGATAACAATGAATTGATCGATTTCGAATTCCTAGGGCTTGTGTCAAGAACGAGACTTGGGATTTTGATTCTAATTAGTTTAAAAATGAAATTAAGTTTCATTGACAATTCCAGAAGAGACCGATGGAGAGTAACCCCCTGTTAATTCTATCAAATTATAACAAGTTTTATCCAATTGATCTAAGAGTATTAGAAATTAAGTTTGACGTAAGTAAACTCAAATGAATCGGATTATAGTTGGTGAGGTTGGAATTAAAACCATGTATAATGTCGACTGGATCACAGAAACAAAATTTCATGGGTTTAAGGTCGATCAGAATTCGAATTTTGGATCAATGGGGATGAAATTTGCTTCGGCTATGATGGTCAAAGGGAATCGGTTGGGGGTCAAGTTAAAACAATTTAATTTTAAATCCTTGTGCGATACCCTAGCGGGCGTGACTGGTAAGGTTGGTGTGTTGTGTTTGGCAGGTCGCGGGTTCGAACCCGAGGGCTGCCAGTTTTTACATTTTTGAGATATTTTTGAATTTAGGCCATAACTTATTCGTTCTAACTCCAATTCGATCCGTTCAAGTTGCGTTGGAACCGTAACGAGAATACGAACGTATTAGAATAATAAAATTCATATTTTAACACGAAAACGAAATCGCGTATAATTACGATTATTTAAATAAAATTAAATATGATTTTATTTAAACGATTTCAAAAGCACGCGTACTTTCGTATGCACGTTTCTAACATTCTAATTTACGTGTATTGAAACGTGATGTCGACGGAGCTTAGCTAATAAACTAACTAAAAACCGACTCTAAAACTAGACAAAAAGTAATAAATCTAGACTCTCTAAAACCTAAGCTACCGACAGGCAAGTGTACCTATCGTATGTAGCAAGACAAAAGCAAGTCCGGATATCGAACCCACAGACTTCTACAGACTGTACTAACTAGACTCTATGACTTATCTATACAAAATTTGTACTTAAATAAAATAATATTAAGGAGGGGGTTTTCTAGCAAAACTAAGAATAACTTAAATAAACTAAAACAGACGAGCAAACAAAGACTAAACCAGAGAAGAAAAGAAACACTACCTAGGCTTGAATCATATACATGTTTGACAAGGTTCTATCGGGGATTGGAACTAATGTGATACCGGGATCTTAAAATACTAAACTCACAGGAAAATTAGAGCACCCTCGACCCTTCTCAAGGATAGTCAACCAAAGATCCTAAAAGCCGTTAAACAACCGGACACATGGATTTCCCTCACAGGTTATCCAACTATTTATGAAATATCCGCTAGATTATCTACCTCACAGTACAATAATCTCAAAACATCTAAGAAATAACTGTCACACATTCTACCTCACGGCGCGAAAGTCACAGTTCACTTAAATGCTAGGGATAACTTGGGTTTTCCTATTGGACTCGATAAACATGAGATGGTAAACATACTAGAAAGATCTTCTCACAAAGGATCTAACTAGAAATCCAACATCCAAGACTTATCGACAACTTCTCACCTCACGGCTAATGAAGTTAGTTGCACATCTTAATCGTTTAAATCTTAATAAAACACTCCTATGAATCGCTCGGCCAAAGCAACTCATCCACTAATCAAAAACACACAGTAATTGATTCTAGCATGCACCTATTTTGTGACAGACAATCACCAAGACACATGAGGAACATAATATCAATCATTCAACAATCACAAATACACATACACATCCAATATTCAAAACCAAGTCTTTAAATCATAAATTCATCACATCAATATGTTCCAACACCGAAATAAACCAAAATCAAACATGCATAATCATTTAACCTAGATAGTTCTAAGAGTTTAGCCGAGAAACATTGTCAAAACAGAAATCATAACAAGTTTACAAAGCTTGAAACACATAGTAATCAGGAATGAAACCAAGAACGAGAAAACCGAATGGTTAACACCCGAAGGAACAATCCTGGGGCTTCAATCCTTCGATCTCTCGCTTCAAGAACCTCCCGATCGCTTCCAATCGCCTCTGGCCGTCTCTACCCTCGTCCTAGATCGTCTGATATCGAATGTCCCTCGACCCAGCCGTTTTCCCATGTTAAACTCGAAAAACTGAATTCTTAACCCTGTCGCGTAACGCGACAAATTCCTCCAAACCCTTCGCGCTACGCGAGGGGTCACGCTACCCGACAGAATAGTCGGGTCAAACCGCAATCATTAAACAGGGGCAGTTTGGTAATTTCCACCTGTCGCGTAACGCGACAGGGTTTCTTGAGGGCCTCGCGATACGCGAAGGGCACAAAAATCCAGCTTTTGCTTCTCTTTATCTTCGGGTCCGTCTTCATCCAACCGGGAGCTCAATTTCTTGATCTTTTGCACCAAAATGACATGTTTATTACCTGCGAGCATGAAACTACATAATTGTGAAGAACCAACATAAATCGACTCTAAAATCTAATAAACTGTACAGAAAATAAATAAAAACAATTAGAAAATAGATGTGTTTTACAACACATCACATCCCCACACTTATCTCTTTTTCGTCCCTGAAAAAGGCTTATGCAAAAATCTGGGATCATAGCTAGGTAAAATGGTTTATACACAATTAAACTCATTAATTCAAAATTAAATGCTTTGGAAAAGATTGCAAGTATTTTTATCCCGTTAAACCCATATTGATTATTCCTATCCCTTAATCATGGTTCATTATGTTCATGTTTTACATTTCATTTCATTAGACCCACACTTAGGAGATTAAAACCAAATCAATCCTGGATTCTAGCTTTCAAGTCATCTTCACATATAAACGAACCAGAAATTCCTCAAATCAGATTTTTAAAATGGAAACAGATGGAAGCGTGAGCATTTTTCTTTTATTTATTTATTTTTTCAATCCATTGAACTTAGCTTAGTGGTGTTTCAACCAGACTGCAACCCGGCGTGTGACACATAAGTTTCTCATCCAACTTCATTTCTTTCATTTTTTTTTCTTTTAGCTCAGCTTATTTGGTGAAATGGGGGCGCCATAAGACTCGGATTTATTCTCATAAAAAGAGTACTTATGTGCCAAACAAAAATCAGATTTTCAAAACTCTAGTATGTTATTATGCAAAGACTCCTTTCTGACTAGAAAACAATTTCATCAATTCCAAACTCCCAAGATGTTCCCCATGAAAATCATGCATTTAAGTGGTATTATACCAATCCTAAGGGACAATTACAATCAGTTGAGCCTACCTACACATCCCATAACTAAAGCATAAAACCCAAACCAACAAGTTAACTATGAATGAAACCGTCAAACCTAACTTTTCTATCATTTCCCATCATGCTTTTACAACCAACTTAAGCAAAGACAAGAAAGATCTAAGCCAAAGATGTAGAAACAGAAATAAAAATAAAAATTTTCAAAAATTTTGACTCAAGAACTTAAGTAAACTAAAACTAAAATTCAAAAACTAACTACTGAAACAAATTTAAACTAAGTTTCCCATCCCAACACTTAAACTTTACATTGTCCCCAATGTAGAGAAAAAGGAAACCCAAAAGAAAACTAAAAACTAAAAACTAAAAACTAAAAATGACTTAGCTGGTTGAAGAGAAAATCATTGAATGACAATATTTCCACGTAACTCCACAATCTACAAATCTGCTCCGCAGGCTACAAACATGCAAACAATATCTTCCAAAACAAAGATCAAACAAACATCAGCCCGTCCAAAACAATATAATGATATCCATGATTAAGCCCAACCACAAACCAACCTTATCAATTAACTAAAATAAATAAAGAAAAACACATCACACAAAGAAAATTAAAAACTAACTAAAAATTTGAAAAACATCAACTCAATGCAACAGAAAATGAACTTAGAAAGCCTCCTACGGTAGTGAACACGATGTATGAAAGGAAATTGGGGGTAAAACTTGAAAACTAGGGTTTTTAAACATTTAAAAAAATTCCAGGACCCGTCGCGTACCGCGACAGGATCTCAAATGGCCGTCGCGATACGCGACAAAAGTTTGACCCGCTTGTTGACCAAAATCTCTCGCGTAGCGCGACAGATGGCCCTGTGGGTGTCGCGTGACGCGACGGGGTCATTTTTCCAGAAAGTTTCTGGAATTTTCATGCCTTAGCCAAAATTTTCACCCCAAATCATTCCCAACCATCCAAAACCCTTCTAAAGCTCAGAAATACATACCTGGTGACTCCAATTCATCATTATGGCATCAAATCGATCAAAAACCTGCAAAACACATTAAAACGCACAAACACGAAAGCAAACAAACAAAAATGAACACATGAAAAACTAAAATCTACAAACTATACACTTGGGAGTTTAACCCAAGAGTTCACAATCATCAACTCAGATGGGAAGATCCAAAGAGATCTCCTCCCCTACAATCTCATCAAGACCACAATCCACAACATCCCCTGGTCCTCCTCTCATGACTTCATTCACACCTACATCATGATTCATTAACTCACCCTCATCTTTATGGACTAATTCACCACCGGCCCTCATAGACTTTGCCACCTTCAAACAAACGCTCTCATCACCCACTCTAAAAGTGAGTTTTCCTTCATACACGTCTATAATCGCCTTGGCGGTGCGCAGAAATGGCCGCCCAAGAATGATCGGAACTGCTGTGTCCGCCTCCATGTCCATCACAACAAAATCTACGGGGAACACAAACTTATCCACTTTTACTAAGACATTCTTCAAAATCCCCCGTGGACACTTCACCGACCGATCCGCCAACGACAAGGTCATGCGTGTGGGGGACAAAACACCAAGGGCTAGCTTCTCATATAAAGAATATGGCATCAGATTGATGCTAGCCCCTGAGTCCGCCAGAGCATACCTCCTCACATCGTCTCCAAATAAGCACGGGATAGTAAACATTCCCGGATCTGCAAGCTTTTCGGGAAGCTTGTTTAAGATCACTGCAGAACAACCCGCACTCAATGGCACGTTGGCGACCTCTCCTAAACGGTCCTTAGACTTCAGCAATTCTTTTAGAAACTTAGCGTATTTAGGAATACGCTGAAGGACATCAATGAGTGGGAGATTGATCTTCAATTGTCTGAAAATATCAAGGAAGTGCCCGTATTCCTTCGCATGCTTTTGATTAGTTAAGCGCGCGGGGTAAGGAACACGGGTAAGATCAATCTCCGGTGTGGGCTTACACATGACCGGTTTCTTCCCAACTACCGGTTTCTCAACTAGAGACTCACTGGTTGGTGCGGTACTTGCTGGGACTAGCCTCGTTTGCACCCTCCCAGGAGTCTCCATCTCAATCTCCTCATCCACCGGTTCCTCCTCATCTACATCAACCGGTGGGATCACTCTCTCGCTCTCCTCAACCTCAACTAACACGGGTGGCATGAACACCTCTCCTCTACCTCCTCCAGAACGAGTAGTGACCGCCTTAACATGGGCATTTGGGTTGGTTTGGGGCTGACCCGGGAACTGGCCTTGGGGCCGTTCATCCAACCGTTTGGCAATGTCACCAACCGTTCTTTGCAAATCAAGGAATGCAGACTGTTGGTTCTTGAGGAGAACATCATGCTCGTGTAGGATCTTTTGTGTAGTGGCATCCTTAGCCACTAACTGAGTCAACAATTCCTCTATCCTACCCAAACCACCACCAGCACCTGCAGTGCTACCAGAACTACCACTCGGCTGCCCCTGCCCCTGGTTTTGACCAGAATGAAAACCAGGGGGATTACCTGAAGATCTATAAGTTTGGTTTGAATGATTTCCCCAACCGGGGTTATAAGACTGACCAAACCTACCCTGTCCTCCTACATAATTCGCCTGCTCCTGGCTCACTAAACACTCAGAAGTGGCATGACCACCTCTGCATATCTCACACCTATCTACTCTCATCTTCAACTCCTTGACATCCCTAGCTAAAGACTCAAGAGCAGCAGCAACACTAGTGTCCACATTGACGTGGTGAACTCCTCTTGTAGAAGAGGAGGAACTAGCAATAGGAGTGGAATTCCTATTTGATGACCGCTGCTCATGCTCGGCCTGAGCGAAGCTCTCAAAAAGATCATTGCATTCGGCCACATCCCTCTTACCCATGAGGTGGCCTCCTGCAGAAGTGTCAAATCTGGCACGAGTCTCATATGTGAGCCCATTGTAGAATTTCTCTACAAGGGCCCATTCAGACAAACCATGCTGGGAGCATCGGCTAAGAAGATTTTGAAACCTTTCCCACGCAAGATAGTAAGGCTCATCAGGGGCCATTCGGAATGAATGGATCTCATCTCTCAGGCGGGCGGCCTTAGCAGGTGGGAAGTACTTTTTAAGAAAAGCATCCCGAAGGCTAACCCAAGTAGTGAAAGTGCCTGGAGGATGAGAATCGAGCCAAGTAGCTGCTCGCCCCGATAAAGAAAAGGGGAATAGCTGTAGAAAAATCGCATCATTAGTGGCACCTTGAAGATTGAAGGTACTACAGATACGAGTGAGCCTAGCAAGGTGTGCGGGAGCATCTTCATCATCACGACCATTAAACTGAGAATTATTAATCGCATTCATGATATATGAAGGAATCTGCCATGAATTTTCATTCGGAATCGGTGGCAGTAAAATGGGGTTATTAAGCCCCGTGAATCCCGCAGTGGCCTGCTGGTGAACAGTACGACGCTCTGCCATTTGTGGATTAAAAGGCAAGCGTGGACTGGAATGAGTGGAAGAATTAGAAGAAGATGGTGGTGTGTGCTCAGAAAAATCTGCAGAAATGGAAGTAGAAACACTTACCTCGCTCGTAGAACCTTCAGAAAAGTCCCGCGAATCGCTCCTTAATGGCAATGAAAGCTCAGGTGGCGGTCCGTGTGAACGTAGGTGTGGCATGCACTACCAAACCTGCAATCAAATAAAAGCAAATCAAAAAGAAATAAAACAAAACAAAATAAAAAAAATAAACTAAAATTGAAAAGCAAAATAAACACAAATATGCATAGATAAGAAAAAGAACTAGTAGGCACAATCGACTAAGAAGTCCCCGGCAACGGCGCCAAAAACTTGATGTCGACGGAGCTTAGCTAATAAACTAACTAAAAACCGACTCTAAAACTAGACAAAAAGTAATAAATCTAGACTCTCTAAAACCTAAGCTACCGACAGGCAAGTGTACCTATCGTATGTAGCAAGACAAAAGCAAGTCCGGATATCGAACCCACAGACTTCTACAGACTGTACTAACTAGACTCTATGACTTATCTATACAAAATTTGTACTTAAATAAAATAATATTAAGGAGGGGGTTTTCTAGCAAAACTAAGAATAACTTAAATAAACTAAAACAGACGAGCAAACAAAGACTAAACCAGAGAAGAAAAGAAACACTACCTAGGCTTGAATCATATACATGTTTGACAAGGTTCTATCGGGGATTGGAACTAATGTGATACCGGGATCTTAAAATACTAAACTCACAGGAAAATTAGAGCACCCTCGACCCTTCTCAAGGATAGTCAACCAAAGATCCTAAAAGCCGTTAAACAACCGGACACATGGATTTCCCTCACAGGTTATCCAACTATTTATGAAATATCCGCTAGATTATCTACCTCACAGTACAATAATCTCAAAACATCTAAGAAATAACTGTCACACATTCTACCTCACGGCGCGAAAGTCACAGTTCACTTAAATGCTAGGGATAACTTGGGTTTTCCTATTGGACTCGATAAACATGAGATGGTAAACATACTAGAAAGATCTTCTCACAAAGGATCTAACTAGAAATCCAACATCCAAGACTTATCGACAACTTCTCACCTCACGGCTAATGAAGTTAGTTGCACATCTTAATCGTTTAAATCTTAATAAAACACTCCTATGAATCGCTCGGCCAAAGCAACTCATCCACTAATCAAAAACACACAGTAATTGATTCTAGCATGCACCTATTTTGTGACAGACAATCACCAAGACACATGAGGAACATAATATCAATCATTCAACAATCACAAATACACATACACATCCAATATTCAAAACCAAGTCTTTAAATCATAAATTCATCACATCAATATGTTCCAACACCGAAATAAACCAAAATCAAACATGCATAATCATTTAACCTAGATAGTTCTAAGAGTTTAGCCGAGAAACATTGTCAAAACAGAAATCATAACAAGTTTACAAAGCTTGAAACACATAGTAATCAGGAATGAAACCAAGAACGAGAAAACCGAATGGTTAACACCCGAAGGAACAATCCTGGGGCTTCAATCCTTCGATCTCTCGCTTCAAGAACCTCCCGATCGCTTCCAATCGCCTCTGGCCGTCTCTACCCTCGTCCTAGATCGTCTGATATCGAATGTCCCTCGACCCAGCCGTTTTCCCATGTTAAACTCGAAAAACTGAATTCTTAACCCTGTCGCGTAACGCGACAAATTCCTCCAAACCCTTCGCGCTACACGAGGGGTCACGCTACCCGACAGAATAGTCGGGTCAAACCGCAATCATTAAACAGGGGCAGTTTGGTAATTTCCACCTGTCGCGTAACGCGACAGGGTTTCTTGAGGGCCTCGCGATACGCGAAGGGCACAAAAATCCAGCTTTTGCTTCTCTTTATCTTCGGGTCCGTCTTCATCCAACCGGGAGCTCAATTTCTTGATCTTTTGCACCAAAATGACATGTTTATTACCTGCGAGCATGAAACTACATAATTGTGAAGAACCAACATAAATCGACTCTAAAATCTAATAAACTGTACAGAAAATAAATAAAAACAATTAGAAAATAGATGTGTTTTACAACACATCACATCCCCACACTTATCTCTTTTTCGTCCCTGAAAAAGGCTTATGCAAAAATCTGGGATCATAGCTAGGTAAAATGGTTTATACACAATTAAACTCATTAATTCAAAATTAAATGCTTTGGAAAAGATTGCAAGTATTTTTATCCCGTTAAACCCATATTGATTATTCCTATCCCTTAATCATGGTTCATTATGTTCATGTTTTACATTTCATTTCATTAGACCCACACTTAGGAGATTAAAACCAAATCAATCCTGGATTCTAGCTTTCAAGTCATCTTCACATATAAACAAACCAGAAATTCCTCAAATCAGATTTTTAAAATGGAAACAGATGGAAGCGTGAGCATTTTTCTTTTATTTATTTATTTTTTCAATCCATTGAACTTAGCTTAGTGGTGTTTCAACCAGACTGCAACCCGGCGTGTGACACATAAGTTTCTCATCCAACTTCATTTCTTTCATTTTTTTTTCTTTTAGCTCAGCTTATTTGGTGAAATAGGGGCGCCATAAGACTCGGATTTATTCTCATAAAAAGAGTACTTATGTGCCAAACAAAAATCAGATTTTCAAAACTCTAGTATGTTATTATGCAAAGACTCCTTTCTGACTAGAAAACAATTTCATCAATTCCAAACTCCCAAGATGTTTCCCATGAAAATCATGCATTTAAGTGGTATTATACCAATCCTAAGGGACAATTACAATCAGTTGAGCCTACCTACACATCCCATAACTAAAGCATAAAACCCAAACCAACAAGTTAACTATGAATGAAACCGTCAAACCTAACTTTTCTATCATTTCCCATCATGCTTTTACAACCAACTTAAGCAAAGACAAGAAAGATCTAAGCCAAAGATGTAGAAACAGAAATAAAAATAAAAATTTTCAAAAATTTTGACTCAAGAACTTAAGTAAACTAAAACTAAAATTCAAAAACTAACTACTGAAACAAATTTAAACTAAGTTTCCCATCCCCACACTTAAACTTTACATTGTCCCCAATGTAGAGAAAAAGGAAACCCAAAAGAAAACTAAAAACTAAAAACTAAAAACTAAAAATGACTTAGCTGGTTGAAGAGAAAATCATTGAATGACAATATTTCCACGTAACTCCACAATCTACAAATCTGCTCCGCAGGCTACAAACATGCAAACAATATCTTCCAAAACAAAGATCAAACAAACATCAGCCCGTCCAAAACAATATAATGATATCCATGATTAAGCCCAACCACAAACCAACCTTATCAATTAACTAAAATAAATAAAGAAAAACACATCACACAAAGAAAATTAAAAACTAACTAAAAATTTGAAAAACATCAACTCAATGCAACAGAAAATGAACTTAGAAAGCCTCCTACGGTAGTGAACACGATGTATGAAAGGAAATTGGGGGTAAAACTTGAAAACTAGGGTTTTTAAACATTTAAAAAATTCCAGGACCCGTCGCGTACCGCGACAGGATCTCAAATGGCCGTCGCGATACGCGACAAAAGTTTGACCCGCTTGTTGACCAAAATCTCTCGCGTAGCGCGACAGATGGCCCTGTGGGTGTCGCGTGACGCGACGGGGTCATTTTTCCAGAAAGTTTCTGGAATTTTCATGCCTTAGCCAAAATTTTCACCCCAAATCATTCCCAACCATCCAAAACCCTTCTAAAGCTCAGAAATACATACCTGGTGACTCCAATTCATCATTATGGCATCAAATCGATCAAAAACCTGCAAAACACATTAAAACGCACAAAAACGAAAGCAAACAAACGAAAATGAACACATGAAAAACTAAAATCTACAAACTATACACTTGGGAGTTTAACCCAAGAGTTCACAATCATCAACTCAGATGGGAAGATCCAAAGAGATCTCCTCCCCTACAATCTCATCAAGACCACAATCCACAACATCCCCTGGTCCTCCTCTCATGACTTCATTCACACCTACATCATGATTCATTAACTCACCCTCATCTTTATGGACTAATTCACCACCGGCCCTCATAGACTTTGCCACCTTCAAACAAACGCTCTCATCACCCACTCTAAAAGTGAGTTTTCCTTCATACACGTCTATAATCGCCTTGGCGGTGCGCAGAAATGGCCGCCCAAGAATGATCGGAACTGCTGTGTCCGCCTCCATGTCCATCACAACAAAATCTACGGGGAACACAAACTTATCCACTTTTACTAAGACATTCTTCAAAATCCCCCGTGGACACTTCACCGACCGATCCGCCAACGACAAGGTCATGCGTGTGGGGGACAAAACACCAAGGGCTAGCTTCTCATATAAAGAATATGGCATCAGATTGATGCTAGCCCCTGAGTCCGCCAGAGCATACCTCCTCACATCGTCTCCAAATAAGCACGGGATAGTAAACATTCCCGGATCTGCAAGCTTTTCGGGAAGCTTGTTTAAGATCACTGCAGAACAACCCGCACTCAATGGCACGTTGGCGACCTCTCCTAAACGGTCCTTAGACTTCAGCAATTCTTTTAGAAACTTAGCGTATTTAGGAATACGCTGAAGGACATCAATGAGTGGGAGATTGATCTTCAATTGTCTGAAAATATCAAGGAAGTGCCCGTATTCCTTCGCATGCTTTTGATTAGTTAAGCGCGCGGGGTAAGGAACACGGGTAAGATCAATCTCCGGTGTGGGCTTACACATGACCGGTTTCTTCCCAACTACCGGTTTCTCAACTAGAGACTCACTGGTTGGTGCGGTACTTGCTGGGACTAGCCTCGTTTGCACCCTCCCAGGAGTCTCCATCTCAATCTCCTCATCCACCGGTTCCTCCTCATCTACATCAACCGGTGGGATCACTCTCTCGCTCTCCTCAACCTCAACTAACACGGGTGGCATGAACACCTCTCCTCTACCTCCTCCAGAACGAGTAGTGACCGCCTTAACATGGGCATTTGGGTTGGTTTGGGGCTGACCCGGGAACTGGCCTTGGGGCCGTTCATCCAACCGTTTGGCAATGTCACCAACCGTTCTTTGCAAATCAAGGAATGCAGACTGTTGGTTCTTGAGGAGAACATCATGCTCGTGTAGGATCTTTTGTGTAGTGGCATCCTTAGCCACTAACTGAGTCAACAATTCCTCTATCCTACCCAAACCACCACCAGCACCTGCAGTGCTACCAGAACTACCACTCGGCTGCCCCTGCCCCTGGTTTTGACCAGAATGAAAACCAGGGGGATTACCTGAAGATCTATAAGTTTGGTTTGAATGATTTCCCCAACCGGGGTTATAAGACTGACCAAACCTACCCTGTCCTCCTACATAATTCGCCTGCTCCTGGCTCACTAAACACTCAGAAGTGGCATGACCACCTCTGCATATCTCACACCTATCTACTCTCATCTTCAACTCCTTGACATCCCTAGCTAAAGACTCAAGAGCAGCAGCAACACTAGTGTCCACATTGACGTGGTGAACTCCTCTTGTAGAAGAGGAGGAACTAGCAATAGGAGTGGAATTCCTATTTGATGACCGCTGCTCATGCTCGGCCTGAGCGAAGCTCTCAAAAAGATCATTGCATTCGGCCACATCCCTCTTACCCATGAGGTGGCCTCCTGCAGAAGTGTCAAATCTGGCACGAGTCTCATATGTGAGCCCATTGTAGAATTTCTCTACAAGGGCCCATTCAGACAAACCATGCTGGGAGCATCGGCTAAGAAGATTTTGAAACCTTTCCCACGCAAGATAGTAAGGCTCATCAGGGGCCATTCGGAATGAATGGATCTCATCTCTCAGGCGGGCGGCCTTAGCAGGTGGGAAGTACTTTTTAAGAAAAGCATCCCGAAGGCTAACCCAAGTAGTGAAAGTGCCTGGAGGATGAGAATCGAGCCAAGTAGCTGCTCGCCCCGATAAAGAAAAGGGGAATAGCTGTAGAAAAATCGCATCATTAGTGGCACCTTGAAGATTGAAGGTACTACAGATACGAGTGAGCCTAGCAAGGTGTGCGGGAGCATCTTCATCATCACGACCATTAAACTGAGAATTATTAATCGCATTCATGATATATGAAGGAATCTGCCATGAATTTTCATTCGGAATCGGTGGCAGTAAAATGGGGTTATTAAGCCCCGTGAATCCCGCAGTGGCCTGCTGGTGAACAGTACGACGCTCTGCCATTTGTGGATTAAAAGGCAAGCGTGGACTGGAATGAGTGGAAGAATTAGAAGAAGATGGTGGTGTGTGCTCAGAAAAATCTGCAGAAATGGAAGTAGAAACACTTACCTCGCTCGTAGAACCTTCAGAAAAGTCCCGCGAATCGCTCCTTAATGGCAATGAAAGCTCAGGTGGCGGTCCGTGTGAACGTAGGTGTGGCATGCACTACCAAACCTGCAATCAAATAAAAGCAAATCAAAAAGAAATAAAACAAAACAAAATAAAAAAAATAAACTAAAATTGAAAAGCAAAATAAACACAAATATGCATAGATAAGAAAAAGAACTAGTAGGCACAATCGACTAAGAAGTCCCCGGCAACGGCGCCAAAAACTTGATGTCGACGGAGCTTAGCTAATAAACTAACTAAAAACCGACTCTAAAACTAGACAAAAAGTAATAAATCTAGACTCTCTAAAACCTAAGCTACCGACAGGCAAGTGTACCTATCGTATGTAGCAAGACAAAAGCAAGTCCGGATATCGAACCCACAGACTTCTACAGACTGTACTAACTAGACTCTATGACTTATCTATACAAAATTTGTACTTAAATAAAATAATATTAAGGAGGGGGTTTTCTAGCAAAACTAAGAATAACTTAAATAAACTAAAACAGACGAGCAAACAAAGACTAAACCAGAGAAGAAAAGAAACACTACCTAGGCTTGAATCATATACATGTTTGACAAGGTTCTATCGGGGATTGGAACTAATGTGATACCGGGATCTTAAAATACTAAACTCACAGGAAAATTAGAGCACCCTCGACCCTTCTCAAGGATAGTCAACCAAAGATCCTAAAAGCCGTTAAACAACCGGACACATGGATTTCCCTCACAGGTTATCCAACTATTTATGAAATATCCGCTAGATTATCTACCTCACAGTACAATAATCTCAAAACATCTAAGAAATAACTGTCACACATTCTACCTCACGGCGCGAAAGTCACAGTTCACTTAAATGCTAGGGATAACTTGGGTTTTCCTATTGGACTCGATAAACATGAGATGGTAAACATACTAGAAAGATCTTCTCACAAAGGATCTAACTAGAAATCCAACATCCAAGACTTATCGACAACTTCTCACCTCACGGCTAATGAAGTTAGTTGCACATCTTAATCGTTTAAATCTTAATAAAACACTCCTATGAATCGCTCGGCCAAAGCAACTCATCCACTAATCAAAAACACACAGTAATTGATTCTAGCATGCACCTATTTTGTGACAGACAATCACCAAGACACATGAGGAACATAATATCAATCATTCAACAATCACAAATACACATACACATCCAATATTCAAAACCAAGTCTTTAAATCATAAATTCATCACATCAATATGTTCCAACACCGAAATAAACCAAAATCAAACATGCATAATCATTTAACCTAGATAGTTCTAAGAGTTTAGCCGAGAAACATTGTCAAAACAGAAATCATAACAAGTTTACAAAGCTTGAAACACATAGTAATCAGGAATGAAACCAAGAACGAGAAAACCGAATGGTTAACACCCGAAGGAACAATCCTGGGGCTTCAATCCTTCGATCTCTCGCTTCAAGAACCTCCCGATCGCTTCCAATCGCCTCTGGCCGTCTCTACCCTCGTCCTAGATCGTCTGATATCGAATGTCCCTCGACCCAGCCGTTTTCCCATGTTAAACTCGAAAAACTGAATTCTTAACCCTGTCGCGTAACGCGACAAATTCCTCCAAACCCTTCGCGCTACGCGAGGGGTCACGCTACCCGACAGAATAGTCGGGTCAAACCGCAATCATTAAACAGGGGCAGTTTGGTAATTTCCACCTGTCGCGTAACGCGACAGGGTTTCTTGAGGGCCTCGCGATACGCGAAGGGCACAAAAATCCAGCTTTTGCTTCTCTTTATCTTCGGGTCCGTCTTCATCCAACCGGGAGCTCAATTTCTTGATCTTTTGCACCAAAATGACATGTTTATTACCTGCGAGCATGAAACTACATAATTGTGAAGAACCAGCATAAATCGACTCTAAAATCTAATAAACTGTACAGAAAATAAATAAAAACAATTAGAAAATAGATGTGTTTTACAACACATCACATCCCCACACTTATCTCTTTTTCGTCCCTGAAAAAGGCTTATGTAAAAATCTGGGATCATAGCTAGGTAAAATGGTTTATACACAATTAAACTCATTAATTCAAAATTAAATGCTTTGGAAAAGATTGCAAGTATTTTTATCCCGTTAAACCCATATTGATTATTCCTATCCCTTAATCACGGTTCATTATGTTCATGTTTTACATTTCATTAGACCCACACTTAGGAGATTAAAACCAAATCAATCCTGGATTCTAGCTTTCAAGTCATCTTCACATATAAACAAACCAGAAATTCCTCAAATCAGATTTTTAAAATGGAAACAGATGGAAGCGTGAGCATTTTTCTTTTATTTATTTATTTTTTCAATCCATTGAACTTAGCTTAGTGGTGTTTCAACCAGACTGCAACCCGGCGTGTGACACATAAGTTTCTCATCCAACTTCATTTCTTTCATTTTTTTTTCTTTTAGCTCAGCTTATTTGGTGAAATGGGGGCGCCATAAGACTCGGATTTATTCTCATAAAAAGAGTACTTATGTGCCAAACAAAAATCAGATTTTCAAAACTCTAGTATGTTATTATGCAAAGACTCCTTTCTGACTAGAAAACAATTTCATCAATTCCAAACTCCCAAGATGTTTCCCATGAAAATCATGCATTTAAGTGGTATTATACCAATCCTAAGGGACAATTACAATCAGTTGAGCCTACCTACACATCCCATAACTAAAGCATAAAACCCAAACCAACAAGTTAACTATGAATGAAACCGTCAAACCTAACTTTTCTATCATTTCCCATCATGCTTTTACAACCAACTTAAGCAAAGACAAGAAAGATCTAAGCCAAAGATGTAGAAACAGAAATAAAAATAAAAATTTTCAAAAATTTTGACTCAAGAACTTAAGTAAACTAAAACTAAAATTCAAAAACTAACTACTGAAACAAATTTAAACTAAGTTTCCCATCCCCACACTTAAACTTTACATTGTCCCCAATGTAGAGAAAAAGGAAACCCAAAAGAAAACTAAAAACTAAAAACTAAAAACTAAAAATGACTTAGCTGGTTGAAGAGAAAATCATTGAATGACAATATTTCCACGTAACTCCACAATCTACAAATCTGCTCCGCAGGCTACAAACATGCAAACAATATCTTCCAAAACAAAGATCAAACAAACATCAGCCCGTCCAAAACAATATAATGATATCCATGATTAAGCCCAACCACAAACCAACCTTATCAATTAACTAAAATAAATAAAGAAAAACACATCACACAAAGAAAATTAAAAACTAACTAAAAATTTGAAAAACATCAACTCAATGCAACAGAAAATGAACTTAGAAAGCCTCCTACGGTAGTGAACACGATGTATGAAAGGAAATTGGGGGTAAAACTTGAAAACTAGGGTTTTTAAACATTTAAAAACATTCCAGGACCCGTCGCGTACCGCGACAGGATCTCAAATGGCCGTCGCGATACGCGACAAAAGTTTGACCCGCTTGTTGACCAAAATCTCTGGCGTAGCGCGACAGATGGCCCTGTGGGTGTCGCGTGACGCGACGGGGTCATTTTTCCAGAAAGTTTCTGGAATTTTCATGCCTTAGCCAAAATTTTCACCCCAAATCATTCCCAACCATCCAAAACCCTTCTAAAGCTCAGAAATACATACCTGGTGACTCCAATTCATCATTATGGCATCAAATCGATCAAAAACCTGCAAAACACATTAAAACGCACAAAAACGAAAGCAAACAAACGAAAATGAACACATGAAAAACTAAAATCTACAAACTATACACTTGGGAGTTTAACCCAAGAGTTCACAATCATCAACTCAGATGGGAAGATCCAAAGAGATCTCCTCCCCTACAATCTCATCAAGACCACAATCCACAACATCCCCTGGTCCTCCTCTCATGACTTCATTCACACCTACATCATGATTCATTAACTCACCCTCATCTTTATGGACTAATTCACCACCGGCCCTCATAGACTTTGCCACCTTCAAACAAACGCTCTCATCACCCACTCTAAAAGTGAGTTTTCCTTCATACACGTCTATAATCGCCTTGGCGGTGCGCAGAAATGGCCGCCCAAGAATGATCGGAACTGCTGTGTCCGCCTCCATGTCCATCACAACAAAATCTACGGGGAACACAAACTTATCCACTTTTACTAAGACATTCTTCAAAATCCCCCGTGGACACTTCACCGACCGATCCGCCAACGACAAGGTCATGCGTGTGGGGGACAAAACACCAAGGGCTAGCTTCTCATATAAAGAATATGGCATCAGATTGATGCTAGCCCCTGAGTCCGCCAGAGCATACCTCCTCACATCGTCTCCAAATAAGCACGGGATAGTAAACATTCCCGGATCTGCAAGCTTTTCGGGAAGCTTGTTTAAGATCACTGCAGAACAACCCGCACTCAATGGCACGTTGGCGACCTCTCCTAAACGGTCCTTAGACTTCAGCAATTCTTTTAGAAACTTAGCGTATTTAGGAATACGCTGAAGGACATCAATGAGTGGGAGATTGATCTTCAATTGTCTGAAAATATCAAGGAAGTGCCCGTATTCCTTCGCATGCTTTTGATTAGTTAAGCGCGCGGGGTAAGGAACACGGGTAAGATCAATCTCCGGTGTGGGCTTACACATGACCGGTTTCTTCCCAACTACCGGTTTCTCAACTAGAGACTCACTGGTTGGTGCGGTACTTGCTGGGACTAGCCTCGTTTGCACCCTCCCAGGAGTCTCCATCTCAATCTCCTCATCCACCGGTTCCTCCTCATCTACATCAACCGGTGGGATCACTCTCTCGCTCTCCTCAACCTCAACTAACACGGGTGGCATGAACACCTCTCCTCTACCTCCTCCAGAACGAGTAGTGACCGCCTTAACATGGGCATTTGGGTTGGTTTGGGGCTGACCCGGGAACTGGCCTTGGGGCCGTTCATCCAACCGTTTGGCAATGTCACCAACCGTTCTTTGCAAATCAAGGAATGCAGACTGTTGGTTCTTGAGGAGAACATCATGCTCGTGTAGGATCTTTTGTGTAGTGGCATCCTTAGCCACTAACTGAGTCAACAATTCCTCTATCCTACCCAAACCACCACCAGCACCTGCAGTGCTACCAGAACTACCACTCGGCTGCCCCTGCCCCTGGTTTTGACCAGAATGAAAACCAGGGGGATTACCTGAAGATCTATAAGTTTGGTTTGAATGATTTCCCCAACCGGGGTTATAAGACTGACCAAACCTACCCTGTCCTCCTACATAATTCGCCTGCTCCTGGCTCACTAAACACTCAGAAGTGGCATGACCACCTCTGCATATCTCACACCTATCTACTCTCATCTTCAACTCCTTGACATCCCTAGCTAAAGACTCAAGAGCAGCAGCAACACTAGTGTCCACATTGACGTGGTGAACTCCTCTTGTAGAAGAGGAGGAACTAGCAATAGGAGTGGAATTCCTATTTGATGACCGCTGCTCATGCTCGGCCTGAGCGAAGCTCTCAAAAAGATCATTGCATTCGGCCACATCCCTCTTACCCATGAGGTGGCCTCCTGCAGAAGTGTCAAATCTGGCACGAGTCTCATATGTGAGCCCATTGTAGAATTTCTCTACAAGGGCCCATTCAGACAAACCATGCTGGGAGCATCGGCTAAGAAGATTTTGAAACCTTTCCCACGCAAGATAGTAAGGCTCATCAGGGGCCATTCGGAATGAATGGATCTCATCTCTCAGGCGGGCGGCCTTAGCAGGTGGGAAGTACTTTTTAAGAAAAGCATCCCGAAGGCTAACCCAAGTAGTGAAAGTGCCTGGAGGATGAGAATCGAGCCAAGTAGCTGCTCGCCCCGATAAAGAAAAGGGGAATAGCTGTAGAAAAATCGCATCATTAGTGGCACCTTGAAGATTGAAGGTACTACAGATACGAGTGAGCCTAGCAAGGTGTGCGGGAGCATCTTCATCATCACGACCATTAAACTGAGAATTATTAATCGCATTCATGATATATGAAGGAATCTGCCATGAATTTTCATTCGGAATCGGTGGCAGTAAAATGGGGTTATTAAGCCCCGTGAATCCCGCAGTGGCCTGCTGGTGAACAGTACGACGCTCTGCCATTTGTGGATTAAAAGGCAAGCGTGGACTGGAATGAGTGGAAGAATTAGAAGAAGATGGTGGTGTGTGCTCAGAAAAATCTGCAGAAATGGAAGTAGAAACACTTACCTCGCTCGTAGAACCTTCAGAAAAGTCCCGCGAATCGCTCCTTAATGGCAATGAAAGCTCAGGTGGCGGTCCGTGTGAACGTAGGTGTGGCATGCACTACCAAACCTGCAATCAAATAAAAGCAAATCAAAAAGAAATAAAACAAAACAAAATAAAAAAAATAAACTAAAATTGAAAAGCAAAATAAACACAAATATGCATAGATAAGAAAAAGAACTAGTAGGCACAATCGACTAAGAAGTCCCCGGCAACGGCGCCAAAAACTTGATGTCGACGGAGCTTAGCTAATAAACTAACTAAAAACCGACTCTAAAACTAGACAAAAAGTAATAAATCTAGACTCTCTAAAACCTAAGCTACCGACAGGCAAGTGTACCTATCGTATGTAGCAAGACAAAAGCAAGTCCGGATATCGAACCCACAGACTTCTACAGACTGTACTAACTAGACTCTATGACTTATCTATACAAAATTTGTACTTAAATAAAATAATATTAAGGAGGGGGTTTTCTAGCAAAACTAAGAATAACTTAAATAAACTAAAACAGACGAGCAAACAAAGACTAAACCAGAGAAGAAAAGAAACACTACCTAGGCTTGAATCATATACATGTTTGACAAGGTTCTATCGGGGATTGGAACTAATGTGATACCGGGATCTTAAAATACTAAACTCACAGGAAAATTAGAGCACCCTCGACCCTTCTCAAGGATAGTCAACCAAAGATCCTAAAAGCCGTTAAACAACCGGACACATGGATTTCCCTCACAGGTTATCCAACTATTTATGAAATATCCGCTAGATTATCTACCTCACAGTACAATAATCTCAAAACATCTAAGAAATAACTGTCACACATTCTACCTCACGGCGCGAAAGTCACAGTTCACTTAAATGCTAGGGATAACTTGGGTTTTCCTATTGGACTCGATAAACATGAGATGGTAAACATACTAGAAAGATCTTCTCACAAAGGATCTAACTAGAAATCCAACATCCAAGACTTATCGACAACTTCTCACCTCACGGCTAATGAAGTTAGTTGCACATCTTAATCGTTTAAATCTTAATAAAACACTCCTATGAATCGCTCGGCCAAAGCAACTCATCCACTAATCAAAAACACACAGTAATTGATTCTAGCATGCACCTATTTTGTGACAGACAATCACCAAGACACATGAGGAACATAATATCAATCATTCAACAATCACAAATACACATACACATCCAATATTCAAAACCAAGTCTTTAAATCATAAATTCATCACATCAATATGTTCCAACACCGAAATAAACCAAAATCAAACATGCATAATCATTTAACCTAGATAGTTCTAAGAGTTTAGCCGAGAAACATTGTCAAAACAGAAATCATAACAAGTTTACAAAGCTTGAAACACATAGTAATCAGGAATGAAACCAAGAACGAGAAAACCGAATGGTTAACACCCGAAGGAACAATCCTGGGGCTTCAATCCTTCGATCTCTCGCTTCAAGAACCTCCCGATCGCTTCCAATCGCCTCTGGCCGTCTCTACCCTCGTCCTAGATCGTCTGATATCGAATGTCCCTCGACCCAGCCGTTTTCCCATGTTAAACTCGAAAAACTGAATTCTTAACCCTGTCGCGTAACGCGACAAATTCCTCCAAACCCTTCGCGCTACGCGAGGGGTCACGCTACCCGACAGAATAGTCGGGTCAAACCGCAATCATTAAACAGGGGCAGTTTGGTAATTTCCACCTGTCGCGTAACGCGACAGGGTTTCTTGAGGGCCTCGCGATACGCGAAGGGCACAAAAATCCAGCTTTTGCTTCTCTTTATCTTCGGGTCCGTCTTCATCCAACCGGGAGCTCAATTTCTTGATCTTTTGCACCAAAATGACATGTTTATTACCTGCGAGCATGAAACTACATAATTGTGAAGAACCAGCATAAATCGACTCTAAAATCTAATAAACTGTACAGAAAATAAATAAAAACAATTAGAAAATAGATGTGTTTTACAACACATCACATCCCCACACTTATCTCTTTTTCGTCCCTGAAAAAGGCTTATGCAAAAATCTGGGATCATAGCTAGGTAAAATGGTTTATACACAATTAAACTCATTAATTCAAAATTAAATGCTTTGGAAAAGATTGCAAGTATTTTTATCCCGTTAAACCCATATTGATTATTCCTATCCCTTAATCACGGTTCATTATGTTCATGTTTTACATTTCATTTCATTAGACCCACACTTAGGAGATTAAAACCAAATCAATCCTGGATTCTAGCTTTCAAGTCATCTTCACATATAAACAAACCAGAAATTCCTCAAATCAGATTTTTAAAATGGAAACAGATGGAAGCGTGAGCATTTTTCTTTTATTTATTTATTTTTTCAATCCATTGAACTTAGCTTAGTGGTGTTTCAACCAGACTGCAACCCGGCGTGTGACACATAAGTTTCTCATCCAACTTCATTTCTTTCATTTTTTTTTCTTTTAGCTCAGCTTATTTGGTGAAATGGGGGCGCCATAAGACTCGGATTTATTCTCATAAAAAGAGTACTTATGTGCCAAACAAAAATCAGATTTTCAAAACTCTAGTATGTTATTATGCAAAGACTCCTTTCTGACTAGAAAACAATTTCATCAATTCCAAACTCCCAAGATGTTTCCCATGAAAATCATGCATTTAAGTGGTATTATACCAATCCTAAGGGACAATTACAATCAGTTGAGCCTACCTACACATCCCATAACTAAAGCATAAAACCCAAACCAACAAGTTAACTATGAATGAAACCGTCAAACCTAACTTTTCTATCATTTCCCATCATGCTTTTACAACCAACTTAAGCAAAGACAAGAAAGATCTAAGCCAAAGATGTAGAAACAGAAATAAAAATAAAAATTTTCAAAAATTTTGACTCAAGAACTTAAGTAAACTAAAACTAAAATTCAAAAACTAACTACTGAAACAAATTTAAACTAAGTTTCCCATCCCCACACTTAAACTTTACATTGTCCCCAATGTAGAGAAAAAGGAAACCCAAAAGAAAACTAAAAACTAAAAACTAAAAACTAAAAATGACTTAGCTGGTTGAAGAGAAAATCATTGAATGACAATATTTCCACGTAACTCCACAATCTACAAATCTGCTCCGCAGGCTACAAACATGCAAACAATATCTTCCAAAACAAAGATCAAACAAACATCAGCCCGTCCAAAACAATATAATGATATCCATGATTAAGCCCAACCACAAACCAACCTTATCAATTAACTAAAATAAATAAAGAAAAACACATCACACAAAGAAAATTAAAAACTAACTAAAAATTTGAAAAACATCAACTCAATGCAACAGAAAATGAACTTAGAAAGCCTCCTACGGTAGTGAACACGATGTATGAAAGGAAATTGGGGGTAAAACTTGAAAACTAGGGTTTTTAAACATTTAAAAACATTCCAAAACCCGTCGCGTACCGCGACAGGATCTCAAATGGCCGTCGCGATACGCGACAAAAGTTTGACTCGCTTGTTGACCAAAATCTCTCGCGTAGCGCGACAGATGGCCCTGTGGGTGTCGCGTGACGCGACGGGGTCATTTTTCCAGAAAGTTTCTGGAATTTTCATGCCTTAGCCAAAATTTTCACCCCAAATCATTCCCAACCATCCAAAACCCTTCTAAAGCTCAGAAATACATACCTGGTGACTCCAATTCATCATTATGGCATCAAATCGATCAAAAACCTGCAAAACACATTAAAACGCACAAAAACGAAAGCAAACAAACGAAAATGAACACATGAAAAACTAAAATCTACAAACTATACACTTGGGAGTTTAACCCAAGAGTTCACAATCATCAACTCAGATGGGAAGATCCAAAGAGATCTCCTCCCCTACAATCTCATCAAGACCACAATCCACAACATCCCCTGGTCCTCCTCTCATGACTTCATTCACACCTACATCATGATTCATTAACTCACCCTCATCTTTATGGACTAATTCACCACCGGCCCTCATAGACTTTGCCACCTTCAAACAAACGCTCTCATCACCCACTCTAAAAGTGAGTTTTCCTTCATACACGTCTATAATCGCCTTGGCGGTGCGCAGAAATGGCCGCCCAAGAATGATCGGAACTGCTGTGTCCGCCTCCATGTCCATCACAACAAAATCTACGGGGAACACAAACTTATCCACTTTTACTAAGACATTCTTCAAAATCCCCCGTGGACACTTCACCGACCGATCCGCCAACGACAAGGTCATGCGTGTGGGGGACAAAACACCAAGGGCTAGCTTCTCATATAAAGAATATGGCATCAGATTGATGCTAGCCCCTGAGTCCGCCAGAGCATACCTCCTCACATCGTCTCCAAATAAGCACGGGATAGTAAACATTCCCGGATCTGCAAGCTTTTCGGGAAGCTTGTTTAAGATCACTGCAGAACAACCCGCACTCAATGGCACGTTGGCGACCTCTCCTAAACGGTCCTTAGACTTCAGCAATTCTTTTAGAAACTTAGCGTATTTAGGAATACGCTGAAGGACATCAATGAGTGGGAGATTGATCTTCAATTGTCTGAAAATATCAAGGAAGTGCCCGTATTCCTTCGCATGCTTTTGATTAGTTAAGCGCGCGGGGTAAGGAACACGGGTAAGATCAATCTCCGGTGTGGGCTTACACATGACCGGTTTCTTCCCAACTACCGGTTTCTCAACTAGAGACTCACTGGTTGGTGCGGTACTTGCTGGGACTAGCCTCGTTTGCACCCTCCCAGGAGTCTCCATCTCAATCTCCTCATCCACCGGTTCCTCCTCATCTACATCAACCGGTGGGATCACTCTCTCGCTCTCCTCAACCTCAACTAACACGGGTGGCATGAACACCTCTCCTCTACCTCCTCCAGAACGAGTAGTGACCGCCTTAACATGGGCATTTGGGTTGGTTTGGGGCTGACCCGGGAACTGGCCTTGGGGCCGTTCATCCAACCGTTTGGCAATGTCACCAACCGTTCTTTGCAAATCAAGGAATGCAGACTGTTGGTTCTTGAGGAGAACATCATGCTCGTGTAGGATCTTTTGTGTAGTGGCATCCTTAGCCACTAACTGAGTCAACAATTCCTCTATCCTACCCAAACCACCACCAGCACCTGCAGTGCTACCAGAACTACCACTCGGCTGCCCCTGCCCCTGGTTTTGACCAGAATGAAAACCAGGGGGATTACCTGAAGATCTATAAGTTTGGTTTGAATGATTTCCCCAACCGGGGTTATAAGACTGACCAAACCTACCCTGTCCTCCTACATAATTCGCCTGCTCCTGGCTCACTAAACACTCAGAAGTGGCATGACCACCTCTGCATATCTCACACCTATCTACTCTCATCTTCAACTCCTTGACATCCCTAGCTAAAGACTCAAGAGCAGCAGCAACACTAGTGTCCACATTGACGTGGTGAACTCCTCTTGTAGAAGAGGAGGAACTAGCAATAGGAGTGGAATTCCTATTTGATGACCGCTGCTCATGCTCGGCCTGAGCGAAGCTCTCAAAAAGATCATTGCATTCGGCCACATCCCTCTTACCCATGAGGTGGCCTCCTGCAGAAGTGTCAAATCTGGCACGAGTCTCATATGTGAGCCCATTGTAGAATTTCTCTACAAGGGCCCATTCAGACAAACCATGCTGGGAGCATCGGCTAAGAAGATTTTGAAACCTTTCCCACGCAAGATAGTAAGGCTCATCAGGGGCCATTCGGAATGAATGGATCTCATCTCTCAGGCGGGCGGCCTTAGCAGGTGGGAAGTACTTTTTAAGAAAAGCATCCCGAAGGCTAACCCAAGTAGTGAAAGTGCCTGGAGGATGAGAATCGAGCCAAGTAGCTGCTCGCCCCGATAAAGAAAAGGGGAATAGCTGTAGAAAAATCGCATCATTAGTGGCACCTTGAAGATTGAAGGTACTACAGATACGAGTGAGCCTAGCAAGGTGTGCGGGAGCATCTTCATCATCACGACCATTAAACTGAGAATTATTAATCGCATTCATGATATATGAAGGAATCTGCCATGAATTTTCATTCGGAATCGGTGGCAGTAAAATGGGGTTATTAAGCCCCGTGAATCCCGCAGTGGCCTGCTGGTGAACAGTACGACGCTCTGCCATTTGTGGATTAAAAGGCAAGCGTGGACTGGAATGAGTGGAAGAATTAGAAGAAGATGGTGGTGTGTGCTCAGAAAAATCTGCAGAAATGGAAGTAGAAACACTTACCTCGCTCGTAGAACCTTCAGAAAAGTCCCGCGAATCGCTCCTTAATGGCAATGAAAGCTCAGGTGGCGGTCCGTGTGAACGTAGGTGTGGCATGCACTACCAAACCTGCAATCAAATAAAAGCAAATCAAAAAGAAATAAAACAAAACAAAATAAAAAAAATAAACTAAAATTGAAAAGCAAAATAAACACAAATATGCATAGATAAGAAAAAGAACTAGTAGGCACAATCGACTAAGAAGTCCCCGGCAACGGCGCCAAAAACTTGATGTCGACGGAGCTTAGCTAATAAACTAACTAAAAACCGACTCTAAAACTAGACAAAAAGTAATAAATCTAGACTCTCTAAAACCTAAGCTACCGACAGGCAAGTGTACCTATCGTATGTAGCAAGACAAAAGCAAGTCCGGATATCGAACCCACAGACTTCTACAGACTGTACTAACTAGACTCTATGACTTATCTATACAAAATTTGTACTTAAATAAAATAATATTAAGGAGGGGGTTTTCTAGCAAAACTAAGAATAACTTAAATAAACTAAAACAGACGAGCAAACAAAGACTAAACCAGAGAAGAAAAGAAACACTACCTAGGCTTGAATCATATACATGTTTGACAAGGTTCTATCGGGGATTGGAACTAATGTGATACCGGGATCTTAAAATACTAAACTCACAGGAAAATTAGAGCACCCTCGACCCTTCTCAAGGATAGTCAACCAAAGATCCTAAAAGCCGTTAAACAACCGGACACATGGATTTCCCTCACAGGTTATCCAACTATTTATGAAATATCCGCTAGATTATCTACCTCACAGTACAATAATCTCAAAACATCTAAGAAATAACTGTCACACATTCTACCTCACGGCGCGAAAGTCACAGTTCACTTAAATGATAGGGATAACTTGGGTTTTCCTATTGGACTCGATAAACATGAGATGGTAAACATACTAGAAAGATCTTCTCACAAAGGATCTAACTAGAAATCCAACATCCAAGACTTATCGACAACTTCTCACCTCACGGCTAATGAAGTTAGTTGCACATCTTAATCGTTTAAATCTTAATAAAGCACTCCTATGAATCGCTCGGCCAAAGCAACTCATCCACTAATCAAAAACACACAGTAATTGATTCTAGCATGCACCTATTTTGTGACAGACAATCACCAAGACACATGAGGAACATAATATCAATCATTCAACAATCACAAATACACATACACATCCAATATTCAAAACCAAGTCTTTAAATCATAAATTCATCACATCAATATGTTCCAACACCGAAATAAACCAAAATCAAACATGCATAATCATTTAACCTAGATAGTTCTAAGAGTTTAGCCGAGAAACATTGTCAAAACAGAAATCATAACAAGTTTACAAAGCTTGAAACACATAGTAATCAGGAATGAAACCAAGAACGAGAAAACCGAATGGTTAACACCCGAAGGAACAATCCTGGGGCTTCAATCCTTCGATCTCTCGCTTCAAAAACCTCCCGATCGCTTCCAATCGCCTCTGGCCGTCTCTACCCTCGTCCTAGATCGTCTGATATCGAATGTCCCTCGACCCAGCCGTTTTCCCATGTTAAACTCGAAAAACTGAATTCTTAACCCTGTCGCGTAACGCGACAAATTCCTCCAAACCCTTCGCGCTACGCGAGGGGTCACGCTACCCGACAGAATAGTCGGGTCAAACCGCAATCATTAAACAGGGGCAGTTTGGTAATTTCCACCTGTCGCGTAACGCGACAGGGTTTCTTGAGGGCCTCGCGATACGCGAAGGGCACAAAAATCCAGCTTTTGCTTCTCTTTATCTTCGGGTTCGTCTTCATCCAACCGGGAGCTCAATTTCTTGATCTTTTGCACCAAAATGACATGTTTATTACCTGCGAGCATGAAACTACATAATTGTGAAGAACCAGCATAAATCGACTCTAAAATCTAATAAACTGTACAGAAAATAAATAAAAACAATTAGAAAATAGATGTGTTTTACAACACATCACATCCCCACACTTATCTCTTTTTCGTCCCTGAAAAAGGCTTATGCAAAAATCTGGGATCATAGCTAGGTAAAATGGTTTATACACAATTAAACTCATTAATTCAAAATTAAATGCTTTGGAAAAGATTGCAAGTATTTTTATCCCGTTAAACCCATATTGATTATTCCTATCCCTTAATCATGGTTCATTATGTTCATGTTTTACATTTCATTTCATTAGACCCACACTTAGGAGATTAAAACCAAATCAATCCTGGATTCTAGCTTTCAAGTCATCTTCACATATAAACAAACCAGAAATTCCTCAAATCAGATTTTTAAAATGGAAACAGATGGAAGCGTGAGCATTTTTCTTTTATTTATTTATTTTTTCAATCCATTGAACTTAGCTTAGTGGTGTTTCAACCAGACTGCAACCCGGCGTGTGACACATAAGTTTCTCATCCAACTTCATTTCTTTCATTTTTTTTTCTTTTAGCTCAGCTTATTTGGTGAAATAGGGGCGCCATAAGACTCGGATTTATTCTCATAAAAAGAGTACTTATGTGCCAAACAAAAATCAGATTTTCAAAACTCTAGTATGTTATTATGCAAAGACTCCTTTCTGACTAGAAAACAATTTCATCAATTCCAAACTCCCAAGATGTTTCCCATGAAAATCATGCATTTAAGTGGTATTATACCAATCCTAAGGGACAATTACAATCAGTTGAGCCTACCTACACATCCCATAACTAAAGCATAAAACCCAAACCAACAAGTTAACTATGAATGAAACCGTCAAACCTAACTTTTCTATCATTTCCCATCATGCTTTTACAACCAACTTAAGCAAAGACAAGAAAGATCTAAGCCAAAGATGTAGAAACAGAAATAAAAATAAAAATTTTCAAAAATTTTGACTCAAGAACTTAAGTAAACTAAAACTAAAATTCAAAAACTAACTACTGAAACAAATTTAAACTAAGTTTCCCATCCCCACACTTAAACTTTACATTGTCCCCAATGTAGAGAAAAAGGAAACCCAAAAGAAAACTAAAAACTAAAAACTAAAAACTAAAAATGACTTAGCTGGTTGAAGAGAAAATCATTGAATGACAATATTTCCACGTAACTCCACAATCTACAAATCTGCTCCGCAGGCTACAAACATGCAAACAATATCTTCCAAAACAAAGATCAAACAAACATCAGCCCGTCCAAAATAATATAATGATATCCATGATTAAGCCCAACCACAAACCAACCTTATCAATTAACTAAAATAAATAAAGAAAAACACATCACACAAAGAAAATTAAAAACTAACTAAAAATTTGAAAAACATCAACTCAATGCAACAGAAAATGAACTTAGAAAGCCTCCTACGGTAGTGAACACGATGTATGAAAGGAAATTGGGGGTAAAACTTGAAAACTAGGGTTTTTAAACATTTAAAAACATTCCAGGACCCGTCGCGTACCGTGACAGGATCTCAAATGGCCGTCGCGATACGCGACAAAAGTTTGATCCGCTTGTTGACCAAAATCTCTCGCGTAGCGCGACAGATGGCCCTGTGGGTGTCGCGTGACGCGACGGGGTCATTTTTCCAGAAAGTTTCTGGAATTTTCATGCCTTGGCCAAAATTTTCACCCCAAATCATTCCCAACCATCCAAAACCCTTCTAAAGCTCAGAAATACATAGCTGGTGACTCCAATTCATCATTATGGCATCAAATCGATCAAAAACCTGCAAAACACATTAAAACGCACAAAAACGAAAGCAAACAAACGAAAATGAACACATGAAAAACTAAAATCTACAAACTATACACTTGGGAGTTTAACCCAAGAGTTCACAATCATCAACTCAGATGGGAAGATCCAAAGAGATCTCCTCCCCTACAATCTCATCAAGACCACAATCCACAACATCCCCTGGTCCTCCTCTCATGACTTCATTCACACCTACATCATGATTCATTAACTCACCCTCATCTTTATGGACTAATTCACCACCGGCCCTCATAGACTTTGCCACCTTCAAACAAACGCTCTCATCACCCACTCTAAAAGTGAGTTTTCCTTCATACACGTCTATAATCGCCTTGGCGGTGCGCAGAAATGGCCGCCCAAGAATGATCGGAACTGCTGTGTCCGCCTCCATGTCCATCACAACAAAATCTATGGGGAACACAAACTTATCCACTTTTACTAAGACATTCTTCAAAATCCCCCGTGGACACTTCACCGACCGATCCGCCAACGACAAGGTCATGCGTGTGGGGGACAAAACACCAAGGGCTAGCTTCTCATATAAAGAATATGGCATCAGATTGATGCTAGCCCCTGAGTCCGCCAGAGCATACCTCCTCACATCGTCTCCAAATAAGCACGGGATAGTAAACATTCCCGGATCTGCAAGCTTTTCGGGAAGCTTGTTTAAGATCACTGCAGAACAACCCGCACTCAATGGCACGTTGGCGACCTCTCCTAAACGGTCCTTAGACTTCAGCAATTCTTTTAGAAACTTAGCGTATTTAGGAATACGCTGAAGGACATCAATGAGTGGGAGATTGATCTTCAATTGTCTGAAAATATCAAGGAAGTGCCCGTATTCCTTCGCATGCTTTTGATTAGTTAAGCGCGCGGGGTAAGGAACACGGGTAAGATCAATCTCCGGTGTGGGCTTACACATGACCGGTTTCTTCCCAACTACCGGTTTCTCAACTAGAGACTCACTGGTTGGTGCGGTACTTGCTGGGACTAGCCTCGTTTGCACCCTCCCAGGAGTCTCCATCTCAATCTCCTCATCCACCAGTTCCTCCTCATCTACATCAACCGGTGGGATCACTCTCTCGCTCTCCTCAACCTCAACTAACACGGGTGGCATGAACACCTCTCCTCTACCTCCTCCAGAACGAGTAGTGACCGCCTTAACATGGGCATTTGGGTTGGTTTGGGGCTGACCCGGGAACTGGCCTTGGGGCCGTTCATGCAACCGTTTGGCAATGTCACCAACCGTTCTTTGCAAATCAAGGAATGCAGACTGTTGGTTCTTGAGGAGAACATCATGCTCGTGTAGGATCTTTTGTGTAGTGGCATCCTTAGCCACTAACTGAGTCAACAATTCCTCTATCCTACCCAAACCACCACCAGCACCTGCAGTGCTACCAGAACTACCACTCGGCTGCCCCTGCCCCTGGTTTTGACCAGAATGAAAACCAGGGGGATTACCTGAAGATCTATAAGTTTGGTTTGAATGATTTCCCCAACCGGGGTTATAAGACTGACCAAACCTACCCTGTCCTCCTACATAATTCGCCTGCTCCTGGCTCACTAAACACTCAGAAGTGGCATGACCACCTCTGCATATCTCACACCTATCTACTCTCATCTTCAACTCCTTGACATCCCTAGCTAAAGACTCAAGAGCAGCAGCAACACTAGTGTCCACATTGACGTGGTGAACTCCTCTTGTAGAAGAGGAGGAGCTAGCAATAGGAGTGGAATTCCTATTTGATGACCGCTGCTCATGCTCGGCCTGAGCGAAGCTCTCAAAAAGATCATTGCATTCGGCCACATCCCTCTTACCCATGAGGTGGCCTCCTGCAGAAGTGTCAAATCTGGCACGAGTCTCATATGTGAGCCCATTGTAGAATTTCTCTACAAGGGCCCATTCAGACAAACCATGCTGGGAGCATCGGCTAAGAAGATTTTGAAACCTTTCCCACGCAAGATAGTAAGGCTCATCAGGGGCCATTCGGAATGAATGGATCTCATCTCTCAGGCGGGCGGCCTAAGCAGGTGGGAAGTACTTTTTAAGAAAAGCATCCCGAAGGCTAACCCAAGTAGTGAAAGTGCCTGGAGGATGAGAATCGAGCCAAGTAGCTGCTCGCCCCGATAAAGAAAAGGGGAATAGCTGTAGAAAAATCGCATCATTAGTGGCACCTTGAAGATTGAAGGCACTACAGATAGAGTGAGCCTAGCAAGGTGTGTGGGAGCATCTTCATCATCACGACCATTAAACTGAGAATTATTAATCGCATTCATGATATATGAAGGAATCTGCCATGAATTTTCATTCGGAATCGGTGGCAGTAAAATGGGGTTATTAAGCCCCGTGAATCCCGTAGTGGCCTGCTGGTGAACAGTACGACGCTCTGCCATTTGTGGATTAAAAGGCAAGCGTGGACTGGAATGAGTGGAAGAATTAGAAGAAGATGGTGGTGTGTGCTCAGAAAAATCTGCAGAAATGGAAGTAGAAACACTTACCTCGCTCGTAGAACCTTCAGAAAAGTCCCGCGAATCGCTCCTTAATGGCAATGAAAGCTCAGGTGGCGGTCCGTGTGAACGTAGGTGTGGCATGCACTACCAAACCTGCAATCAAATAAAAGCAAATCAAAAAGAAATAAAACAAAACAAAATAAAAAAAATAAACTAAAATTGAAAAGCAAAATAAACACAAATATGCATAGATAAGAAAAAGAACTAGTAGGCACAATCGACTAAGAAGTCCCCGGCAACGGCGCCAAAAACTTGATGTCGACGGAGCTTAGCTAATAAACTAACTAAAAACCGACTCTAAAACTAGACAAAAAGTAATAAATCTAGACTCTCTAAAACCTAAGCTACCGACAGGCAAGTGTACCTATCGTATGTAGCAAGACAAAAGCAAGTCCGGATATCGAACCCACAGACTTCTACAGACTGTACTAACTAGACTCTATGACTTATCTATACAAAATTTGTACTTAAATAAAATAATATTAAGGAGGGGGTTTTCTAGCAAAACTAAGAATAACTTAAATAAACTAAAACAGACGAGCAAACAAAGACTAAACCAGAGAAGAAAAGAAACACTACCTAGGCTTGAATCATATACATGTTTGACAAGGTTCTATCGGGGATTGGAACTAATGTGATACCGGGATCTTAAAATACTAAACTCACAGGAAAATTAGAGCACCCTCGACCCTTCTCAAGGATAGTCAACCAAAGATCCTAAAAGCCGTTAAACAACCGGACACATGGATTTCCCTCACAGGTTATCCAACTATTTATGAAATATCCGCTAGATTATCTACCTCACAGTACAATAATCTCAAAACATCTAAGAAATAACTGTCACACATTCTACCTCACGGCGCGAAAGTCACAGTTCACTTAAATGCTAGGGATAACTTGGGTTTTCCTATTGGACTCGATAAACATGAAATGGTAAACATACTAGAAAGATCTTCTCACAAAGGATCTAACTAGAAATCCAACATCCAAGACTTATCGACAACTTCTCACCTCACGGCTAATGAAGTTAGTTGCACATCTTAATCGTTTAAATCTTAATAAAACACTCCTATGAATCGCTCGGCCAAAGCAACTCATCCACTAATCAAAAACACACAGTAATTGATTCTAGCATGCACCTATTTTGTGACAGACAATCACCAAGACACATGAGGAACATAATATCAATCATTCAACAATCACAAATACACATACACATCCAATATTCAAAACCAAGTCTTTAAATCATAAATACATCACATCAATATGTTCCAACACCGAAATAAACCAAAATCAAACATGCATAATCATTTAACCTAGATAGTTCTAAGAGTTTAGCCGAGAAACATTGTCAAAACAGAAATCATAACAAGTTTACAAAGCTTGAAACACATAGTAATCAGGAATGAAACCAAGAACGAGAAAACCGAATGGTTAACACCCGAAGGAACAATCCTGGGGCTTCAATCCTTCGATCTCTCGCTTCAAGAACCTCCCGATCGCTTCCAATCGCCTCTGGCCGTCTCTACCCTCGTCCTAGATCGTCTGATATCGAATGTCCCTCGACCCAGCCGTTTTCCCATGTTAAACTCGAAAAACTGAATTCTTAACCCTGTCGCGTAACGCGACAAATTCCTCCAAACCCTTCGCGCTACGCGAGGGGTCACGCTACCCGACAGAATAGTCGGGTCAAACCGCAATCATTAAACAGGGGCAGTTTGGTAATTTCCACCTGTCGCGTAACGCGACAGGGTTTCTTGAGGGCCTCGCGATACGCGAAGGGCACAAAAATCCAGCTTTTGCTTCTCTTTATCTTCGGGTCCGTCTTCATCCAACCGGGAGCTCAATTTCTTGATCTTTTGCACCAAAATGACATGTTTATTACCTGCGAGCATGAAACTACATAATTGTGAAGAACCAGCATAAATCGACTCTAAAATCTAATAAACTGTACAGAAAATAAATAAAAACAATTAGAAAATAAATGTGTTTTACAACACATCAACACGTATGTGATTTCAAGCACAAAACGACATCTCGAATAACACTAAGTTATTGTTAAACCACAGATTCTTCGTAGGAGGATTTCTTACACGAGCTTTTAGTGTGTGATCATTCTGCTAAAATCAAAGGTGCGTACACGGCCCCTTTCTTATTTTAAACTGTTTTGGGGGAGAAAACATGTGCAAAAAACTATTTTAGATACATATCACTTGCATGAGTTAGCTGTTTACATTATGTGACAACATAGCAACTTGAAAGTCCTTACACACCTCGAACCGTTTAGTTTGCTGTAATGCAAAGCGTGGTAGTTGGAAATAGATCTATTAGGTTTGACAAACCTCACCTGGTAGATGGGATCTACGCAGGTGTTTGACTGACCAAACACATTTTACTATTGTTGTGCTAGACAATAGTGGCAAGGCAAAAACATGCTATAGCATGGCAATTCGTCAGCTTCGGTGTCGAACACTTATGTAAATAGTTATATGACTAGCTATCATGACTGTGCATGTGTGAATATGTTATCTACAATCCTGATATTCAAACTGTTGATTTGAAACTTGTGAATGCTTAAAACCTGTGTTATGCACCAACCTTTGTGTTGACTTGATTTACATGTTTTCTCAGGACGCTAAGGCGCGCGTTAAAGGTGGCATGGACTAGGAGATAGAGTCTCATGTATTTTAAACATTTGGAATATTTGAATTTGAACATTTAAGAATTTTGTTTTGTAATGTTTACTTTACAACTGTTATTGGTTTTAAACGCTTCCGCAACTTTTGTAAACTCTGATGTTATGTTTAAAGACCAAAGTATGTTTTGAAATTCATATAGAGGTCTTCGCTATGTCTAATGATCTGAGATCCTGGTTTGTCACGTTCCCAAACGGTATGATTCCGTTAGTTGAAAATTGGGGGTGTGACAGATTGGTATCAGAGACATTGGTTATAGCGAACTAGGTTTGCATTTGTAAGCTTAGACTATGACTGTTAGACATTAGACACATATGTTTACACACATTGCTTAGAAATTACATATGACATTATGTAATTGACTTGTTTACACATTCCATGGCACTGCACTTACATATGGTATTATGTAACAGGCATGGCATCATCATCGGTACCCTACATTTATATTGATGACTCTGAGGACGAGGAACCGATAGTTCCGGCACCACCGTCATCACCACCACCACCTATTCCATCACCTCCACCATATGAGATGGATGACTCAGATCCGGAGGAGGATCCAGACGAGGATCCCGAGGAGGACCCGGATGAGGATCCGGAAGAGGAGCTAGTGGAGGGCACTCAGCAGATCCCTGCTGAGGGACCCTCTGCACATCCACCACCAGTACTAGATGCTCCTGAGCCTAAGAGGCAAAGGACGGACGCTGAGGAGATCGCCAAACTGCGCGAGGATCTGGAGGAAGCAGAAGATAGGATTGCACAGCACTCTCAGGAACAATGGGATGCTAATGAGAGGCAAGAGGAACTTGCCTATCTGGTTCATGACATGCGAAATGAGATGATTAACTTGATTGATCGTCTCGAAGCTTCAGAGAACCGAGCTGAGTTCTTGGAGGGCAGGATAGAAGCTTTAGAGGATTTAGTGGCCTTTGAGAATGAGGAGGAGGATGAAGAGGAAGAAGGGGAGGAACCAGCACCAGTTGTTGATTCCGATCCTGAATCCACTGTTGAGGACGATTGATTGTTTTTCTTTTCTTTCTTGTTTTGTTTAAACTTATTAGGAACGGGTTGTGTTCCTACATTAGTAGCTTGAAAAGTTGTGTTTTATTTCAAAAGTATTGTACTCAAAGAAAGTTTCTATCTATGGAAGAATTATTATTTATTTTCAACAGTTGTGTTGATTTATATTACATGTTGTGTTTGTTGTTTTACTTACACATGTCACATTAGATTTTGACTTCGTGCTAACACTTCTTGTAAATAGGAAACTAATGGCTGAGGGAAACGTACATATGACTGTTGCTGAGCTCAATGAGCTAATTAACAACAGAGTTGCAGAGGCAATCGCACAATATGCTCAGACTCACAACACAGGGCCACAGGGTCCAGCTGGGGGATTGGTTAACCCACAAGTCTGCACGTTCAAGATGTTTTTGGACTGTAAACCTCACAATTTCAAAGGGTCGGAGGGGGCCATTGGACTCCTTCGGTGGATTGAAAAGGCGGAGTCTGTGTTTGAAATGTGCAGCTGCCCTAACGAAAGCAAGGTGAAATTTGCTACGGGAACATTGGAGGGTCCAGCATTAACCTGGTGGAACTCGAATGTTCAGACTCTGGGGTTGGGTGAGGCAAATGCTTTGACATGGAACAACTTCAAAACTTTACTGCAAGAGGAGTACTGTCCTCGCAGTGAAATGCAGAAGTTGGAGGAGGAATACTGGCACCTCAAGATGGAGGGGTCAAACATTGAAGAGTACACAACCAGGTCACACGAGTTGGCCAGACTACTACCACACATGGCTACTCCAGCCAGTAAGTGGATTGAAAGGTACATTGGAGGACTAGTGCCTCAGATTCAAGGGTTGGTTACTTCAGCAAATCCCACCACCATCCAACAAGCTGTTCGTTTAGCGCATCAGCTTACTGACCAGGCAGTGTTGCAGGGGACTCTGCCCAAACGAACATCTGCTACCAAGGTAGGAGATCATAAGAGAAAGTGGGAAGGTAACAACTTCAAGGGTAACAACCAACAATCATATCAGCAAAACCGGAAACAAGACTCAAACAAGTCTTATCATGGTTCAAGCAGTGGTCAGCAATCATCATCGTCGGGGGGTTATATTGGCAAACACCCCAAGTGCAATAGGTGTGGTTACCATCATGCAGGTAATCAGTGTGAGAAAGCTAAGTGCCAGAGGTGTGGCAAGATTGGGCATGCGGCTAAGGATTGTCGCGGGGAACTACAGAACAACAACAATCAGAACAATAACCAGAACAAAACTCAGAAAGGTTGTTTTGAGTGTGGCAAGATGGGGCATTTTAAGAAAGATTGCCCACAGCTCAAGAAAGGCGGGGACAATAATGCCAATGGCAATGGAAATGGCAACGGTAGTGGAAATGGCACCAACAACAACAACAACAACAACAACAACAATGGTGCTAGGGGCAGGGCGTTTGTGATTGGAGGACGTCAAGCGCGGGAGGATCCCAACATTGTTACGGGTACGTTCCTCTTAAATAATCACTATGCCTCTATGTTATTTGACACCGGTGCCGATCGGAGTTTTGTATCTAGTTCACTTGCTAAGTTGCTAAATGTTAGTCCCACTGCCTTAGATAGTCCATACACTGTGGAATTAGCTGATGGTAAGTTGATAGTAGTGGAAAATATTTTTAAGGGATGTATCCTTGATTTGATGGGTCAAACATTAGAAATCGATCTTATGCCTATTGCCTTAGGCAGTTTTGATGTAGTTATTGGCATGGACTGGTTGTCCAAACACCAGGCTGAAATAGTATGCCATGAAAAGATTGTTCGTATACCTCTTACAAATGGAGAGACATTATATGTACAAGGCGAGAAGAGCAGTACGCCACTGCGTCTCATATCTTGTATGAAAGCACACAAATGCCTGCGGAAAGGTCATACGGCAGTTATTGCACTTATAACTGAAAAGCCGGTAGCTGAGAAGAAGCTTAAAGATATACCTGTAGTTTGTGAATTTCCGGAGGTGTTTCCAGAAGACTTTCCGGGATTACCGCCTATCAGACAGGTGGAATTCCGAATCGACCTTACACCAGATGCAGCACCGATAGTTAGGGCGCCTTATCGACTTGCACCGTCAGAGATGCAAGAGTTATCCACACAATTGCAAGAGTTGTTGGATAACGGTTTCATACGACCTAGTTTTTCACCGTGGGGAGCTCCAGTTTTATTTGTTAAGAAGAAAGACGGAACTTTCCGTATGTGTATCGATTACCGTGAATTGAACAAGGTTACTATCAAGAACCGGTATCCGTTACCCAGAATTGACGATCTGTTCGATCAGTTGCAAGGTTCGAGTTACTACTCGAAGATTGATCTCAGGTCGGGTTATCATCAATTAAGAGTTCAGGGGGAGGATATCCCGAAGACAGCATTCAGGACACGCTATGGCCATTATGAGTTCTTGGTCATGCCATTTGGGTTGACAAACGCTCCAGCTGTATTCATGGATCTCATGAATCGTGTTTGTAAACCTTATCTTGATAAGTTTGTCATTGTTTTCATTGATGACATTCTCATCTATTCACAGTCTGAGGAGGAGCACGCTGAACATCTTCGATTACTATTGGAATTACTGAAACAGGAACAATTGTACGCTAAATTCTCGAAATGTGATTTCTGGATGCGAGAAGTACAATTCTTGGGTCATATAGTCAACGAAAAGGGCATACATGTTGATCCAGCAAAGATTGAAGCAATTAAGAATTGGGAAGCACCAAAGACCCCTACCGAGGTACGACAATTCCTTGGTTTGGCGGGTTATTATCGACGATTCATTGAGGGTTTCTCAAAGATCGCTCAACCACTTACAGCTCTTACGCACAAGGGAATGAAGTACAACTGGACGGATAAACAGGAAGCTGCATTCCAGTTATTGAAACAGAAACTTTGCAGCGCACCGATTTTGTCCTTACCGGAAGGAACAGAAGACTTTGTGGTGTATTGTGATGCATCTGCACAAGGTTTGGGATGTGTGTTGATGCAACGTGATAAAGTGATTGCTTATGCTTCCAGACAACTACGAACACACGAAAAGAATTACACTACTCATGACTTGGAGTTAGGAGCAGTGGTTTTTGCTTTGAAAATTTGGAGGCATTATTTGTATGGAACTAAGTGTACTATTTACACTGATCATAAGAGTTTGCAACATATCTTTGATCAGAAGGAGCTTAATATGAGGCAACGACGCTGGGTTGAGTTGTTGAACGATTATGAGTGTGCGATTAAGTATCACCCGGGAAAAGCCAATGTAGTAGCCGACGCTTTGAGCAGAAAAGATACAACGGGAACAAGACGGGTTCGTGCACTTATGATGACAATACATACTGACTTACCTGACAAGGTGCATAGTGCTCAGATTGAGGCCTTGAAAAAGGAAAACTTAGTACCGGAATCCTTACGAGGAATGGAAGAACAATTGGATGTTAAACCTGATGGAATTCGTTATTTCATTAATCGAATGTGGATACCTTTGTATGGAGGTTTAAGGGAACTCGTGATGGATGAAGCACACAAGTCCAGATATTCAGTCCATCCAGGATCAGACAAGATGTATCATGATTTGAAGGCACTGTATTGGTGGCCTCATATGAAAGCTGATATTGCTAAGTACGTTAGCAAATGTTTGACTTGTTCGAAAGTCAAAGTGGAATACCAGAAGCCATCTGGTTTACTGCAACAACCAGAGATACCGATGTGGAAATGGGAACAGATTTCGATGGACTTCATTACTAAGTTACCCCGTACACCGAGTGGTTGTGATACGATTTGGGTAATTGTCGATCGATTAACGAAATCTGCACACTTCTTAGCAATCAAGGAAACTGATAAGATGGAGAAACTGACTTGCATTTACATCAAGGAAGTAGTAGCACGGCATGGCGTGCCAATCTCTATCATATCAGATCGGGATGCCCGATTTACTTCCAACTTTTGGAAATCACTTCATAAGTCATTGGGGACTCGCTTGGATATGAGTACCGCCTATCATCCACAGACCGACGGTCAAAGTGAACGAACGATTCAAACGCTCGAGGATATGTTACGAGCTTGTGTAATTGATTTTGGTGATAGCTGGGAGAATCACTTACCGTTAGTGGAATTCTCTTACAACAATAGTTATCATACAAGTATTCAAGCAGCACCGTTTGAAGCTTTGTATGGTCGCAAATGTCGTTCACCAGTTTGCTGGGCTGAAATTGGTGACAGTCAGATAACAGGTCCTGAACAGGTGCACGAGACGACAGAAAAGATAGTTCAAATCCGGAACCGTATGGCAGCGGCTCGGGATCGACAGAAGAGTTATGCTGACAAGCGTCGTAAACCATTGGAATTTCAAGTAGGAGATCGAGTTCTTCTAAAGGTATCACCTTGGAAAGGTGTGATACGATTCGGCAAGCGCGGAAAGCTTAGTCCACGTTACGTAGGACCTTTTGAGATCCTGAAAAGGATTGGTCCGGTTGCATATCAACTTAAACTACCGGATGAACTCAGTGGAGTTCATGATGTGTTTCATGTGTCGAACTTAAAGAAATGTCTTTCTGACGAGACATTGATTGTACCGTTGGAAGAAATACAAGTAGATGAACAATTACGATTCATTGAAGAACCGGCAGAAATCATGGACCGAGAGGTCAAACAACTGAAGCAAAGCAAGATTCCGATAGTCAAAGTTCGATGGAATTCAAGACGTGGTCCTGAATTCACATGGGAACGGGAAGACCAAATGATGAAGAAGTATCCTCATCTATTCAAAACAGCTACTGCTAACACTGAGAGCGCACGTTAAATTTCGGGACGAAATTTCCTTCAACAAGGGGATGACGTGATGCTTTCACACATCAACACTGCAAATTTCAAACTGTAAGCACAAACATTTTATTTATTCAATTGATTTTGTTACAAACATTTGTGCTACATTACATTTTATGTGCTACATTTCATTTGTTACATGTTATGGTAGTACATACATGATTGGTTACACACATTTTGCTATGTGCGGGGTTGCATAGTACAAACAGTTATAGACACTCACTATGTGTGAGGTTACACAACACAGTATGATCAAACACAAACAGTCGCAGTTAGGTGAACTAACTAGTGTACACGCAAACAGTCACATTGAACGATCACATTTGAGTTGTGATGTTGCAAGCATTAGACTTTGTGTGTGAGTACACAGAAGCATACAGAATGATCAAATCACACTAACACGCACAATCTGAACTTGTAAGTAGTTTCCTAACTACTTCTAACACTTGTTAATTTTCGGGACGAAAATTCCTTCAACAAGGGGATGATGTGACAATCCGACTTTTCGAGTTAACCTCGTTAACCCTCGTAGGCCCAATAAGGCCAATGAAGGCCCAACAAGGCCAATGAAGGCCCAATAAGGTCAAAGAAGGCCCAGTAAGGCCCAAGAAGGCTCAGTAAAGCCAAAGAAGACCCAGTAAAGTCAAGGAAGACCCAACAAGACAAGTCAGGCCCAATGAAGTTTATGAAGGCCCAACAAAGTCTAGTAGGCCCAATAAGGTCAATTTAGGCTCAAGGAAAACAAGGAAGGCCCACTAAGGCCCAAGTAGGCCAAACAAGGCCAAAGTAGGCCCAAGGTAGGCCCAATAAGCCCAAGGTAGGCCCAATAAGCCCAAAGTAGGCCCAATGGTATTAGGAAGTTCAATTGGATTAATCAAGGCCAAAGAAAGTTCAATTAGTTCAATTGGTGACAATTTGATATTATCGAATTAACTTTTTAACAAGAATTTGAAGAATTTGATATTAGAAGGCTTAAGTTTGAACAAAATAGAGTATAATACATTTAGATTTTAAGAAATTGATGTATGATTAGGTTATTTACCCAAATTTTGACTAGAAAAGTCAAAATTCGTCCATATTCACAAGAGGATAGTATGAATTTCAAATCAATAGGTAGTAATTAATCGAATTAATGCTTCATAAAACATCTAATGATGATAATAAGCGGTTATCATCAGTTATTACAATCTTAAAGGTCGAATTAAACCCAAATGACGTTTTAGTTTATTAGAACCGTTACTAGCATAATCAAACTCATATAATTCGACAGAAACCCAAGCAATTGAGTTTCAGAAACATTATTCGGTGCCTTAGACTCTTTAACATCAATCAATTTGATCTAAGAAGCTACGGATCGAGAAATCAATCGGGGGTCGACCGAAACTTCACCACAATTCGAAGTGCATCAATTCGATATCAAATCAGGTAAGTAATCACTACAACACATTCTAATATGACCGATTAAAGGTTATCCTAAATCAATTTCAACTGATAGCATCGATTTGATAGAATTCAAGTAATTAGGGTTCATATCAAAGTTGTTTGGGGATTTCTTGATTAGACAACTTAATGATTTGAATTAAATCACATAGATACTTTCTGAAGATGCCGACTAAGAGGCATCATGTATCAATTGGGTGTTGTAGTAACGAATTGAATGAGTTCGATCAATAGGGTTCTTGAATAATGATGTTTTGGGGTTTTTATGGAATTGAGTTCGATAATCAAATTGGATGTTATAGGTAGTTTCAGAAGAGGTCGATTAAGGTTACTCCTAAGTTAATTGCGATTGATAACAATGAATTGATCGATTTCGAATTCCTAGGGCTTGTGTCAAGAACGAGACTTGGGATTTTGATTCTAATTAGTTTAAAAATGAAATTAAGTTTCAATAACAATTCCAGAAGAGACCGATGGAGAGTGACCCCCTGTTAATTCTATCAATTTATAACAAGTTTTATCCAATGATCTAAGAGTATTAGAAATTAAGTTTGACATAAGTAAACTCAAATGAATCGGATTATAGTTGGTGAGGTTGGAATTAAAACCATGTATAATGTCGACTGATCACAGAAACAAAATTTCATGGGTTTAAGGTCGATCAGAATTCGAATTTTGGATCAATGGGGATGAAATTTGCTTCGGCTATGACGGTCAAAGGAATCGGTTGGGGGTCAAGTTAAAACAATTTAATTTTAAATCCTTGTGCGATACCCTAGCGGGCGTGACTGGTAAGGTTGGTGTGTTGTGTTGGCAGGTCGCGGGTTCGACCCGAGGGCTGCCAGTTTTTACATTTTAATAATTTACTTTATATTTTTAGAAATTTCGACAGAGTTTCCTTGTTTCCTGTTAAAATCCAGAATTATATTGTCTCTTTACAATCAATCCCAATCAATTATATTACAACAAACTTTATAACTAAATAAACTTAAAAGAAACTAATGACATTTATAAATTACATTTCAAATTAAACAAGATTTTAGAAAATTATTAACTTTAATTGAATAATTTCACAAACTTTAAATTCTATAATAAAACATCATTATTTGAATTTAAATAAACGTTTAACATGTGATGGACTTAATCAAGTCCTATTAGGCCCACTTAAGCCCATACGAAGATCTTTGATTCCTAATTGATCATCCAACTTATGATTTTGATTCTCATGAACTTATAAACATTTTTCTTAGGTGTTCACCAATTGAGAAGCATTATTATGAAAATGAAACATTCATGATTACTCTAGCTCACAATAACACAAGTTTGCATGACTTGCATGCTCCTTATGATCCCCATGCACACACATAAATTAAATAGACCCATGCATGTTCATTATGTGATCAACTTCTCGTACGACTTAGGTTTTATGACCAACTAATCATTCCTTAGATTGTTAACACTAGTTTTGTTGATCCTAAATCCATATTAATCCAATTAAACAACTTTTAGGTTCGGCATGGTATCTAGGGCAGCGAACCTTTTTGAGAAAACACCTAAGGTTCGGCTGGTTCTAGCATCATAAGGTTCGGCTAGGTTGGCAACATGTAAGGTTCGGCCAAGACATCACTGAACCTTTAAGGTTTGGCTCCTAGATCTCGCCATGCTATGGTTCAGCTAAGAATCAAATGGTTCATGGCCTTTGACTAGGGTTCGTGAGTAGTATGTTTTGGGTGCTAAGGTTCGATCATATTGTGGACAAAGGTTCGGCTAATAGGCTGTTGCTCACAAGGTTCGTCACGGGGTTCGCGACTGATAATCATAGGTTCGCTGAAGTGCATCTAGGTTCGGTGGCCAGTTGGAGCAGGGTTCGTTGCAGGTTTGGTCAGCTCAACAGGTTCGTGGCTCTGACAAGACAGGTTCGTGATGCAGGGTTCGGCCCAACAAAAGAAGGTTCGCCCAGCAAAGGACGGTTCGGCTAATGATTCGGCCGACTGGATTCCATGAACCTGCATCACCATCAACTATCATCGAGCTTAACCTGTTGCAAATGAGTTTCCTATGTATCCCTGATATGACTTTGCGTGTATCTATGTGTTTTACTAGTGAGAATACCGATCATAATAGCAAAACCCACATGAACTCGTGAAAACCCTATAAAAACCGAATTTAAGGTGAATGTTTACCTCGAATTCCACGGTTAAATGCTTGTTTTTCTTGTACTTCCGTGATCCTCTCAACAAAATGAGCGTCTTGATACTTAGATGGCTTGAATCCTCCACGAAATTAGCTTGAATTCTTGGATAATTATGGGTTTTCTTGTGAAGAAACTAGAGAGAGAGAGAGTAGAACGAATTTAAGAGAGGGAGAGGGTTGGTGATGATAGTTATGGCAATTTAATGCCATAAGAAGTGATTCCATCACACCCGGTTAGTCGGTCTCGTTCGGTTTCGCGTAAAACGCCGGTTTCGCGTAGTTTTCGCGACGGAACAACACGATTTATAAAAATATAATTTATTTAATTATTCTAAGTTGTAATTCCTAATAAATTAACTAATATCTTTTATTTATTTCCAATTTAAAATATTAATTTACTGTTTAAATCGAAACGTACGGTCGTCGCGCGTATTCGTTCGAATCCTCACTCGTACGAACACGACGATAACTATAATTTTCAATCTTGTTTTCTAATTATAGAATATCATTCAGAACATTAAACTTTCAGATATATTCGTATAGATCGTCACCTATACGAATAACCCGTCGATTTAGTATTCACTTAACAATATTCCTGTGTTTTGTTCTATAAGGCCTCACACACGTTTATACATAATAAATCCTAACAAATAATCACATGATGGTTCTCTTTTGCCCGATAATTATCTGACTCAAGAACCATTGTTCTGAACTTTGTTTTCTGAATTGAATCTGAACTGTGATTTGAGAACATGTAATAAAATGATATACAATTGATAACTGAAATATGTACCTGATTTACTGTTCATGTACTGTAGAGATCACTGTTCCGGTGACGGTTCCGGAACTGATGTTACAGTCTCCCCTTGTTAGAGAAATTTCTTCCCGAAATTTAAGAGTTGTTATCGGGTACAGCTTCCTCTTCAAACAGTTGGGGATACTTTGACTTCATGTGATCTTCGCGTTCCCAAGTAAACTCGGGTCCTCGTTTTGAATTCCACCGAACCTTTACAATCGGAATACGGCTTCGTCTCAGTTGTTTAACCTTGCGATCCATAATTTCCAAAGGTTCTTCAATGAAATGTAACTGTTCATCCACTTGAATTTCTTCAATTGGAATGACGAGTGATTCGTCAGCTAGGCATTTCTTTAGATTTGAGACGTGAAACACGTCATGCACACCACTGAGTTCATCAGGTAATCTCAGTCTATACGCCACAGGACCAATACGCTCGATGATCTCGAACGGTCCCACGTATCTTGGTGCTAATTTGCCTTTCTTCCCAAAGCGTACAACGCCTTTCCATGGGGATACCTTCAACATGACTCGGTCTCCCACTTGGAATTCCAACGTTGCAGGGTAGAACCAGGCGGCACTTCAGAACGCTTGGGCTGAACAGCTGATCGTGGAACCGAAGCAGGAGCCGGATCAGGGACCCCAATTAGAGGTTGAGGACCTCGAAGAGGGTGATTTTGATGAGGATCCAGATGAGGATCCCAAGGAGGATGACGACGACGGTCCTGCAGACAGCGGAGATTCGCACTCTACTGTTGCATCACACTAGTCTGATTTTCCTAGTTTAGTTGTTTTTACTTTTTGTATTCCTAGATGAGCGGGATGTGCTCATATGAACTATGATAGTTGTACCCTTATTTTGGAAATCATTGTACTCGAAAGCTATTATCATTAGTAAAATGATGTTTCGTTTTATTTACCGTACATTCAGACTGTGGTTGTTTGCTAACATGACATCTAACATAACTCTTGACTAACATCCTAACATATGTTGACTAACACTTTATTCCTTCCGTATAGAATTTGACTATGACAGGAAAGGGAACATACGTCTGTTCACACAAACGACCGACTGGTGCGGCAGCCATCCGAGCGATGGTAGAACGACGGGTTAGCAAGGCTATGGCCGAGTACGAAGCTAACCGATTACATAGTGAAACCAGCGGGACTAACAACGGTATTAACATCTGCCTAACCCGACTAACTTAGTATGGACAATGTTCTCACTAACACGTAACATTAAATCCTAATACACAGGATCACATGGAAGTACTGCCAAGGGATGCTCTTTCAAAGCATTCTTAAGCTGCCATCCCCACAAGTTTTAAGGAACCGAAGGAGCAGTGGGACTGCTCCGTTGGATCGAAAAGCTCGAATCGGTGTTCTTAATGTCTGAATGCTCGGGGGAGAACCGAGTCAAATTCGCCACCAGTACTCTGGAGGGACCAGCCCTCACCTGGTGGAATACACACGTCCAAACCTTAGGACTCGAGACTGCAAACACTATCCCGTGGGAGGAATTCACCAGAATGCTTCATGATGAATACTGTCCACGTGACGAAATCAGGAAGCTCGAGGAGGAGTTTTGGGTACATAAAGTGGTGGGCTCTGAGATTGAGCGATACTGTAATCGATTTCACGAGCTATGCAAGCTGTGCCCGGCGATGGTGACGCCGGAGTATAAAATGATCGAACAATTCATCAGTGGATTGCCAGAGCGGATATAAAGCATGTTAATCGCTTCTGAACCTCCCTACCATCCAGCCACTGATCCGGTTAGCCCACAAACTAACCGATCAGGCAGTAGCTCAGGGCAAACTACTGAAAAGGGGTGAGCATCTGAAGCCACAAGAGCCCAAGAGGAAGTGGGAGCCCAGTAACAACCATACCTTCTCACCGCAACAACCAACCCAGCACCGGCCGACACTTGCTAAGGTCTTCACTGCCACCCAGCCAAACACTCAAGGCAAAGGGGGATATCAGGGCAACAGCCCGAAATGCAACAACTGTAACTACCACCACTTTGGCCCGTGCAAAAGGGTTAAGTGCACCAACTATGGCAGAAAATGGGCATGTTGCCAAGGAGTGCCGATCAAACCCTAATCCCAATGCCAACCAGAACAACAACAACCAAAACACTCTCAAGGGGTGTTACGAATGTGTAAAACCGGGACACATGCGGAGGGATTGCCCGCAACTGAAAATGGGTGGAGGAGGCGCAGCAAGAGGACGAGCCTTTGTGATTGGCTCGGGAGAAGCAAAAGATGATCCTAACGTCGTTACCGGTACGTTTCTTTTAAATAATGTCTACGCTAGCATATTATTTGATACCGGTGTCGATAGGAGCTTTATCTCTAATGACTTTAGTAAACTACTTAATATGACCCCAACACCACTAGACTATAAGTACACCGTAGAGTTATCGGATGGTAAGCTGATCGAGATGCAACACATCATCAAAGGGTGTGTCTTGATGCTAGCAGACTACAAACTGGGGATTGATTTGATGCTGGTAACTCTCTGGAGCTCCAACGTGGTGATTGGAATGGATTGGTTATCTACTAACCATGCCGAGATCGTATGTAATGAGAAGATTGTACGAGTTACATTACCAAGTGGAGAGTAGATCTCAATTCAAGGAGAAAGGCGTGGTGTACCCTTAAACATCATGTCCTGCATGAAGGCAAGCAAATACTTGAAGAAGGGATACACGGCTATCCTGGCACTTATTACTAAACAACCAAAGAAGGAACGGAAAATTGAGGACATCGCTGTCGTCCGCGACTTTCCTGAAGTCTTTCCTGACGATCTACCAGGACTACCACCGAAGCGACAAGTGGAATTTCAGATAGACCTAACACCGGGAGCTGCACCGATAGCCAAGGCACCATACCGATTGGCTCCTACCGAAATGCAGGAACTATCTAATAAAATTCAAGAGTTATTAGATAAAGTATTTATCCGACCGAGCTTCTCACCTTGTGGAGCAGCAGTCTTGTTTGTGAAGAAAAAGGATGGATCATTCCGGATGTGCATAGACTATCGGGAATTGAACAAGGTGACGATCAAGAATCGATACCCTCTACCGCGAATAGAAGACCTGTTTGACCAACTGCAAGGGTCAAGCTACTATTCGAAGATCGATTTAAGATCTGGTTACCATTAACTAAGAATACAAGAAGAAGACATACCGAAGACAGCCTTCGGGACACGATATGGACATTACGAATTTCTGGTCATGCCCTTCGGACAGACCAACGCCTCGGCAGTATTCATGGATCTCATGAATCGAGTGTGCAAACCGTACCTAGATTAATTCGTGATCGTATTTATAGATGATATCCTGATTTACTCCAAGAATCAGGAAGAACGTGCCAAACATTTGAGACTTGTCTTAGAACTGCTGAAGACAGAACAACTATACGTGGAATTTTCCAAATGTGATTTTTGGATTCGTGAAGTCCAGTTTCTGGGGCACGATGTGAACGAGAAAGGGATACATGTGGACCCAGCCAAGATTGAAGCAATCAAGAACTGGACAGCACCCAAGATTCCAACTGAGGTACGACAATTTCTGGGATTGGCTGGGTACTACAGGCGGTTTATCGAGGGATTCTCGAAGATCACACAATCACTAACATCCCTTACACACAAGGACAAAATGTTCGAATGGGGAGAAAAACAGGAAGATGCATTCGACCTGCTAAAGCAAAACTCTGCACTGCACCGTTCCTATCACTACCCGAGGGGTGCGAAGACTTTGTAGTTTATTGTGATGCATCAAAGCAAGGACTCGGTTGTGTGTTGATGCAGCGCGAGAAAGTTATTGCCTACCCATCACGACAATTAAAGGTGTACGAGAAGAACTACACAACCATGATTTGGAATTAGGAGCCGTGGTGTTTGCACTGAAGATCTGGCGACACTACCTATACGGCACTAAGTGCACCATATTCACGGATCATAAGAGCCTACAACACATCTTCGACCAGAAGGAACTAAACATGAGACAATGCCGATGGGTCGAGCTAATAGGTGATTATGACTGTGCTATCAAGTACTATCTCGGAAAGGCTAATATAGTAGCCAACGCGCTAAGCCGGAAAGAAACAACCAAACGCATACGCGCACTCCAACTTACCATTCATTCAGAGCTACCTAATTAGATCCGAATCGCACAAAAAGAAGCTCTGAAAATAGAAAATCTTACTCTTGAAGCCATGCTGGGTATGGATAAACAAATAATGGAGAAGGATGATGGAGCTTACTATTTAATGGATTGGATTTGGATTCCACGCTACGGAGGATTGAGGGAAGTAGTGATGGATGAAGCTCACAAGAGCCGGTACTCAATACATCCAGGCTCTGACAAGATGTACCACCATCTGAAGGCAACTTACTGGTGGCCTAACATGAAGTCGGAAATCGCGACTTATGTGGGTAAGTGTCTGACTTGCTCAAAGGTGAAGGTCGAATATCAGAAACCGTCAGGGTTACTTCAACAACTAGAAATTCCAGTATGGAAATGGGAATAGATTTCCATGGATTTTATCACCAAGCTGCCAAAGACGGCAAATGCTTGCGATACCATCTGGGTTATCGTAGACCGACTCACGAAATCTGCACACTTCCTACCGATTAAAGAAACCGATAAATTGGAGAAGCCAGCCCGAATCTACTTGAAGGAAGTCGTTTTGAGACACGGAGTTCCGATCTCCATCATATTCGATTGGGACAGGAGATTCACGGCACATTTCTGGAAGTCCCTACATAAGGCCCTTGGAACAAGGTTGGATATGAGCACTGCCTATCATCCGCAGATGGATGGTCAGAGTGAACGAACCATCCAAACGTTGGAAGATATGCTTCGAACATGTGTGATAGACTTCGGTAACAACTGGGAGACTCACCTACCTTTGGTGGAGTTCTCATATACCAACAGTTATCACACCAGCTTTGGAGCTGCACCTTTTGAAGCACTTTACTAACGTAAGTGCAGATCACCACTCTGTTGGGCGAAAGTTGGTGAAAGCCATCTAACTGGACCCGAGCTCGTGCACGAAACGACAGAAAAGATCGTTCAAATACGTAATAGAATGGCGGCAGCTCGGGATCTACAAAAGAGCAATGCCGAAAAAAGGCGCAAACCTTTGGAATTCCAAGTGGGAGATCGAGTACTTCTTAAAGTCTCGCCTTGGAAGGGAGTGATCCTATTCAGGAAGCGGGGAAAGTTAAATCCTCGTTACATCGGACCATTCGAAATCACCAAACGTATAGGCCCTGTGGCCTACGAACTACAACTACCGCCGGAGTTGAGTAGCGTGCATAACGTATTCCACATATCAAACCATAAGAAGTGCTTATCGGACGAAACGCTCGCCATTCCTTGAGAGGAAATCCAGATTGATGAACAACTTCACTTCATCGAGGAACCGGTGGAAATAATGGATCGAGAAATCAAAAAGCTCAAGCTCAGTCGCATACTGATAGTTTAGGTGCGATGGAACTCACGGCGTGGACCGGAATACACCTGGGAACGAGAGGAACAGATGAAAAAGAAATACCCTCACTTATTCTCCGACCAGGCTAACACTAGCAAAACCAACTGAATTTCGGGACGAAATTCCTATTAACTGGGGGTTGATGTGACACCTCGCAATTTCCAGGTCAGCACTAACTTTATTTTAATAATAATGTGTATTATTATTTCATACGTGGCACTAGAACTGTTAATATTTAGTGTGACATGTGGCACAACAGTCCGAACACACCGATAATTCGAGGAATTATCGCAAAATGCTCACACGTGTCTTGAATAACGAACGTTGGTGAATTTATCAAAACACAATACACTTTCACTAAACTTAGGTTCTAGGGAACCCAGAATAGGTGGAACAATGCTCATATGTCGATAAACGATGATCGTAACCGAGAAATTCGGTTCAAAACAATGAAATATGGCTTATTGGGCTCAACTGGGACCCATCACGGTATGCGATGGGCTCCCGAATGGGCCTTCGCGGTATGCGAAGCTCAGGCAGGATAATTTGAATTCACCGAAAATCATCGCAGTACGTGACGACCGATCATCTTCCTTCATCGCGATACGCGGGGGTGTTTCGGGAACCAAATGATTATTTTAATCATTGCGCTATGCAGAGGAGCTTTTTGCCAGACTCCGCGGTACGCGGCGACGCCCCACACGCAAAATCTTTATAAATCCAATGTTAATCATTTCTGAAATCCTTTACACCCAATCCTCGCGACTGAAGACTCCATACCCGACAATTTCGACTCTGTAGCATCATCACCCTCCATTGAAGTCATCTTGGAGCCATTCTTGAAGACCTTGAAGGTTTGAAGCTCAAAAGTACACCAAGAACACCACACCTCATCCTTTCTCATGATAGAAGTCATCTCAGCCACGTTTAGAGCTTCTGCAGGGCCAGCCCAAGCCTCATCTCGAGGATCTAGAGCTTTGTGAGGTAGTTCCCATGTCTAATCTAGCTTAAAATCACTTGTAAACACACATGCAAGCCATTTTGGACACATGCATCACTAGCACTACCTTAATCACGAAATTTTGAGTTTGTGAATATGTTATTTTGTACAAATGTCACTGATTTGATGATGTTGGAATGATCTATGATGATTGTGATTGAATATGATGATGATTTATTGATTTTTCGATGAAATGAGTACTTTTAGCCACATGCATGTAAGATCTAGGTTGATTTACATGACTATTGATGATAGTATGATGTTAGTTATGATATTTGATACGATCTAAGAGATATAGAAGTATTATTGTTGTCAAGGATTGTAAAAATGTGTTAGTTACCAAAAATAGTAACTTTATTATCACAAAATGTGCAAAAATGATGATATGGCCACATTTGTATGTTTATATCTATAAGTTATGTCTAAAATGATGTTTAGAAACTAATGTGATGGTTATTTGGTACATTAGAATGGTTAGAATCATTAAAAGTATAGTTTTTATGAATGTTACTATAAATAGAAACTTTTTGTCACAATTTTGTTAAGAATGATGAAATTGATAAATGTTGTATGTTTAACATGCTTAGTTAAAGTTGTTAGGATGATGTTAAGTGATTTGATTATTTAGAATGATGAAATATGTGCATTCGTCAAAAGTTACTATAAACAGTAACTTTATTTTACAAAGTCGATAAATGATAACATGTTAGTGGTAACAAATGGGATTACATGATTACTTAGGACTAAGATATTGATATTTAGATGATGTTGGTTATTAAACTTGGTGAAACATGCCTATTTATACAACTTTCTAAAAGTAGTAACTTTTACACGCGAAATGTGTTTAATCGATTAATTGTGTCTATGTGCAATGTGATAACATGCTCACTTAGGATAAATAAGCATATTAGAATAATCAAATTATGATTTCTTGCATGACTTGCCTGATTTAGAAACTTTCCCGAAATAGAAACTTACTATAAAATAGTAAGTTTCCTCACGAAAGTGACTTTGGTATCCGCACACATCACACGACACTAAATGTAACAGCAAGTACCAGATCGTCCGGCAAGTCCGTACGGTATGTGTACTTTCACTTTATACTATGTGTAAATACATGTACATGAACAGTTGTCGTATTAACAGAATTCGGAATACAATACACAGTTGTACGTATTTTAGTGTAAACTTAAATACATTAAGTACAACACACATTTGAAACATTAGTTGTGTTTATTAAGTGAAAACTTAATAACAGTTAACACAACCAATCAAGAGAAACAACAGTTTACAAGTGAACAACGAAAACATATCGGTTGCGATCTGATGTCCATAGATGACAGGAATCAGATGGCCGACGAATCAGTACAAGAGCAATGTGAAAAACAGGAAGTATAGTTGAGTCCGACAGTGAGGAAACACAATTTAAACACAAATGCAGTGTTATTTCAGAATAACGAACTGACAGCGTGTTTGCGTGGGTGACGATTCACACAAACATATCTGTGAGTTTAGAGTTCTAAAATAATGACTGAAAAGTAGAAAACAAAAGTCAGAAAGCAAAACCATCGTCGTATTCGTTCGGGTGACGATTCGAACGAATTACGCGCGAAGGTGACGCGATCTGACGAAACGAAAACGAAAACGTCACGAATGAAAATAATTTAATAAAATATTTAACATTTTACAATTTTGAAACTCATCAAATTATATTAATTTTAGTTCTTTTATTTATTCCATTTAAATTACGCGTAGAAATCCGGTTACGCGACGAATTATCGAACCGAGCAACAAAAACGAACCCGAACTCGCTCGGGGTATAAATACCCTTAAATGAGTGCAACCTACTCATTTCCATTTCATCTTCTCCACCAAAACTCCAAAAATCCGGTTTTGAAAACCCTCCTCTTCTCCAAACTTCTCTCTTCCATAACTTTCTCATTTCTTAACCAAATCACTCCATTCTTGAACCTACTTGAAGCTCTCAACCTCTACTACACGAAAGTACAAGAGATCTGTGCCAAAAACCATCAAAAACGAGGTAATCAGCTTCAAAATCCACGAAAAATTAGGGTTTTCACCCTTTTGTTCCAACTTCTAATCCAACCGGCCAAACACCCCCTTACTTGAACTCTATAACCACGATGAACACCCTTAACAACCACCACCTTCGAAAGCACCTCAGCCCTTGAAACGGGGTTGATGCGTGGCTAAGCCACCTGCGGCCGAATGGGCTTGCCAGACTCTCGAATGGCTAGAGCCGAATGAGCCATTCGACCACCAGCCCTCGAATGAAAACCCCCTACATTCGCCTTCTCCCTCATTCGACAGCCTTGTCATTCGGCAGCCATTCGTGACTCACACTCATTCGACCACCAAGATGTTCAGCCGCCACTCGGTTTCATTCGACAACTATTAGGCGAATGACTAGGCTCAGTCGGGACATCATCATTCGGGACACCATCATTCGGGACATCTCACATGCTTCACTTCATTCGACTGGAACCATCTCATTCGACCTAGATCTTATCCCATTGTTGTTCTCTCATGCACTGATTCCAGTCGACAACCACTCTAGGTTTTTTTTTTAACTGGCCCAATAACCTTAACAGGCCCAACATGCAGCTAACAGCCCAACCTAAGTACTGTCTTGGGCCAGCAATTTTTATTTGGTTCATGGGTTTTCTGTTGAGGCCCAGACGAAATACAATGGGCCCAATAAATAAGCTAGAAAGCTCCAATTATCCATCTCTCAATTGATCTGTGTATTCGGTCTACTAGCCATGTTCAGGCCCAAAGTCACTATTTTAAATCAATTACTTTGTGACCCATAAGGCCCATGGTTTATGGCCCAAGGCCCACTGTTTTGGCCCAAGGCCACAATTTTGGCCAACAGCCCAAATTCTAGGCCCACAATTGTTTCAGCCCATGTAAGCGAGGCCCAGTTTGGCCCATGAACTTTATTGGTGAAGGCCTGAGACAAAACTCATTGGGCCCAGCAAAATCAGTCCGAGTCCCACAGAAACTGATCCAATGCCTATTTTTGAGGCCCTTGTCCTCATTTTGGAGCCACTTTGTCATTGACTTGGTCAACAGCTTATTTGTCACACCCCCAAATTTCAACTAACGGAATCATACCGTTTGGGAGCGTGACAAACCAGGATCTCAGATCATTAGACATAGCGAAGACCTCTATATGAATTTGAAAACATACGTTGGTCTTTAAAACATATCATTCAGAGTTTACAAAAAGTTGCGGAAGCGTTTCAAAACCAAATAACAGTTGATAAGTAAAACATTACAAACCAAAGTACTTAAATATTCAAATGTTCAAATTCAAATTCAAAGTGTTTATAATGCATGAGACTCTATCTTCCTAGTCCGTGCTACTACTTCCTTGATATAAATCCGAGTTAGTTTCTCCATCTTATCAGTTTCCTTGATTGCTAAGAAGTGTGCAGATTTCGTTAATCGATCGACAATTACCCATATCGTATCACAACCACTCGGTGTACGGGGTAACTTAGTAATGAAATCCATCGAAATCTGTTCCCACTTCCACATCGGTATCTCTGGTTGTTGCAGTAAACCAGATGGCTTCTGATATTCAACTTTGACTTTCGAACAAGTCAAACATTTGCTAACGTACTTAGCAATATCAGCTTTCATGTGAGGCCACCAATACAGTGCCTTCAAGTCATGGTACATCTTGTCTGATCCCGGATGGACTGAATATCTAGACTTGTGTGCTTCGTCCATCACGAGTTCCCTTAAACCTCCATACAAAGGTATCCACATTCGATCAATGAAATAACGAATTCCATCAGGTTTAACATTCAATTGTTCTTCCATTCCTCGTAAAGATTCCGGTACTAAGTTTTCCGTTTTCAAAGCCTCAATCTGAGCACTGTGTACTTTGTCAGGTAAGTCGGTATGTATTGTCATCATAAGTGCACGAACCCGTCTTGTTCCCGTTGTATCTTTTCTGCTCAAAGCATCGGCTACCACATTAGCCTTTCCCAGGTGATACTTAATCGCACACTCATAATCGTTCAACAACTCGACCCATCGTCGTTGCCTCATGTTAAGCTCCTTCTAATCAAAGATATGTTGCAAACTCTTATGATCAGTATAGATAGTACACTTAGTTCCATACAAGTAATGCCTCCAAATCTTCAAAGCAAAAACCACTGCTCCTAACTCCAAGTCATGAGTAGTGTAATTCTTTTCGTGTGTTCTTAGTTGTCTGGAAGCATAAGCGATCACTTTATCACGTTGCATCAACACACATCCCAATCCCTGTGCAGATGCATCACAATACACCACAAAATCTTCCGTCCCTTCCGGTAAGGACAGAATCGGTGCGCTGCAAAGCTTTTGTTTCAATAACTGAAACGCAGTTTCCTGTTTATCCGTCCAGTTATACTTCGTTCCCTTATGCGTAAGAGCTGTAAGTGGTTGAGCGATCTTTGAGAAACCTTCAATGAATCGTCGATAATAACCCGCCAAACCAAGGAATTGTCGTACCTCAGTAGGGGTCTTTGGCGCTTCCCAATTCTTAATCGCTTCAATCTTTGCTGGATCCACATGTATACCCTTTTCATTAACTATATGACCCAAGAACTGTACTTCTCGCATCCAGAAATCACATTTCGAGAACTTAGCGTACAGTTGTTCTTGTTTCAATAATTCCAATAATAATCGAAGATGTTCAGCGTGTTCCTCCTCAGATTTTGAATAAATGAGAATGTCATCAATGAAAACAATGACAAACTTATCAAGATAAGGTTTACAAACACGATTCATGAGATCCATGAATACAGCTGGAGCGTTTGTCAACCCAAATGGCATGACCAAGAACTCATAATGGCCATATCTTGTCCTGAATGCTGTCTTCGGAATATCCTCCTCCTGAACTCTTAGTTGATGATAACCCGACCTGAGATCAATCTTCGAGTAGTAACTCGAACCTTGCAACTGATCGAACAGATCGTCAATCCTGGGTAACGGATACCGGTTCTTGATAGTAACCTTGTTCAATTCCCGGTAATCGATACACATACGGAAAGTTCCGTCCTTCTTCTTTACAAACAATACTGGAGCTCCCCACGGTGAAAAACTAGGTCGTATGAAACCCTTATCCAACAACTCTTGCAATTGTGTGGATAACTCTTGCATCTCTGACGGTGCAAGTCGATAAGGCGCCCTAGCTATCGGTGCTGCATCTGGTGTAAGATCGATTCGGAACTCCACCTGTCTGATAGGCGGTAATCCCGGCAAGTCTTCTGGAAATACCTCCGGATATTCACAAACTACAGGTATATCTTCAAGCTTCCTCTCAGCTACCGGCTTTTCAGTTATAAGTGCTATAACTGCTGTATGACCTTTCCGCAGACATTTGTGTGCTTTCATACAAGATATGAGACGCAGTGGCGTACCGATCTTTTCACCTTGTACATACAGTGTCTCTCCGTTTGTAAGAGGTATACGAACAATCTTTTCATGGCATACTATTTCAGCCTGTTGTTTGGACAACCAGTCCATGCCAATAACTACATCAAAACTGCCTAAGGCAATAGGCATAAGATCAATCTCTAATGTTTGACCCATCAAATCAAGGATACATCCCTTATAAATGTTTTCCACTACAATTAACTTACCATCAGCTAATTCCACAGTGTATGGACTATCTAAGGCAGTGGGACTAACATCTAGTGACTTAGCAAGTGAACTAGACACAAAACTCCGATCGGCACCAGTGTCAAATAACATAGAGGCATAGTGATTATTTAAGAGGAACGTACCCGTGACAATGTTGGGATCCTCCCGCGCTTGACGTCCTCCAATCACAAACGCCCTGCCTCTAGCACCGTTGTTGTTGTTGTTATTGTTGTTGTTGTTGTTGGTGCCATTGCCATTACCGTTGCCATTTCCATTACCATTACCATTGTTGTCCCCGCCTTTCTTAAGTTGTGGGCAATCTTTCTTAAAATGTCCCATTTTGCCACACTCAAAACAACCTTTCTGAGCGTTGTTCTGGTTATTGTTCTGGTTATTGTTGTTCTGTAGTTCTCCGCGACAATCCTTAGCCGCATGCCCAATCTTGCCACACCTCTGGCACTTAGCTCTGTCACACTGGTTACCCGCATGATGATAACCACATTTGTTGCACTTGGGGTGCTTACCAATATAGCCCCCCGATGATGATGATTGCTGACCACTGTTGGAATTATGATAGGACTTGTTTGAGTCCTGCTTCCTGTTCTGCTGTTGGTTGTTACCTTTGAAGTTGTTACTCTCCCACTTTCTCTTATGGTCTCCCACCTTGGTAGCAGATGTTCGCTTAGGCAGAGTCCCCTGCAACACTGCCTGATCAGTAAGCTGATGTGCTAGACGAACAGCTTGTTGGATGGTGGTGGGATTTGCTGAAGTCACCAACCCTTGAATCTGAGGCACTAGTCCTCCAATGTATCTTTCAATCCACTTACTGGCTGGATTAGCCATGTGTGGTAGCAGTCTGGCCAGTTCATGCGATCTGGTCGTGTACTCCTCAATATTTGACCCCTCCATCTTGAGGTGCCAATACTCCTCCTCCAACTTCTGCATTTCACTACGAGGACAATACTCCTCTTGTAGCAAAGTTTTGAAGTTGTTCCAGGTCAACGCATTTGCTTTCCCAACCCCAGAGTCTGAACATTGGAGTTCCACCAAGTCAGTGCTGGACCCTCCAATGTTCCAGTAGCAAATTTCACCTTGCTGTCATCAGGGCAGTTGCACATTTCGAACACAGACTCCGCCTTTTCAATCCATCGGAGAAGTCCTATGGCCCCCTCCGACCCTTTGAAGTTGTGAGGTTTGCAGTCCAAGAACATCTTGAATGTGCAAACTTGTGGATTAACCAATCCCCCAGCTGGACCCTGTGGCCCTGTGTTGTGAGTCTGAGCATACTGTGCGATTGCCTCTGCAACTCTGTTGTTGATTAGCTCATTGAGCTCAGCAACAGTCATATGTACGTTTCCCTCAGCCATTAGTTTCCTATTTATAAGAAGTGTTAGCACGAAGTCAAAATCCAATGTAACATGTGTAAGTAAAACAACAAACACATCATGTAATATAAATCAACACAGCTGTTGGAAATAAAAGATAACTCTTTAATAGATATAAACTTCCTTTGAGTACAATACTTTTGAAATGAAATTCAAGTTTTCAAACTACTAATGTAGGAACACAACCCGTTCCTAATAAGTTTAGACAAAACAGAAATAAAAGAAAGAGAATCAATCGTCCTCAACAGTGGATTCAGGATCGGACTCAGCAACTGGTGCTGGTTCCTCCTCCTCATCCTCATCCTGTTCCTCATTCTCAACTACCACTAAGTCCTCCAAAGCTTCAATCCTGCCTGCCAAAATCTCCTCTCGGTTCTCCGACTCTTCTAGACGACCAATCATGTTCACCATCTCATCCCGCATGTCATGAACTAGATGGGCAAGTTCATCTTGCCTCTCAATGGCATCCCATAACTCCTGAGATCTCTGTATAAGCTTGTCTTCTGTCTCATCCAAGTTCTCGCGCAACTTGGCGATCTCCTCCGCGTCCGTCCTTCGCCTCTTAGGCTCAGGAGCATCTAGTGCGGGTGGTGGATGCGTAGATGGTCCTGCAGCATAGAGTCCCTGAGTATTCACCCATGGTGCCTCCTCCGGATCCTCATCCGGGTCCTCAACTGGATCCTCATCTGGATCCTCCTCTGGATCCTCGTCTGGATCCTCCTCTGGATCCTCCTCTGGATCCTCGTCTGGGTCTGAGTCATCTCCCTCATATGGTGGAGGTGATGGAATAGGTGGTGGTGGTGATAATGGTGGTGCCGGAACTATCGGCTCCTCGTCCTCGGAATCATCAATGATAATGTATGGGACTGATGATGAAGCCATGCCTGTTACATAATACCATATGTAAGTGCATTGCGTAAGCAAATCAATTACATAATGTCATATGTAATTCTAAACAGTATGTGTAAACATGTGTTTCTAATGTCTAACAGTCATAGTCTAGGCCTATAAATGCAAACCTAGTTCGCTATAACCAATGGCTCTGATACCAATCTGTCACACCCCCAAATTTCAACTAACGGAATCATACCGTTTGGGAGCGTGACAAACCAGGATCTCAGATCATTAGACATAGCGAAGACCTCTATATGAATTTCAAAACATACGTTGGTCTTTAAAACATATCATTCAGAGTTTACAAAAAGTTGCGGAAGCGTTTCAAAACCAAATAACAGTTGATAAGTAAAACATTACAAACCAAAGTACTTAAATATTCAAATGTTCAAATTCAAATTCAAAGTGTTTATAATGCATGAGACTCTATCTTCCTAGTCCATGCCAGCTGTAACGCGCGCCTTAGCGTCCTGAGAAAACATGCAAATCAAGTCAACACAAAGGTTGGTGCATAACACAGGTTTTAAGTAATCATAGTGTTCAAAACAGCAGTTTGAATAACAAGTTGGTAGATAACATAATCACTAATGCACAGTCATGATAGCTAGTCATATAAACTATTTACATACGTGTTCGACACCGAAGCTGACTGATTGCCATGCTATAGCATGTTTTCGCCTTGCCACTATTGTCTATCACAACAATAGTAATAATTGTGTTTGGTCAGTCAAACACCTGCGTAGATCCCATATACCAGGTGAGGTTTGTCAAACCTAATAGATCTATTTCTGTCACACCCCTACGCCGCGTGCGGAATCCACGGCGCGGTGACGTATGATCAGTTGAATCATGCACAAGTATTGAATAAGAACAACCACAATGGATTACTAAGTTGCATAATGTTTAGACAATTGTTTAGTTACAGACAATCTATCTACCAAAAGAAAGACAACTACAGACCCAAAATATAGTTACAAAATAAGACTCCAAACAAGACAATTAAACATTTAGGATTTAATGTGTTTCTAATCCATCCTAGCATGTTTCTTCATCTTGTTCTATCTTAGAATGGTCTCCTTAGTTGTCCCTGAGATTGTCTTAAACCTGATTTCCTGAAACACGTGAAAAGTAACTGTCAACTACAGACGTAGTTGGTGAGAACAATAGGTTTAAACATTTGTAAACATGAGTTATATGATATAAGACATAGGTAAGTTAAAGCATCATAAGATTCACACGGATGAGCTGTAACCCAAACTAACATCAAGTAAGAAAATGAGTGTAAACAGTCCAATCACTATTTGCACATGAGTCAACATCTAATATCAAGTCCCAAACCACGTTTGGAGTTAGATAATATGTCAACAGTTTTGAATAAACCATATGTAACCGAAATCTGCAGTTAGTTTATAAAACAGATTTAAAAACTAACTGCAGCAATCGGCCTGCCCCAATGTATGTGTCCGCTTTCCCTTGTTGTGATCACCCAGTACTAACGCTAATGAATATGATACTTGATGGGTTTATAAGTTTGTTTACAACAAATGACATCATGTTTTCTGAATCTTACTTTAACCGGATGTGTTAATGTCTTATTGAAAACCTGGATTTAACTCCACGAGTTGAATCCTTTGTTTATGTAACATGAAATGAATCTCTTGATTTGAATACCATGATGTGAACAACTTGACTTGAATACCATGTTTTGAACCAATGAGTTTGAATACCATGTTTTGAACCAATGAGTTTGAATACCATGTTTTGAGCCATTGAATTTGAATACCATGTTGTGAACCACTTGTTTTGAATCCCATGATGTGATGACCTTGTATAACAACAAGGTTTATAGCAAAAGAAAGGTTGATGAAATCATTTATTTAAAAAAATGTTTATCCTTTAAAAGATCATTTGAGTAAAACTGTTAATAAACCTTTCAAGAAAACATTTTAAAATCCTTTTTTAGCAATAAGGGTTTAATAGTAAATAATTCCTTTAAAACAGTTGACAATTTCCTTGAACAGTTGAAGAATCACTTGGATTCATATGATAAACCTGTAATGTTTATGAATGCACATACACTGTGCAGTGAAACAAGATTGAAATAGCGGTTTTGATCACGTGTTCCACCCCAAAACAGTTATAAAACAGTAAAAGAGGGGCTAAAGTTCTCACCTGTCTGCAGTAGACTCTGAACTAAAACAGTTAGCAAGTAGCAAACAGGACTTCTAACTTGATCCTATAACATTGTAATCATACATAAGATATAGGATTTATAATTGTATAGACTTTGATTTGTTGATTGACTTGTGTTCACTTGAACTTGTTTAACTTGATTACTTGATTGATCATGGGTTCAAGAAACTAATGTGAAATGTTCTTTTGTGCACAAATTGATAACAGTTTGAGAATTTGATAACCTTTGATTAACATTAATAATGGAAGAATGTTCCAAATTCTTTAAGTCTTTACGATGGTGACTTGATCATGTAATTAGGATAAGTTATAACTTAACCAATATAACATGAATTTACAATTTTCATGATCAAGGCCTCACATTGAGTCTTAAGCCCATAATTATAATAATAGGCTTAAATGGAGGTCTATGGGCCGGTTATGTTAATCAAGGCCTATTAATTATGACATCGGCCCAATTGGAAATGGTGTTAATCCAACGATAAATAAATGAGTCATTTTAAGATACTAAGAGTAATGTGGGCCAATTAAAGTTCATATTGGGCCTATATGACTCAAGTGGGCTTGGTTTAAGTCCAATGGTTGTTTACTATCGAGATTGTGCCAAGTAGAACCACATTGGGCCAAGATGGGTTACGGGTTGCCACTTGGGCAGCGAACCCTCTTGATCCCAGCATAGGGTTCGTCGGTCATGAAGCTACATCACAAGGTTCGGTTAACAGCATCACGGGGTTCGGTTCACTTGTCTGCATGCAAGGGTTCGTGGTTACTAAATGATGTTGTGCATGGTTCGCGAAACCCATTAGGGTTCGGTAATACTGTGAGAGTTCGCCACAGGTCAGTAAGGTTCGTCGATGATTGCATCAAAAAGAGTTCGTTGCATGCATGTTATGGTTCGGGAGACTTCTAGGGTTCGTCTAGTTAGGTCCTACGAACCATGGGTTCGTTATAGTTGCAGGGTTCGTGAAGTTTTGTCATAGATCAGGGGTTCGTGATGGGTTATGATGCATCTCAGGGTTCGTCCAGCAGTAGATCAGGGTTCGGCCAGCTGTGGCTCACGAACCATGGGTTCGTTCACTTCGCAGGTTGTCCCAGAAAGGGTTCGGCCAACGAACCTGTTACTTGCATCATCTTCATCATCACACTTCTGGATCTTAGACCACGACCTAGGTTAGTACAGCGTCAAATAAGGTTGCTAAGGGTGCGAAATGGACAATGGAGTGCTAGAACCGGTTATACCTCGAGTTTCAACAAAGACTCACAAGAAAACCCTAATTTTCCGAAACTTCAAGCTCAATTACCTCGATTTTGGCTGGATGAAACCGCGATTTTCTTGTACTTTCGTGTAGACAATGTTGAGAGCTTCGCGTGGACACCAAGAACACCGAAATCCGTCGAGATACGAGTGAGATACGCGCGTTTTAAGTTCGGTTTTCTAGAGAGAGAGGGAGTGGACGGGATTTGTAGAGAGAGAAGGGGTTGTTGAAGTATTAAATGAACATTTAAGCCTTTCTCAAGGCTTTTATAGTTCGGGTGAAGTTCGGGTTCGTTTTGGTCGCTCGGTTCGCGTTTCCGGAACGTAACGCGTATTTTACGCGGTTTTATTAAAAATAGTAATTAAACTCATTAAAATGATGAGTTTCAAAATTGTAAAAATATAAAATAATTATTTAATTATTTTTACTCTTTGTGTGTTGTCGGATCGTTAAACATTCACAATTTACGTGTATACCCGCAATCGCGTACGTTTTCCGATCGTATTAAAATATTTAAAGTCGTTTAATCGTAATTATAAGTTCAACATTCGTATTATTATGGATCGTCACCCATAACTATACTCAGTCTCGCTTACAGTTTACGATCTTGGTTGAATTAATTAATTGTTATACTATTCGTCTCAACACTACGCACTAACACTAACCTGTTACACCGAACGCAGTATATGTATAGGGCTCACTCTCGCTGCCCACCACTGTTTCGATATAACAAGTTACTGTTCTTGCTTAGTGAAATCGACTGTAAATAGATAATACATACTTGTTTTCTGACTACTAAGATCCTGTAACACACAAGCACACATTTTGAACATACGAATCACATTGATGAACTGAACCATGAATAGACACTGTTCTAACACTGTTTACAACTACATGACTATATGCACAAATGTTACAGTCTCCCCTAGTTAAGGGAATTTCGTCCCGAAATTAACTAGCCGAAGATACTGTAAAAAGATGAGGGTACTTAAGCTTCATCTGGTCTTCACGTTCCCAGGTGAACTCAGCACCGCGTTTGCCCTCCCATCGCACTTTCACGATCGGGATACGGCTGCGTTTAAGTTTCTTGACCCCATGATCCATGATCTCAACTGGACGTTCAATGAATTGCATGTTATTCTGAATCTGTATGTCTTCCAGTGGAATCTGAACATCATGATCCGCCAAGCATTTCTTAAGATTTGATACATGAAAAGTATCATGAACATTGCTTAGCTCCACTGGAAGTTTGAGTTTGTAGGCTACGGGACCAATCCGTTCCAGGATCTCAAAAGGTCCAACGTACCTTGGTGCAAGTTTCCCTTTCTTCCCAAATCGGACAACGCCTTTCCAGGGAGAAACTTTGAGTAAGACTCGGTCACCGACTTGGAACTCAAGCGGTTTCCGACGTCGATCAGCATAACTCTTCTGCCGATCTCGTGCGGCCTTAAGCCGTGACTGAATGATTGTGATCTTGTCTGATGTTTCCTGAATGAGTTCTGGTCCTACGACCTGTGAGTCACCAATCTCGGTCCAACAGACCGGTGATCGGCACTTTCTACCATATAGAGCCTCGAATGGTGCACATTGAATGCTCGTATGATAGCTATTGTTATATGAAAACTCAATGAGTGGGAGATGAGTGTCCCAACTTCCACCGAAGTCAATGACACAAGAACGAAGCATGTCCTCAAGTGTTTGAATAGTCCTCTCGCTTTGGCCGTCGGTTTGGGGATGATACGCCGTGCTAAGATTAACACGCGTTCCCAAAGCCTTTTGCAATGATTGCCAAAAGCGAGAAGTGAAACGACTATCACGATCTGATATGATTGATGTTGGTGTACCATGACGTGCAATGATTTCGTTGATGTACAATGTGGATAACTTCTCCATCTTGTAATCCTCTCGGATCGGGAGAAAATGAGCAGATTTGGTGAGTCGATCAACGATCACCCAAATCGAATCGAAACCTCGCGGAGTTCTCGGCAACTTAGTTATGAAATCCATGGAAATTTGCTCCCATTTCCATTGAGGAATTTCAGGTTGTTGCAGAAGTCCCGAAGGCTTTTGATGTTCTGCTTTGACCTTTGAACAAGTAAGACATTTTCCCACGTACAGTGCTATGTCTTTCTTCATTCCCGGCCACCAGTAAGATGTCCTCAAGTCCTGATACATCTTGTCGGCTCCAGGATGAACTGAGTATCGCGACTTATGTGCCTCATCACAGATGAGTGTGCGCAATTCTTCAGACTTGGGAATCCAAATGCGGCCGTTGAGATATAACAACCCATCAGCTCGAGGTTCTAGTTTCTTCTCAATACCACAATCCAAATCTGTCTTGAGTTGATTATCTGTTACTACTTGTTGTTGTGCAATACGAATCAAGTCTTTCAAGTTTGGCTGTGTGTTGATCTCCATGGCTCTTACACGAATCGGTTTGACTGGTTCCTTGCGACTAAGAGCATCCGCCACCACATTGGCTTTACCCGGATGGTAACGAATCTCACAGTCGTAATCAGTTAGAAGCTCAACCCAACGTCGTTGTCTCATGTTGAGTTCTTTCTGATTGAGAATGTGTTGAAGGCTCTTGTGGTCTGTATAGATAACACATTTAGTACCATACAGGTAGTGTCTCCAGATCTTCAATGCAAAGACCACAGCCCCTAACTCAAGGTCATGAGTAGTGTAATTCTTCTCGTGAACCTTAAGTTGTCTTGAAGCATAAGCGATGACCTTGTCCCGTTGCATAAGTACACAACCAAGACCAAGGTTTGAAGCATCACAGTAGACAATGAAATCATCACTGCCTTCTGGAAGACTAAGAATAGGGGAATTGCATAACTTCTGTTTAAGAAGTTGAAATGCATCTTCTTGTTTCTGTCCCCATATGAAAGCTTGACTTTTCTGAGTCAATGTAGTGAGTGGCAAGGCTATCTTAGAGAAGTTTGCAATGAATCTTCTATAATAACCTGCCAAACCCAGAAATGAACGAATCTCTGTTGGAGTAGATGGAGTAGTCCAGTTCTTAATCGCCTCAATCTTGGCTGGATCTACATGAATTCCATCTTTGTTTATGACATGTCCTAAGAAGTGAACCTCCTTTAGCCAAAATTCACACTTTGAGAATTTAGCATAAAGTTGTTCCTTTCTTAGTAGTTCCAAGACTTTCTTCAAATGATCCTCATGTTCTCGTTCTGACTTGGAATAAATCAGTATATCATCAATAAAGACGATAACAAACTGATCCAAGTATGGCCTGCAGACTCGATTCATCAAGTCCATGAACACTGCGGGTGCATTGGTCAGTCCAAATGGCATAACCACAAACTCATAGTGTCCATATCGAGTCCTAAATGCAGTCTTTGGTATATCCTCATCATTTACTCTTAACTGATGATACCCGGATCGTAAATCAATCTTAGAGAAGCAAGTTGCTCCCTGTAATTGATCAAATAGATCATCGATCCTAGGTAGAGGATATCTGTTCTTGATTGTTAACTTGTTCAGCTCACGATAATCTATGCACATGCGAAATGAACCGTCTTTCTTCTTGACAAATAGAACCGGAGCTCCCCATGGAGAGAAACTCGGTCTTATGAAACCTTTGTCTAAAAGTTCTTGAAGCTGACTAGACAGTTCTTGCATCTCAGACGGTGCTAACCGATACGGTGACTTCGCCACTGGGTTTGCTCCAGGGACGAGATCAATTCTAAACTCCACTTGTCGGACTGGTGGTAGTCCAGGCAAGTCTTCTGGAAATACGTCTGGATAGTCTTTGATAACCGGTACGTCTCCAACTGCTTTCTTGTCAGATTTATTTTCCACCACGTGAGCTAAGAATGCATAATATTTCTTCTTCAGATACTTCCTCGCCTTGATGCACGATACAATCTTCAATTCGCGGCAGGGTTTCTCACCGTAGACTATCATCGTTTCGCCGGACAGTAGGGGAATTCGAATAAGTTTCTCCGAGCATACGATTTCAGCATTATTCTTAGATAACCAATCCATTCCTACTACAACTTCGAAGCTTCCGAGAGTCATAGGAATGAGATCGATAGGGAAAAGATGGTCATTTAATCTTAGCTCACAAGCATTAATGATGGAATCTACAACTATAGTCTTACCATTCGCTACTTCTACAGTATAGGGAGCAGTAAGTGTGGATAGTTGCATATTAAGCAAAGAAGCAGTATGAGCAGAGATAAAGCTTTTATCAGCACCCAAATATAATAGGAACATAATGATCATTGATAAGAAATGTACCCGTGATGACTGCCGGCTCTTCACGTGCTTCAGCAGTTCCAATAACGAAAGCACGAGCAACAGCAGTATTGTTGTTGAGTTTCGGACACTGATTTCTGAAGTGTCCCTCTGCCCCACAATTGTAACAAACTCTTCCACCTGTAGCAGCAGAAGTTGTGGCAGCAGTTGTTGCAGCAGCAAGATGAGCAGATCGGCATGTAGCCGCCAAGTGTCCCATACGCCCACACTTGAGACACTTTCTGCATGGAATAGTGGGTAGATGATGGTACTGGCATTTGGTGCAGAGTGGAAACGAGCCAGTGTACTGCTTTCTGACATTAGCAGGTTGTGGCATAGCAGTGAGGGGAGTAGCATGAGTAGGTGCAGCCGCAGTCAACGCTGCAAAGTTCTTGATTGTCTTCTGTTTCTTCTTCTTGGGATGGTGCTGTTCAGGCTTCTTGCCTTCCTCAATCTGTGCTCTTTTAAATCCCTTTCGGGTGAGCACTCCCGATTTAACATATTCCTCGGTCAGAGTAGCACCGAGTTGAATCGCGGCTTCCAAGGTAGTGGGGTTGTTCCCCATAACAGTTCCTCTAACCACTAGAGGCAAGCCTTCGATGTATTTCTCTATCCTGCGGGATAGAGGAGTAACCAAATGTGGTACCAAAATGCACAACTCATGAAAACGAGTTGTATACTTGGCATTTTCGCCACTGTCTTGCACCAGATTCCACATCTCCACCTCCAGTTTCTTCAGTTCATGACGTGGACAAAACTTTTCCACGAGTAAGTTCTTGAATCCGTCCCATGGTAAAGCTAGAGCAACTTCACGTCCTCTGGTGTTCTTCTCAGAATTCCACCAGGTGAGTGCTCCCTTATGAAAAGCACTTGAGGCCATCTTGACCTTCAGATTTTCAGGGCATCCAGTGAAGTCGAGAATGTCTTCGATACTTTCCAGCCATTGCAGTAGGCCGGTAGCTCCTTCGGTACCAGAGTACTTAGGAGGCTTAGCATCGTTGAACTGCTTGAAAGTAAAGTTAGCAGTTCCAGCGTTTGTGGCATTTGAGTTGTGTGCAGAATCACCGGTACTTCCCCGAAGATTCTGGGTAATATCAGTGACCATGCCCGGGATCACATCCCTCATGTGAACAGCGATAGCTCGAGCAATCTTGTTAATTTCATCATCATTACCGCTTGTCGAACCACCAGCATTTGGGTCTCGTCGAGGAGGCATTCTACGAATAGAAGCCACAAGCGGGTCAGTAATGAGAATGGATACAATTGAATTTTCATGATAAGGTCAGTAATATATCCATACTACTAGTATTATCATTCAATTGTAATATGATCCAGTACACGTATAAGTTATCAACTTATTTGTATACTTATCATGTGAATATGTACGATGTCTCATGATCTCTCCACCAAACCTACACACTGACACTTTCCCGATATACCGAAAATAGCTTATATATAGGGCTCACTCTCGCTGCCCACCACCGTTTCGGTATACCACGATCATGCCCTTGCTAGCATTTGGCAACACGTTTGTACTGATTTCCATATGTTTTCCATTGATTAAGAATCCCATGATCTTTGAGCAACTTGAACTATGATTATGTTATGCGTGCACCTACTAACAGTTGTTAACATGTAGAACTAAGTCATACGTGTGTTCTACACTTTCCTGTTAACTTATGCCAGTAAGTACTAATGATGTAATCACTTAAGAATTTCACTTAAGGTTTACATTTATGATATGTTCACAACTTGGTTGATTCACCATAATGTCTGGTTCATCCAAGTTTGAATTTCATTATGATTTGATTCACCAATGATTGTTTCCCAAATGATTGTATCCCATGTGTTTTGACTAATGTTCCATGTGTCCAGTTGATCCTGAATCCTCACTCCAAATACAAACGCCGGATTTCCCCTAACATACTGAAATAAGCTTATATATAGGGTAAGCTCTCACCGACCCACCACTTACCTCAACACATCAGCGTTAATCCGTCGTCTATATTTGGGGCTAAGATTCCAACTGTTGATTGATTATGATTATCCATGATTTCCTCTTGTTCCTTGATTCTGTTTATGATTGTGTAAACCATGGTCCTTAATTTACTAGAAACTAAGACCTTAGGTTTATGTATATGTGTCCTAGGTTAATCAACCTAGTTTCCCAATACTTACAGTACTGAGCATAATGATTTCCTGTGAGAACTTCAACTAAAGAATACTGTTACACAGATTCTAAGTTATAAAGTTCCTATGATAATGAACACCTGATAATGATAACAATGATAACAATGACAAGGATTTCAAATCTAAGTTCTAAATTAATAGATCTCAACCTTTGAATTCCTATAATGATATGACAAGGATCTCAAATCTAAGTTCTAAGTTAATAGATCTTGATCTTTGAATCCTATAATGAATATGACAAGGATCTCAAATCCAAGTTCTAAATTAATAGATCTTGACCTTTGAATCCTATAAGTGAATATGACAAGGACTTAGATCAAAGATAACCATCTTTGCCTCTAAATCCCATAATGAATATGACAAGGATCTTAGATCAAAGATACTAAATTAATAGATCTTTGCCTCTAAATCCCATAATGAATATGACAAGAAATTCATATCAAAGATACTGAAACTACAGATCTTTGCCTCTGAATTTCTATAATGATCTCTGTGTGAGAATTTCAGATCAAGGATACTAAGAATATAGATCCTTGCCTCTGAAATCCTTAAATGCATATGTGTGAGAATTTAATCGGTTTCTAAAATTATAGAATTCCGGTTCAAATTCTTGACTCGATGTCTAATCTTAGAAAAATGTCCCTAAGATCTTTCAAGCTTATTGTAGACTTAATGCTCACTTAAGTTACTTAGATCCTAAGTATCCTCAAGCCTATAGCACTTAGTCCTATTGGGTAGCTTAGGTTATAGTCTAGGTCATTTAACATTGGGTTTTTCCTAGTTCTCTACAACCTTGGCTCTGATACCAACCTGTCACACCCCTACGCCGCGTGCGGAATCCACGGCGCGGTGACGTATGATCAGTTGAATCATGCACAAGTATTGAATAAGAACAACAACAATGGATTACTAAGTTGCATAATGTTTAGACAATTGTTTAGTTACAGACAATCTATCTACCAAAAGAAAGACAACTACAGACCCAAAATATAGTTACAAAATAAGACTCCAAACAAGACAATTAAACATTTAGGATTTAATGTGTTTCTAATCCATCCTAGCATGTTTCTTCATCTTGTTCTATCTTAGAATGGTCTCCTTAGTTGTCCCTGAGATTGTCTTAAACCTGATTTCCTGAAACACGTGAAAAGTAACTGTCAACTACAGACGTAGTTGGTGAGAACAATAGGTTTAAACATTTGTAAACATGAGTTATATGATATAAGACATAGGTAAGTTAAAGCATCATAAGATTCACACGGATGAGCTGTAACCCAAACTAACATCAAGTAAGAAAATGAGTGTAAACAGTCCAATCACTATTTGCACATGAGTCAACATCTAATATCAAGTCCCAAACCACGTTTGGAGTTAGATAATATGTCAACAGTTTTGAATAAACCATATGTAACGAAATCTGCAGTTAGTTTATAAAACAGATTTAAAAAACTAACTGCAGCAATCGGCCTGCCCCAATGTATGTGTCCGCTTTCCTTGTTGTGATCACCCAGTACTAACGCTAATGAATATGATACTTGATGGGTTTATAAGTTTGTTTACAACAAATGACATCATGTTTTCTGAATCTTACTTTAACCGGATGTGTTAATGTCTTATTGAAAACCTGGATTTAACTCCACGAGTTGAATCCTTTGTTTATGTAACATGAAATGAATCTCTTGATTTGAATACCATGATGTGAACAACTTGACTTGAATACCATGTTTTGAACCAATGAGTTTGAATACCATGTTTTGAACCAATGAGTTTGAATACCATGTTTTGAGCCATTGAATTTGAATACCATGTTGTGAACCACTTGTTTTGAATCCCATGATGTGATGACCTTGTATAACAACAAGGTTTATAGCAAAAGAAAGGTTGATGAAATCATTTATTTAAAAAATGTTTATCCTTTAAAAGATCATTTGAGTAAAACTGTTAATAAACCTTTCAAGAAAACATTTTAAAATCCTTTTTTAGCAATAAGGGTTTAATAGTAAATAATTCCTTTAAAACAGTTGACAATTTCCTTGAACAGTTGAAGAATCACTTGGATTCATATGATAAACCTGTAATGTTTATGAATGCACATACACTGTGCAGTGAAACAAGATTGAAATAGCGGTTTTGATCACGTGTTCCACCCCAAAACAGTTATAAAACAGTAAAAGAGGGGCTAAAGTTCTCACCTGTCTGCAGTAGACTCTGAACTAAAACAGTTAGCAAGTAGCAAACAGGACTTCTAACTTGATCCTATAACATTGTAATCATACATAAGATATAGGATTTATAATTGTATAGACTTTGATTTGTTGATTGACTTGTGTTCACTTGAACTTGTTTAACTTGATTACTTGATTGATCATGGGTTCAAGAAACTAATGTGAAATGTTCTTTTGTGCACAAATTGATAACTGTTTGAGAATTTGATAACCTTTGATTAACATTAATAATGGAAGAATGTTCCAAATTCTTTAAGTCTTTACGATGGTGACTTGATCATGTAATTAGGATAAGTTATAACTTAACCAATATAACATGAATTTACAATTTTCATGATCAAGGCCTCACATTGAGTCTTAAGCCCATAATTATAATAATAGGCTTAAATGGAGGTCTATGGGCCGGTTATGTTAATCAAGGCCTATTAATTATGACATCGGCCCAATTGGAAATGGTGTTAATCCAACGATAAATAAATGAGTCATTTTAAGATACTAAGAGTAATGTGGGCCAATTAAAGTTCATATTGGGCCTATATGACTCAAGTGGGCTTGGTTTAAGTCCAATGGTTGTTTACTATCGAGATTGTGCCAAGTAGAACCACATTGGGCCAAGATGGGTTACGGGTTGCCACTTGGGCAGCGAACCCTCTTGATCCCAGCATAGGGTTCGTCGGTCATGAAGCTACATCACAAGGTTCGGTTAACAGCATCACGGGGTTCGGTTCACTTGTCTGCATGCAAGGGTTCGTGGTTACTAAATGATGTTGTGCATGGTTCGCGAAACCCATTAGGGTTCGGTAATACTGTGAGAGTTCGCCACAGGTCAGTAAGGTTCGTCGATGATTGCATCAAAAAGAGTTCGTTGCATGCATGTTATGGTTCGGGAGACTTCTAGGGTTCGTCTAGTTAGGTCCTACGAACCATGGGTTCGTTATAGTTGCAGGGTTCGTGAAGTTTTGTCATAGATCAGGGGTTCGTGATGGGTTATGATGCATCTCAGGGTTCGTCCAGCAGTAGATCAGGGTTCGGCCAGCTGTGGCTCACGAACCATGGGTTCGTTCACTTCGCAGGTTGTCCCAGAAAGGGTTCGGCCAACGAACCTGTTACTTGCATCATCTTCATCATCACACTTCTGGATCTTAGACCACGACCTAGGTTAGTACAGCGTCAAATAAGGTTGCTAAGGGTGCGAAATGGACAATGGAGTGCTAGAACGGTTATACCTCGAGTTTCAACAAAGACTCACAAGAAAACCCTAATTTTCCGAAACTTCAAGCTCAATTACCTCGATTTTGGCTGGATGAAACCGCGATTTTCTTGTACTTTCGTGTAGACAATGTTGAGAGCTTCGCGTGGACACCAAGAACACCGAAATCCGTCGAGAACGAGTGAGATACGCGCGTTTTAAGTTCGGTTTTCTAGAGAGAGAGGGAGTGGACGGGATTTGTAGAGAGAGAAGAAGGGTTGTTGAAGTATTAAATGAACATTTAAGCCTTTCTCAAGGCTTTTATAGTTCGGGTGAAGTTCGGGTTCGTTTTGGTCGCTCGGTTCGCGTTTCCGGAACGTAACGCGTATTTTACGCGGTTTTATTAAAAATAGTAATTAAACTCATTAAAATGATGAGTTTCAAAATTGTAAAAATATAAAATATTATTTAATTATTTTTACTCTTTGTGTGTTGTCGGATCGTTAAACATTCACAATTTACGTGTATACCCGCAATCGCGTACGTTTTCCGATCGTATTAAAATATTTAAAGTCGTTTAATCGTAATTATAAGTTCAACATTCGTATTATTATGGATCGTCACCCATAACTATACTCAGTCTCGCTTACAGTTTACGATCTTGGTTGAATTAATTAATTGTTATACTATTCGTCTCAACACTACGCACTAACACTAACTGTTACACCGAACGCAGTATATGTATAGGGCTCACTCTCGCTGCCCACCACTGTTTCGATATAACAAGTTACTGTTCTTGCTTAGTGAAATCGACTGTAAATAGATAATACATACTTGTTTTCTGACTACTAAGATCCTGTAACACACAAGCACACATTTTGAACATACGAATCACATTGATGAACTGAACCATGAATAGACACTGTTCTAACACTGTTTACAACTACATGACTATATGCACAAATGTTACAATTTCCAACTACCACGCTTTGCATTACAGCAAACTAAACGGTTCGAGGTGTGTAAGGACTTTCAAGTTGATATGTTGTCACATAATGTAAACAGATAACTCATGCAAGTGATATGTATCTAAAAATAGTGTGTTGCACATGTTTTCTCCCCCAAAACAGTTTAAAATAAGAAAGGGGCCGTGTACGCACCTTTGATAACAGTAGAATGATCAAATACGTGTGAACTTGCGTAGAAATCCTCTACGAAGAATCTGTGATTTAAACAATAACCTAAAGTTATTCGGATTGTCGTTTTGTGCTTGAAATCACATACGTATCAACATACGTATGTTAAAGTGTGAGAATTAGGCATACGGAAGTACGCGTGTCAATGAAATCGTTTAAATAAAATCACATTTGATTTTATTTAATTAAACGTAGTTATACGCGATTTCGTGTTCGGGTTAAAATATGAATTTTTCTATTCTAATACGTTCGTATTCCCGTTACGGTTCCAACGCAACTCGAACGGATTAAAACGGACTTGAAACGAATAAGTTATGCTCAAAATACAAAATTAATATTAAAACCTAAAAATATGGTTGGGCCGGGACTCGAACCCGCGACCCTCAACTCCAACACCCACGCAACTAACCAGTCAAGCCCGCTAGGGTATCGCGATGGTTATCAGGAAATAATTGTTTTAAACCCACACTGATGAGTTTCCCTTTGATCATCTATAGCCGAAGCTTACATCTCAAAATTGGTCACGAATTCAAAATCAGTTAATTCTAAAACCATAGGGCTTTCATTGGACTACAAATTCCGAACCTCTCTGATTAATCAATTTTGATAATCATAACAGTTTGCATCAAAACCCCAAAAACGTATTCATCTTATGAACCCTAATATTCGAATTCATCCAATTCGTTATTGAAACCACAAATTGAAATGAAATTATGCTTAATCGGGGTTGTCTGAAACTACTAATAACATTCAATTCGATTTCTGAACCCATTTTAACCCAATCCCCCAATTCGTTCTTAAAGTATGAACCCTAGAACTAACATCCATCAAATCTTTGTAACCTACTGAAATTGGGACCTGGTTTAGTTACATCGCACCCTTCTGAAACTATTGGTATAGTTTAATTCCATTTTAAAGCTCATTGTAATCAAATCCCCCAAAACCGTTTCAAGAAGAAACCCTAGAACTCGAACTCTATCAATTCGAGGTTTCCAGATGCAATTGAGTTAGGGATTCACTTAATCGGACATTTTAGATGATATAGGATTGAAAACTTACGGAATTGAGTGTCGAATTGATGAAGATCAACTTCTATGTTGTGCTTCGGTCACTCCCGGATCAAATCCTTCTTCCCGCAGCTTATAAGATCGAATTGATGAATGATGTAGATCCTAAAGATGCCGAATAGAAGTTCTGTGGTTTCAATTTCGTGAATAATGATCAGGTTATACACATTTGATACAAAGGGGTAACGGTTACGCCTCTTGAATATCATTTGAGTTAAATTCGACCCATTATATGCTTGTAACTGATAATTAACTATTAATCATCCTCTTAATGAGTTGCTAGAGGGTTTAATTCAGTTATTAACATCCAATTGATACGCATTTAGACTCTCGATTACACTATAGTCGAATTTTGACTTAAAAAGTCAAAATTGGGACTTTTCTTAATTTGAAATCTTAATCCTTGACATTTTAACATCCTAAGACCGCTTTTGATCAATTTCCATCCCTCTAGTTCGATTTTAAATGAATTCCATCATTACGGTTAATTCTAAAGTTAACAAAATTTATCCGGAATATCGAATTGTCAATAATCGACCTTCTTAGAACATTGTTTGGCTAATTTAATCCTTTTAGGCTTCTTAAATACTATTGGGCCTCACTGGGCCTTCCTGGGCCTACCTTGGCCTTCCCTGGGCCTACTTGGTTTACATTGGGCCTTACTTGAACTTATTGGGCCTTAATGGGCCTCTCTTGGCTTATTGGGCCTACATTGGCTCTGTTGGGCTTACATAGACTTCGTTGGGCCTAATTGATCTTGTTGGACCTTCATTGGCCTTATTGGGCCTTCATTGGCCTTGTTGGGCCTTCATTTTGTAATTGGGCCTCCCTAGATCTCAATGGGCCTACATTATCACTATTGGGCCTATGATATCACCAACTCTCGTTAACAAGGTTAGTGTAAAAAGTCGGATTGTCACATCATCCCCTTGTTGAAGGAATTTTCGTCCCGAAAATTAGTAAGTGTTAAGAGTAGTTAGGAAACTACTTACGAGTTTAAATCGTTCGTGTTAGTGTGATTTGATCATTCTGTGTGCTTGTGTGTACTCACACACAAAGTCTAATGCTTGCAACATCACAACTCAATTGTGATCGTTCAATGTGACTGTTTGCGTGTACACTAGTTAGTTCACCTAACTGTGACTATTTGTGTTTGATCATACTGTGTTGTGTAACCTCACACATAGTGAGTGTCTAAAACTGTTTGTACTATGTAACCCTGCACATAGCAAAATGTATGTACTATGCAACCCCGCACATAGCAAAATGTGTGTAACCAATCATGTATGTACTACCATAACATGTAACATATGAAATGTAGCACATAAAACATATAGCATGCAATGTAGCACAAATGCTTGTAACAAAATCAATTGAATAAAATGTTAGTGCTTACAGTTTGAGATTTGCAGTGTTGATGTGTGAAAGCATTACGTCATCCCCTTGTTGAAGGAAATTTCGTCCCGAAATTTAACGTGCGCTCTCAGTGTTAGCAGTAGCTGTCTTGAATAGATGAGGATATTTCTTCATCATTTGATCTTCCCGTTCCCATGTGAATTCAGGACCCCGTCTTGAATTCCATCGAACTTTTACTATCGGAATCTTGCTTTGCTTCAGTTGTTTGACCTCTCGGTCCATGATTTCCGCTGGTTCTTCAATGAATCGCAGTTGTTCATCTACTTGTATTTCTTCTAACGGTACAATCAATGTCTCATCAGAAAGACATTTCTTTAAATTCGACACATGAAACACATCATGAACTCCACTGAGTTCATCCGGTAGTTTGAGTTGATACGCAACCGGACCAATCCTTTTCAGAATCTCAAAAGGTCCTACGTAACGTGGACTAAGCTTGCCGCGCTTTCCGAATCGTATCACACCTTTCCAAGGTGACACCTTTAGAAGAACTCGGTCTCCTACTTGAAATTCCAACGGCTTGCGACGTTTGTCTGCATAACTCTTCTGTCGATCTCGAGCCGCTGCCATACGATTCCGGATTTGAACTATCTTCTCTGTCGTTTCATGCACCAGTTCAGGACCTGTTATCTGACTGTCACCAATTTCAGCCCAGCAAACTGGTGAACGACATTTACGACCATACAAAGCTTCAAACGGTGCTGCTTGAATACTTGTATGATAACTATTGTTGTAAGAGAATTCCACTAACGGTAAATGATTCTCCCAGCTATCACCAAAATCAATTACACAAGCTCGTAACATATCCTCGAGCGTTTGAATCGTTCGTTCACTTTGACCGTCGGTCTGTGGATGATAAGCGGTACTCATATCCAAGCGAGTCCCCAATGACTTATGAAGAGATTTCCAAAAGTTAGAAGTAAACCGGGCATCCCGATCTGATATGATAGAGATTGGCACGCCATGCCGTGCTACTACTTCCTTGATATAAATCCGAGTCAGTTTCTCCATCTTATCAGTTTCCTTGATTGCTAAGAAGTGTGCAGATTTCGTTAATCGATCGACAATTACCCATATCGTATCACAACCACTCGGTGTACGGGGTAACTTAGTAATGAAATCCATCGAAATCTGTTCCCACTTCCACATCGGTATCTCTGGTTGTTGCAGTAAACCAGATGGCTTCTGATATTCAACTTTGACTTTCGAACAAGTCAAACATTTGCTAACGTACTTAGCAATATCAGCTTTCATGTGAGGCCACCAATACAGTGCCTTCAAGTCATGGTACATCTTGTCTGATCCCGGATGGACTGAATATCTAGACTTGTGTGCTTCGTCCATCACGAGTTCCCTTAAACCTCCATACAAAGGTATCCACATTCGATCAATGAAATAACGAATTCCATCAGGTTTAACATTCAATTGTTCTTCCATTCCTCGTAAAGATTCCGGTACTAAGTTTTCCGTTTTCAAAGCCTCAATCTGAGCACTGTGTACTTTGTCAGGTAAGTCGGTATGTATCGTCATCATAAGTGCACGAACCCGTCTTGTTCCCGTTGTATCTTTTCTGCTCAAAGCATCGGCTACCACATTAGCCTTTCCCGGGTGATACTTAATCGCACACTCATAATCGTTCAACAACTCGACCCATCGTCGTTGCCTCATGTTAAGCTCCTTCTGATCAAAGATATGTTGCAAACTCTTATGATCAGTATAGATAGTACACTTAGTTCCATACAAGTAATGCCTCCAAATCTTCAAAGCAAAAACCACTGCTCCTAACTCCAAGTCATGAGTAGTGTAATTCTTTTCGTGTGTTCTTAGTTGTCTGGAAGCATAAGCGATCACTTTATCACGTTGCATCAACACACATCCCAATCCCTGTGCAGATGCATCACAATACACCACAAAATCTTCCGTCCCTTCCGGTAAGGACAGAATCGGTGCGCTGCAAAGCTTTTGTTTCAATAACTGAAACGCAGTTTCCTGTTTATCCGTCCAGTTATACTTCGTTCCCTTATGCGTAAGAGCTGTAAGTGGTTGAGCGATCTTTGAGAAACCTTCAATGAATCGTCGATAATAACCCGCCAAACCAAGGAATTGTCGTACCTCAGTAGGGGTCTTTGGCACTTCCCAATTCTTAATCGCTTCAATCTTTGCTGGATCCACATGTATACCCTTTTCATTAACTATATGACCCAAGAACTGTACTTCTCGCATCCAGAAATCACATTTCGAGAACTTAGCGTACAGTTGTTCTTGTTTCAATAATTCCAATAATAATCGAAGATGTTCAGCGTGTTCCTCCTCAGATTTTGAATAAATGAGAATGTCATCAATGAAAACAATGACAAACTTATCAAGATAAGATTTACAAACACGATTCATGAGATCCATGAATACAGCTGGAGCGTTTGTCAACCCAAATGGCATGACCAAGAACTCATAATGGCCATATCTTGTCCTGAATGCTGTCTTCGGAATATCCTCCTCCTGAACTCTTAGTTGATGATAACCCGACCTGAGATCAATCTTCGAGTAGTAACTCGAACCTTGCAACTGATCGAACAGATCGTCAATCCTGGGTAACGGATACCGGTTCTTGATAGTAACCTTGTTCAATTCCCGGTAATCGATACACATACGGAAAGTTCCGTCCTTCTTCTTTACAAACAATACTGGAGCTCCCCACGGTGAAAAACTAGGTCGTATGAAACCCTTATCCAACAACTCTTGCAATTGTGTGGATAACTCTTGCATCTCTGACGGTGCAAGTCGATAAGGCGCCCTAGCTATCGGTGCTGCATCTGGTGTAAGATCGATTCGGAACTCCACCTGTCTGATAGGCGGTAATCCCGGCAAGTCTTCTGGAAATACCTCCGGATATTCACAAACTACAGGTATATCTTCAAGCTTCCTCTCAGCTACCGGCTTTTCAGTTATAAGTGCTATAACTGCTGTATGACCTTTCCGCAGACATTTGTGTGCTTTCATACAAGATATGAGACGCAGTGGCGTACCGATCTTTTCACCTTGTACATACAGTGTCTCTCCGTTTGTAAGAGGTATACGAACAATCTTTTCATGGCATACTATTTCAGCCTGTTGTTTGGACAACCAGTCCATGCCAATAACTACATCAAAACTGCCTAAGGCAATAGGCATAAGATCAATCTCTAATGTTTGACCCATCAAATCAAGGATACATCCCTTATAAATGTTTTCCACTACAATTAACTTACCATCAGCTAATTCCACAGTGTATGGACTATCTAAGGCAGTGGGACTAACATCTAGTGACTTAGCAAGTGAACTAGACACAAAACTCCGATCGGCACCAGTGTCAAATAACATAGAGGCATAGTGATTATTTAAGAGGAACGTACCCGTGACAATGTTGGGATCCTCCCGCGCTTGACGTCCTCCAATCACAAACGCCCTGCCTCTAGCACCGTTGTTGTTGTTGTTATTGTTGTTGTTGTTGTTGGTGCCATTGCCATTACCGTTGCCATTTCCATTACCATTACCATTGTTGTCCCCGCCTTTCTTAAGTTGTGGGCAATCTTTCTTAAAATGTCCCATTTTGCCACACTCAAAACAACCTTTCTGAGCGTTGTTCTGGTTATTGTTCTGGTTATTGTTGTTCTGTAGTTCTCCGCGACAATCCTTAGCCGCATGCCCAATCTTGCCACACCTCTGGCACTTAGCTCTGTCACACTGGTTACCCGCATGATGATAACCACATTTGTTGCACTTGGGGTGCTTACCAATATAGCCCCCCGATGATGATGATTGCTGACCACTGTTGGAATTATGATAGGACTTGTTTGAGTCCTGCTTCCTGTTCTGCTGTTGGTTGTTACCTTTGAAGTTGTTACTCTCCCACTTTCTCTTATGGTCTCCCACCTTGGTAGCAGATGTTCGCTTAGGCAGAGTCCCCTGCAACACTGCCTGATCAGTAAGCTGATGTGCTAGACGAACAGCTTGTTGGATGGTGGTGGGATTTGCTGAAGTCACCAACCCTTGAATCTGAGGCACTAGTCCTCCAATGTATCTTTCAATCCACTTACTGGCTGGAGTAGCCATGTGTGGTAGCAGTCTGGCCAGTTCATGCGATCTGGTCGTGTACTCCTCAATATTTGACCCCTCCATCTTGAGGTGCCAATACTCCTCCTCCAACTTCTGCATTTCACTACGAGGACAATACTCCTCTTGTAGCAAAGTTTTGAAGTTGTTCCAGGTCAACGCATTTGCTTCTCCCAACCCCAGAGTCTGAACATTGGAGTTCCACCAAGTCAGTGCTGGACCCTCCAATGTTCCAGTAGCAAATTTCACCTTGCTGTCATCAGGGCAGTTGCACATTTCGAACACAGACTCCGCCTTTTCAATCCATCGGAGAAGTCCTATGGCCCCCTCCGACCCTTTGAAGTTGTGAGGTTTGCAGTCCAAGAACATCTTGAATGTGCAAACTTGTGGATTAACCAATCCCCCAGCTGGACCCTGTGGCCCTGTGTTGTGAGTCTGAGCATACTGTGCGATTGCCTCTGCAACTCTGTTGTTGATTAGCTCATTGAGCTCAGCAACAGTCATATGTACGTTTCCCTCAGCCATTAGTTTCCTATTTATAAGAAGTGTTAGCACGAAGTCAAAATCCAATGTAACATGTGTAAGTAAAACAACAAACACATCATGTAATATAAATCAACACAGCTGTTGGAAATAAAAGATAACTCTTTAATAGATATAAACTTCCTTTGAGTACAATACTTTTGAAATGAAATACAAGTTTTCAAACTACTAATGTAGGAACACAACCCGTTCCTAATAAGTTTAGACAAAACAGAAATAAAAGAAAGAGAATCAATCGTCCTCAACAGTGGATTCAGGATCGGACTCAGCAACTGGTGCTGGTTCCTCCTCCTCATCCTCATCCTGTTCCTCATTCTCAACTACCACTAAGTCCTCCAAAGCTTCAATCCTGCCTGCCAAAATCTCCTCTCGGTTCTCCGACTCTTCTAGACGACCAATCATGTTCACCATCTCATCCCGCATGTCATGAACTAGATGGGCAAGTTCATCTTGCCTCTCAATGGCATCCCATAACTCCTGAGATCTCTGTATAAGCTTGTCTTCTGTCTCATCCAAGTCCTCGCGCAACTTGGCGATCTCCTCCGCGTCCGTCCTTCGCCTCTTAGGCTCAGGAGCATCTAGTGCGGGTGGTGGATGCGTAGATGGTCCTGCAGCATAGAGTCCCTGAGTATTCACCCATGGTGCCTCCTCCGGATCCTCATCCGGGTCCTCAACTGGATCCTCATCTGGATCCTCCTCTGGATCCTCGTCTGGATCCTCCTCTGGATCCTCCTCTGGATCCTCGTCTGGGTCTGAGTCATCTCCCTCATATGGTGGAGGTGATGGAATAGGTGGTGGTGGTGATAATGGTGGTGCCGGAACTATCGGCTCCTCGTCCTCGGAATCATCAATGATAATGTATGGGACTGATGATGAAGCCATGCCTGTTACATAATACCATATGTAAGTGCATTGCGTAAGCAAATCAATTACATAATGTCATATGTAATTCTAAACAGTATGTGTAAACATGTGTGTCTAATGTCTAACAGTCATAGTCTAGGCCTATAAATGCAAACCTAGTTCGCTATAACCAATGGCTCTGATACCAATCTGTCACACCCCAAATTTCAACTAACGGAATCATACCGTTTGGGAGCGTGACAAACCAGGATCTCAGATCATTAGACATAGCGAAGACCTCTATATGAATTTCAAAACATACGTTGGTCTTTAAAACATATCATTCAGAGTTTACAAAAAGTTGCGGAAGCGTTTCAAAACCAAATAACAGTTGATAAGTAAAACATTACAAACCAAAGTACTTAAATATTCAAATGTTCAAATTCAAATTCAAAGTGTTTATAATGCATGAGACTCTATCTTCCTAGTCCATGCCAGCTGTAACGCGCGCCTTAGCGTCCTGAGAAAACATGCAAATCAAGTCAACACAAAGGTTGGTGCATAACACAGGTTTTAAGTAATCATAGTGTTCAAAACAGCAGTTTGAATAACAAGTTGGTAGATAACATAATCACTAATGCACAGTCATGATAGCTAGTCATATAAACTATTTACATACGTGTTCGACACCGAAGCTGACTGATTGCCATGCTATAGCATGTTTTCGCCTTGCCACTATTGTCTATCACAACAATAGTAATAATTGTGTTTGGTCAGTCAAACACCTGCGTAGATCCCATCTACCAGGTGAGGTTTGTCAAACCTAATAGATCTATTTCCAACTACCACGCTTTGCATTACAGCAAACTAAACGGTTCGAGGTGTGTAAGGACTTTCAAGTTGATATGTTGTCACATAATGTAAACAGATAACTCATGCAAGTGATATGTATCTAAAAATAGTGTGTTGCACATGTTTTCTCCCCCAAAACAGTTTAAAATAAGAAAGGGGCCGTGTACGCACCTTTGATAACAGTAGAATGATCAAATACGTGTGAACTTGCGTAGAAATCCTCTACGAAGAATCTGTGATTTAAACAATAACCTAAAGTTATTCGGATTGTCGTTTTGTGCTTGAAATCACATACGTATCAACATACGTATGTTAAAGTGTGAGAATTAGGCATACGGAAGTACGCGTGTCATTGAAATCGTTTAAATAAAATCACATTTGATTTTATTTAATTAAACGTAGTTATACGCGATTTCGTGTTCGGGTTAAAATATGAATTTTTCTATTCTAATACGTTCGTATTCCCGTTACGGTTCCAACGCAACTCGAACGGATTAAAACGGACTTGAAACGAATAAGTTATGCTCAAAATACAAAATTTATATTAAAACCTAAAAATATGGTTGGGCCGGGACTCGAACCCGCGACCCTCAACTCCAACACCCACGCAACTAACCAGTCAAGCCCGCTAGGGTATCGCGATGGTTATCAGGAAATAATTGTTTTAAACCCACACTGATGAGTTTCCCTTTGATCATCTATAGCCGAAGCTTACATCTCAAAATTGGTCACGAATTCAAAATCAGTTAATTCTAAAACCATAGGGCTTTCATTGGACTACAAATTCCGAACCTCTCTGATTAATCAATTTCGATAATCATAACAGTTTGCATCAAAACCCCAAAAACGTATTCATCTTATGAACCCTAATATTCGAATTCATCCAATTCGTTATTGAAACCACAAATTGAAATGAAATTATGCTTAATCGGGGTTGTCTGAAACTACTAATAACATTCAATTCGATTTCTGAACCCATTTTAACCCAATCCCCCAATTCGTTCTTAAAGTATGAACCCTAGAACTAACATCCATCAAATCTTTGTAACCTACTGAAATTGGGACCTGGTTTAGTTACATCGCACCCTTCTGAAACTATTGGTATAGTTTAATTCCATTTTAAAGCTCATTGTAATCAAATCCCCCAAAACCGTTTCAAGAAGAAACCCTAGAACTCGAACTCTATCAATTCGAGGTTTCCAGATGCAATTGAGTTAGGGATTCACTTAATCGGACATTTTAGATGATATAGGATTGAAAACTTACGGAATTGAGTGTCGAATTGATGAAGATCAACTTCTATGTTGTGCTTCGGTCACTCCCGGATCAAATCCTTCTTCCCGCAGCTTATAAGATCGAATTGATGAATGATGTAGATCCTAAAGATGCCGAATAGAAGTTCTGTGGTTTCAATTTCGTGAATAATGATCAGGTTATACACATTTGATACAAAGGGGTAACGGTTACGCCTCTTGAATATCATTTGAGTTAAATTCGACCCATTATATGCTTGTAACTGATAATTAACTATTAATCATCCTCTTAATGAGTTGCTAGAGGGTTTAATTCAGTTATTAACATCCAATTGATACGCATTTAGACTCTCGATTACACTATAGTCGAATTTTGACTTAAAAAGTCAAAATTGGGACTTTTTCTTAATTTGAAATCTTAATCCTTGACATTTTAACATCCTAAGACCGCTTTTGATCAATTTCCATCCCTCTAGTTCGATTTTAAATGAATTCCATCATTACGGTTAATTCTAAAGTTAACAAAATTTATCCGGAATATCGAATTGTCAATAATCGACCTTCTTAGAACATTGTTTGGCTAATTTAATCCTTTTAGGCTTCTTAAATACTATTGGGCCTCACTGGTCCTTCCTGGGCCTACCTTGGCCTTCCCTGGGCCTACTTGGTTTACATTGGGCCTTACTTGAACTTATTGGGCCTTAATGGGCCTCTCTTGGCTTATTGGGCCTACATTGGCTCTGTTGGGCTTACATAGACTTCGTTGGGCCTAATTGATCTTGTTGGACCTTCATTGGCCTTATTGGGCCTTCATTGGCCTTGTTGGGCCTTCATTTTGTAATTGGGCCTCCCTAGATCTCAATGGGCCTACATTATCACTATTGGGCCTGTGATATCACCAACTCTCGTTAACAAGGTTAGTGTAAAAAGTCGGATTGTCACATTATTTCTGGCCCAATTTCGATTCCTACAGCCCATTATAACATTAGGCCCAACAAATCTTGCCTGGGCCCACCTCTGGCCCAACAAATTCCCTCGAGGCCCAATAAAGGCCCACAAGGCCACTTAAATTCTAGTTCTTGTAACCTTTGGCCGGGCCCTTGTAATTCAACACCACATATCGTTGGCCCACATGACTAAAGAGCTATTATAACTCTTTAATTCAACACTAATATGGGGTAATATTCATGATAACTAAGGAATTTCTACCAAGACGGCAACTTTTGCAACCAAGTCTTGCAACATTTATAACATCACTTTCATGAAACTACAATTGGTCTTTAATATGAAATAAATGAAACAATAATAATTCAAAGGAAGCTTATGGGTTATAAGGACCAATAACAAATAAAGATGGGCCAGACAAAGACCGAAGACTTTGAGTGTTGGCCAAAGCTTATGGCTAGCACATGCATACACACATAATCCCTATAATTCATACTAATAAGTTATAAACATCGTGAAATCAATACAGGATCGTGAAAATACACTCAAGTACAATCAAGAGCGCGTACATTCTTGTTTAAGCTAAGTCAAACCCAATTACTACAAGGTGAGTTCATATGCCCCTTTTTACTTTAAATCTTTATTGATTTTAACTCTCGGGGCTGAGAAACATGTTTACTTTTATTTATTTAAAAGTTTTTACTTAACATGATAGTTATACTCTGATTAGATGATACTAAATTGTTTATTATCATATATCATTGTATGCATGCTTGTTTGAATTCAAGAATACAGGAAAGATAAGATGATGATGATATTTTTAATATCATAACTCATCGATACAATAGAATAACTTAGTAGTAAGTTAACTCTTACAATACTTAGTTATTCTTACAAGAAATGACATTATAGCAATTACAAGGAAACATGATGACATGATTACAAGAGCAAAACACAAGAATGATATAAAGATAATATATCTTTACTACATCATTCAATACAAGAGTTAAATAAGTGTAATAAGACTAAATCTTATTATACTTAACCTTACAACTCAACACATATTACAAGAAGAACAAGGAACATGGAATGATAATCATGATAACATAATTTCATGATAACAACATCATTCACTCAATTAATTAACATAACCTAATAAGACTAGTTCTTATTTAACTTTGTTAATACCACGGAGAACATATGACAATGAGAACAAGAGTACAAGTGAATACAATTACAATTAATTACATTTGACCTGTTTGCATTATATCACTCCAATCATGTGCCAAATTGTTCAAGTTGATCATGTAAGCCCCTTTAATTCGCTGACCAGTTAGTTTGACGTGACTAAACCGACGATAGCATAGTGGTACCATAGGTTTGACAAACCTCTAGCTTGTAGGGCTAGTATGTTGATCGTATTGATTCATTGGCCGGTAACGTATGACCGGTGACAGGGCGACTTCAAGTCAGGTTCTGGTAAGCGACACATGGTGATATTAATCTACAGTGATAAGTAATTAATCCAGCGAAAACCCTATTGACTAGTAGGTTGAGAAGGTGATCTGCTCTCATGTTACACTACTAGTAATATATTTCGTTGAGGCCGCGGTACATGCAAGGTGGTAGAGGTAAATCGGATGCATTGTACTCTGATTACGTGAGGAGTACAATGGATTCCTTTTAAGCTCTATGCACTATGGTTCAAGGATAAGTTGCAAGGGGTTAACTCACACTCTTAATATTTAATAGAGTATCATCAGTTAACCCACCTCAAGTATAGAATAATACAAGGACAAGATTATATAAATCTAAAATTCCTTAATACGTTGAGGGTTATCAACACTTCGGTTTGATAATTAAACCCCAAACAATATATTATTCTATTATCAATACAACAACTGAATACATATCAAATACGATGATCAAACGGGAAATGGATATCTTTAGTTGTATCGCAAGTGGGGTGGAACTTGACTGAGTATGTGGTGGGATAGCGTCTGGGCTTGACCCTTTCTTGATTCCTTATATATAAGCATACTTAATCAGGTGATACACTACTTGTACATATAACTAAGGAGAGGCCATTGGGTGGAATAGGTGAAACAAGTATTACAAGTAACAAGTATGACATTGTGGATGTGTGCATGATCAATTCAATGGTTTTCAATTTACTTACTTATGAACTCACCAACCTAGTGTTGACTTTGTTTAAATGCATGTTTTCTCAGGTGACGAACAGGCGTAGATACTTATGTGCAAGTGCTAAGCTAGTGGACTTTTAGAAGACTTAGCTTACTTTTGATTGCATACTTTTGGAATGACAAAACAGTGAATCACTTTTGTATATCTTGTATAGATCAAGATATAAACTCATTGATTCTTTTGATTAGATTTACTTAGTTAAATTATGATGTACAATGTAATTTAACTTTGTAATTCTATTTCATGTCATGATTAGCATTTCTCATTTATATCTCATGTGCTATGTAAACAATCTGACCATTTGATTATCACTCAAAGATATCGCGCCCCAGGAACCTTCCGCCCGACGGGAAAACCCGATCCGTTCCCGCCGGCCCGGGGTGTGACACTAAATCGCACGTTACACAAGCACTTGAAATAAAACCATCACCAACGGGTCGTTAGGTCAAACACGGTCAACGCGGTCAAACACGGTCAACATGACCAACACGACAACTTAGAGTTGTTAACACGAACACGGTCCTGTGAGACCCACGTGTATGTGAACACGAACTTATAATACTTATGTGATATAGGTAACTGCTAGATGGCGAGCTACACGATTCTTGTTAGAACGCACTGCTCAAACTCAGGTGAGTTTACAGCCCCACTTTTACTCTTTAACTGCTTTTACTAAACTCTTGGGGTGAGAATTACATTGCAACTATTTTAAATATATGACTGGTATGTTGTAAAACTATTTTGAGTGTAACTATTATCGATTTAAGTCCTCACGTATCCTTGCCGTTAGTTGTGTAACAAACGAGTCGTAATTACGTAGTACTACTGGGTTTGACTAGCCCCCACTCGGCACCAATGTTGACCGGAGGTTATAACGAGTGTAATTTCGATGTTGATGTTGGGTTCAGCAATGACTCCCGGAGGCAAACGGAAACAGTCTAGTTTCGGTAAGATGAACTGACACACTCACGGATCGTAGAATCCCACAAACAACTTATCATACCCAGTATATGTCTGTTTATTATTTCTGTCTGTCTAAACCTGTGAACTCACCAACTTTTTAGTTGACATTTTTCGCATGTATTCTCAGGTAACTAATGGAGCACACGCTAGGACACACCGGAGGAGTACAAGAAGAGTCGCATGCATTAGACTCTAGTCCTAGGCTTGTTTTGATGTGTTCCTTTTAAAACAATTTTATGCACCTGTAGTGCCTCAAACAATTTACTTTCCGCTGTAATACTTATTTATTCCGCTGCTTTAGTTATCAAACATTTCCGCTGTTTTGTTAATGAAACTTGTATTATTTTACAAAATTGTGTGTTGTGTAACTCATATAGAGTTGTTCTATATGACCATGAGCTGTGATCCTGGACACGTCACACCCGCGTGGTCTGACACCGCACGTTGGAATTTGGGGGTGTGACAAGGGGCGATTTAACCCTTCTTCGATTCTAAATGACCATGACTTAAGAAATTTCTTAACTTAAGTTAGCCAACTTGATCGTAGCTCAAATCCATGATAATCAAAGCATGTCACATGAACTTAATGAGAATAGCATAAATACAAGGATTACAAGATCAAAACAAAACTTATGATAGACCATGCATGGGAAGTCTATGAATGGTGTATTATGTTGTATGTTTTCAAAGGATAACCATACTCTAAGTTCTAAAACAGAAGGACAAACTACTTTAACAAACCTACATGCTTACTTATGAATAATAAGTGTCATGCAAGGGAAAATATGTATAATTCCTTCAAAGTCAAATTAAATTTTAAGTATATAAATAAGGTTTTGAACCTATTGTGTGAATTTTTGCAAACTCTATTACCAAGGAGTTATGGTTTAGTTTAAGTTGGCTAATGAAAAATGAGCTAACCTAATATACCTAAGAACAATGGTTTGAACAAGATATGATATTTAAAAAAATATGAACACATACTTATAAATTTTTGTACAATATTAACACAACCAGGACCTTGAGTACAATCAAACTTTCAACAACAAGAGAGAGCATCGATAATCAAACAATCAGTTCATTTCACATCACATTCAATCAAGGTGAGTACATAGCCCCTATTTTCTACTTTGAAATCTTTTGGGGTGAAACATGTGAATAACTGTTTTAGAACTTAAATTATTAAATGATTTTCATATTATAAACTTTTGTCTGGCATAAGTTGGTTAAACCCAAATCCTTTTAAATTAAACTTTGGATCTAAGGCACTTAGTCATGCTCTGTCATGGCACACAACCTAATCCATTGCAATGCTTTTGTACAAGTTGTTTTCAAATTTATAATAAACTTTGTAACATGGATACATTCTTGTAAACAAACTTATTCTCATCTAGTGTGCCATATTCAGGATTTCAAGGGCTGAAATCACTATTCTTAGATTTCAGACTTTGAAGTTCACGCAATTTCTATCATTAGGACTTCTAGGGTTGGAATCACTATTCTTAGATTCCAGAATAGAAGTTCATGCAATCTTTAATCGTTAGTACTGGTTGATCACAACAAGGGAAAACAGGTTCTACACCAAGGTCAGGGTTTGCTTTAATTTGCTTTATAGCTAACGGTGGATTGGTGTAGCCTTAGCAATACGAATTAGATGTCAATTATTTTAACAGCCTAGGTCATATTGGACACGTGCTTAGTAATACGGAGTTGGTATTAATTAACTTTATTACCATGGGCCGTATTGGGTTATGATCAGTTTTTGGGACTTGCTTTTAAGATGACACTGCGATATGCTTGATGATGGTTTGTGTTACAATAGCATGTTACTATTTTTGCATTATGTACATTTACAATCTTTACACGTTCTATGTTGTACATGGTTTAATGGATTCAATCAAGTTTTATTCAAGTTGTACTTCTGTATGTACATTTGGTTAAATCTTTGAACTTATATTTTGATATTTTTAAAATTATATACTTTTAAATCTTTAAACCTATGTATCTCACCAACTATTTGTAGTTGACCGATTACTTTCTCACATGTTTTAGTTGATCAGAGATAGGTACTGGACAAAGAAAACTAAGGTGACCTAGTTAATATAAAACAAGATCAAAAAACTAGATAGGATGGATTAGAAACTCACAAAATCCTTGTTGTTTAATCATCTTGCCTGTTCTTATTTTGTAAACAATATTTTTGAGGTCGGTTAGTTGTTATCCTTTTGGTAGATAGTTATGATCTGTAATCAACTGTTTAACATTACGAAACTTAGTAATGCATCGTGGATGTTCTTCATTAATCTTGGTCATGATTCAATCGATTAGTCGTCACCGCGCCGTGGATTCCGCACGTGGCGCAGGGTGTGACAACAGCAGAAGCATTTAGGTTATTAAAACTTTTCTATTCGCAATCGAAACAATTCCCAAATCAGGATCCAATTACAAACGATTTAAATGACAAATGAATTAAACACAAACATAGGATGTTTAGAAATAGACCTTTACGAAGATATTCCAAATACGTATGATGGATTCGGCAACAGTCTCGCTAGTTGACACAATAAGATCTCTCGAGTCCATATCTAGTTTTACGAATCACAGGAAAGATCGAAAACTGATTATGGCTCGGCTCGGCTCTCTGTTCACGGCTCGTGGCTTGTGGGTCAACCCTTGGTTAGGCTCATTTGGCTCAGTCCTATGCTCGGTTGATTAAGCTGGTCCCTAGGCACGGCTTGGCTCGACTTGGTGGCCGATTGGTGGTGGCTTGGCGACGGTTAGGGCAGCCCCAAGGGGAGGGAGTGACAACTACAAAGGGGAGAAGGGAGAGAGATTTAGGGTTTTTGAATCTTTCATAAATTAGATCCACCAAATGTGGTGTGTTAAACCTTTTATTTATTAAAAAGGTATTTACACTTAAAACCCTTGTTAATTACACTATAAACCCCATAGTAATTACCATATTTAATTACTATACTCTCCTTTAACTAACTAACTAACAATTAATTAGTTAATATCCATTAAATAGTTATTGTTTAACTAAATGAAACATTACTTATTTAATCAATCTTCCTTTTATTAAGTAACAATTAAATTTTTACTAAAGTTCAAAACATTATTCGTCTAATGAATTAATTATCTCAATAATTAATTTCCACCGATTATTATTCCATAAATAATAAGATCACCAAATCTTTAAAACCGATAGTTTGTGAGCGTATAAACGTTTAACAATTAAACATATAAGTTGTTGCCCTCCAAGGTGTAACTCTTTGGATCATACCTTTTATAATAACTTTGAACTTATCGTTAATCAGACATACAATATCCAACAGACTTCCACTTGAACCATTCATCGACTAAGTGTTTCAACGTGGACAGTGTTGGATGCCTAGTTGCATCATGCTCACTCTAGTAAGGTATGACTTCTTAAGTTGACTAAAAATCATTAGTTTAAGCGTGACAACCAGTGCCTAAACAGTAGGATTGTACAGTAGATAATTGTATGCGCATTGTTTGTAGAATTCTTATGTGTGAATTCAATAGTAAAAAGTTCAGAAAACAAGGTTGCAAACTTAGTAAAGTTCAATACTGACATAACACACACAATGAACACAAAACTGATTCAAATACGATGTCACACTGTTGAACGATAACCCACACAAATGTTAGATAGGATATTATTATGTATAAATGTATGCGAGGATATTCAATTCAAAACAACAGACATCGTTATGTGAATATTAAACTAACAATGTATTCGTGTGGGTGATGATTCACATGAATATTTTTGTGGGTTTAACATTCTGACTGATATCTTAGAATTAGAAAACCAAATCGGAAAGTAAAGTTGACGTCTTGTTCGTACGGGTGACAATCTATACGAATACGCACGAAAATGATACGATTCGATGAAACGATAAAAATAAAAGTTTTTGAAACTTTAAATATAATAAAAAGATATTTCAAATATTTATTAGGAATTACCACTTAAAAAGATTTAAAACAAATTATTTTTACAAATTTAAGCAATTTTACAAAACGTAACGAAAGCGCCCCGTTAAAACGAAACTGAGCGAAACCGAACACACGAGAACAAAACTGGACTATAAAAGCCCTAAATAGCTCTCATCTAGCTCATTTAAGTCACCAACAACCACTCTCTCACTAGAAATCCCAGAGTTCTCTCTCTAAACTTCAAACACCTAAAACACTCATTTTTCAACCAAATCATGAGTTCTTGGTGTTAAAACGATCCTTACAACACGTAGAACACAAAAGTACAACACATATAAGATTTGAACCATCAAAAATGAGGTAAAACTTTGCTAAAACCTTCCGTTTTATAGTGTTTCTTTCAAGACCGAACTTAGGAACTTGTAAACCGGTTTAGGACCATCAAGCCATATAGGATTTGCATGAAAATGAGTTTGGATCACTTGGAACATGTTAGGATTAAGTTTGGAAGGGTTGGGTAAGGCTGGAAATGTTCTGGATATTAGTATCGACGGATGATCCATTGAAGATGATAGTATCGATGTTGATAAAGGTGGAAACTCACTTTGGTCGAACTTACTAAGTTCGATGTACCTTCATTGACCAGGTCTTAGTCGATACAGATAAGTTCGAAGTGATCCAAGGGTTATGGGTTCGGGTACCATTGATATTAGTTGGCTAAGGTGGGGAAAACATCAATATTAATGATCATCGATACTAGAGTATCGGCAGCTTCAATTATTGAAGTTCCAAGCCTTGTATTGACACTAGTAGTGTCGATACTCCCCAGCCCATCATCGATACTACTACTCTAATGACATCTAAGTATTCTTAATTAATATTAGGTCAAATATAGTAACTACATGGATCAAACAAGCTGAAATACTATGGTAGGGTCGATTGGTTTCAAAGACAAGCTTGAGTATGGGTATGTCGATACTATTAGCATCGACACCCCTCTAAGACGATTCTAACCATCGATATTACTTGTGAACAATAAATTAAATGTTTCAAGTGTCAAATAACTAAGGATAAACATAAAAAAAAGGTTAAATCAAGTACTATGACAAAGACTTTTACCAAGAATCGTGGCAGGCTTAATGGAGGCTGGCTCCTTTCATAACTTTATAAAACTTATGATTTTTATAACATAAGGGTGGTATTTTACTTAAATGTCTTAACTAAAGTCAAGTGGTTTAATTTTACAAGGTTAACAAATAACTATTTGAAAGATGGCATTAATGATGGAACAAAGAATTTTATAAAACAAACTTAATCTTCTTTTACAACCAAATACAATTATTTTATGTAAAAGTCATAAAAGTAACAAATTGTCTTTTTAATAACTTAAACACATATTCTAAAACACACATCCTTTTCAAATAAGTTTAGTTTGGATGATTATGGGTAAGAGTTCAATAAGGGTAATATGATAAGATCACATTGTCAAAACCTAGTAACATACTAAAGATGTAATAGGTTGGCTAGTTTAATACTTAGTCTTAAACACAACAATAAAAATAAAAATACTTACAATATAAGACAAAAACTTGATAAAAACACGTGCTAAAGTTACTCAAAAACAATCAACGAGCGTGCGCATTCTTAAGTTGATTCATTCACATAACAACACGAAGGTGAGTTCATTGTCCCTTTTCAACCGTTTTGTTTTATAAACTACGGGACTGAGAAGTATGTTGAATGTTTTACGTAAATATTTTCATGTTTCATAAATCATTTATTATCATGATGATATACTTGTTCACAATGCTTTTATACTTATGCATGGAAATGCTGATGATTACATATACAAACTCTTACTTTCACATACATATACTTTCCCCTACACATGCTTTCACATACATAAATTTCCACACATATATATACTTTCATGTACATATACTTTGACATATAATAGTCATACAATACTCATACATACACATACAAACTCATACAAACTCAAACACATACAAGTGGTTGGTATGCCCAGGATGAGGCATACATGGATGGGATCTGGGTTAGAAATCAGGTACATGTGCACATGGTATGGGAAGTCTCAATACTCAATAATCACAAGGACCTCGTAAGGCAGACTGATTGGCAGCCGAACGTTGACATGGTGTCAACCTCAACTAGTCATTCAGTGTCCTTCGTTGTCAACTCTCAATGTTTTGTAACGAGTGACCTCGGATGATTATGATTCCTTTCTGCTGTGACTACTTTTCCTCTGATGGGTATCCTCTAACTATGCACCGTCATTGAAAGTTATGCCCGAGTTAATTCTGTGGGTTGGTAATGTTAATCATTGAGTGTGACTCTAGGAGCCACCCCTTTAGATCTTAAGTCGCCTACAGTTGTGAACTCAAACTTAATTTCCAAACTCTAATGAAATGGAATTGGATAATCAGAATGCTTTTCAAAACTATCATAGTGTTTGATATTTTAAATGGAAATACTATACATACAACACATTTGTTACACAACAAGATGATGTGGTAAATGGTCAGAGTGAAACTCTTAACTTTCCATTAAAGACAAAGTCGTGTCATGCCAAGCATGTAATGGGCTGGCGGCTGGGCTTGACCCTACGTATGCCCTATATATAAGCAATCTTGTCATGATGGGATGATGTCGGTAGTGAGGTTTAAGGTGGAGACTTTGAGGGATTTTGGAAAAGACTAAACTTAAAAAACTTTTACAATAGTTTTCAATACAAAACTTTATGAACTCACCCACCATGTGTTGACTTTGTTTTTACATGCTTTCTCAGGTGACAAACATGTGTAAGACTAGGAGCTCAGGATAAGCACTAGTGCCCAGTTAGAGGACCTAGTGAGGAACTCTTAGATTCCCCTTACACGATAGAAGTAGCTGACGATAAACAAATCACAGTACACACTATAATTAGAAATTGTCCATTGATACTAAACGATCAAAAATTCACCATCGGCTTGATACCGATGGAATTGGGTAGTTTTGGCATAATCATAGGAATGGGCTGGTGTGACAATCCGACTTTTCAGGTAACTCAGTTAACTGAAAACTATCAAAAATCGATTATTATATAAGGATTATAGTGGGATTAACTTAGAGTATTTAATTTTGACTTCCATAGTCAAAATTCGAATTATGGATTCAATTAGGAATTTAAATCAATTCCAATAATCAACTATAGCGAATTCAATTATCTTAGGTTACTTTATTATGGTTATAAGTATGTAATATATAAGGTGTATTGTGGGGATCAAACAAAAGTGAGATTTTGACCTTAGAAAGTCAAAATTCGGGCAAAGGATGCAACTAAAATCGAAATTTGATCTTAACACAAGTGTTAGGCGAATTAAATCAGTTACAACAATCCCATTGATGATTACTATCATCAATTCAGTATTTATTTCTAACATTATGGTCGAATTAAGCTAAAACCGTTACAAAAGATCAAAACCGTGACTATTAAATAGCAAGACCATACAATTCGATTACACTTATCGAAATTGAACTCTCAGAGCAGTAAATCGGCATCATTAGGATATTTCGCACACAAGAATTCAAGACCAGAAGCATCGAGAGACGGATTTGATCGTAGGAGTTGCCGAAGATCAAGTTTTAGTCGATCTATATCGATTTGAAGTCAATTCAGGTAATCCTTAACACCTGCATGTTCTTCTTAACCTGTCTAAGCATAGACCTAACCTAATTGAGGCTTCTAAGATCGAATCGTACGAGTTCGATAACTAGGGTTCATCGTTTATAATGATTTGGGGTTTTCAACTCAAATGAATTCAAAAGTCGAATTAAATTATACCCGTAGCTTCGCAATAGTTTGTTGAAGGAAAAACCTATGATAATTACAACAGACAATATTGAATTGTATGAGTTTGATCATTAGGGTGCATCTTGTGAAACGATTTGGGGGTTTCGGTTTAATCGAGTTTAAAAATAATATCAAATGATACAGAGAGGATCGGAATCATCTTATTAATGAAAACAATATCTTAATTTCATCCAATAACAACGAATTGAATGATTTCTATCTCTAGGTTTCTTGAGAGAAAACGATTTGGGGATTTTCGAACAAAGGAGTTTAGAAATCAAATCAAATAACATCCTCAGTTTCGCGACATTATTCTAAACGAAAACCCTATGACTATTTCAAATGATTATAACGAATTGAAGGAGAACTTATTTTAGGGTTCTTCAAGAAAAACGAAATGGGACTTTCAACACAAATTGATTTCATAATCAAATTAAACTACACATACTGTTTCGGAATGAGATCTTTGATGAAAACCCTATGAATGTATGTGTTCTTATATACTAACTTAGCTTAATCGAATTAGGAACTTGGGAACCCAAGTTCGAAACATATAAGATGTTATTGGAATAACTTCTGGTGATTTTTAAACAAATTGAGATAATGGTTAAGTTCGTCTAGACCTTTGGAATCACAACTTTATGATTATGGGATCGAATGGGTTCAAACCATGGTTCAATTGGAGCTCTTGGGTTTCGGTTTGGGATTAGCCAAGGAAGACCGGCTGCCTGTTGGTTAAAAACAATTGAAAACCAATATGTTAACGAAAATTGAAATAGAGGAACTGGTAAGGTGTGGGTGTGTGGAGTTAGGGGTCACGGGTTCGAACCCGGGCTCCAACTATTTTTAAGTTTTAGACTATTTTTAGTATTTTGATCATATCTTATTCGTTATAACTCCGATTCGATCCGTTCGAATTGCGTTAGAATCAGAATTCCATTTCGAACATGTTAGAATATTTAGTTTCACATTTTAGACCGAAAACGTAATCGCATATAATTACGCTCGTTTAAATGAAATCATAATCGATGATGTGATTTTATTAAACTATTTTAAAGTCACGCGTACTTACGAATGCACATTCCTAACAAGTTTAACATATGTGTGTTGACATGTATGTGATATCAATCACAAAACGACATCCTGAATAACACTAAGTTATTGTTTAAACACAGATTCTTCGTAGAGGATTTTCTACGCGAGTTCACGTGTGTTTGATCATTCTGCAACAATCAAAGGTGCGTACACGGCCCCTTTCTTATTTTAACTGTTTTGGGGGAGAAAACATGTGCAACAAACACTTTTAGATACATATCACTTGCATGAGTTAGCTGTTTACATTTAGTGCAAACATAGCATTACAAGTCCTTACACTTCGAACCGTTTAGTTTGCCGTAGCGCAAAGCGTGGTAGTTGGAAATAGATCTATTAGGTTTGACAAACCTCACTTGGTAGATGGGATCTACGCAAGTGTTTGACTAGCCAAATCACATTACTATTTTTTATGCTAGACAATAGTGGCAAGGCAAAACATGCGTTAGCATGCAACAGTCAGTTTCGGTGTCGACCACTTATGTAAATAGTACAAATGACTAGCTATCATGACTATGCATGTGTGATTATGTTATCTGTAAACTTTATATTCAAACTGTGGTTTCAACATTTGTGAATGCTTAAACCTGTGTAATGCACCAACCTTTGTGTTGACTTGATTTACATGTTTTCTCAGGACGTTAAGATTCACAAGAAAGCAGGCATGGACTAGGAGATCGAGTCGCATGCATGTTTTACATTTCTGTTGTTTGAATTGAACATTTGGGATTTTGTTTTGTAATTTACATTTTACAACTGTTACGTTTGTTATTGTTTTAAAACGCTTCCGCAAACTTTGAAAACTTTGATATTACAATTTTAGACCAAAGTATGTTTTGAAATTCATATAGAGGTCTTCGTTATGTCTAATGATCTGAGATCCTGGTTTGTCACGTCCCAAACGGTATGATTCTGTTAGTTGAAAATTGGGGGTGTGACAGCTGGTTATCCCTTAATCGGATTCATATAGTCTGTTCCGAGAAGCTACTTTGTATCCCGATAACGAACGATCAGGTGTTAGAAGTACGAGGATTTCAAGAAAAAAGCATTATTAAAATAATTTTGTGCATAAAAGCGCGTAAGTTTTTGAGGAAGAGGTGCGTAGCCTTCCTTGCTTGTGTAGTGAAAAACGATAAGAAAGAGATATAGATACAAGCTGTGCTAGTGGTGAAGGAGTATGAGGAATTGTTTCCCGATGATCCACCGGGATTGCCACTGGCACGTCTGGTATAGTTTTGTATCGGTTTAATTCTTGGAGCAACTCTTGTAGCTAAGTCTCCTTTTAGATTAGAACCATCTAAGATGCAGGAATTGTCAAACCAGTTGCAGGAATTGTTAGATAAAGGTTTTATCTGACAGAGCTACTCGTCGTGTGGAGCTCTGGTTTTGTTCGTGAAGAAGAATGTGCATAGATTACAGGGATTTGAACAAACTGACCATTAAGAATCGGTATCCATTGCCAAGGATTGATGATCTACTTGACCAGTTTCAAGGAGTGCGCTACTTCTCAAAAATCGATCTATGTTCCGGTTATCATTAGCTCAGGATTCAAGACAAAGATATTCTGAAAACGGCTTTTCGGACTAGATACAAGCATTATGAGTTTATGGTGATGCCCTTCGGATTGACAAACGCACCAGCGGTTTTCATGGATCTCATGAATCTTGGGTGCAAGTTGTATTTAAATCTGTTTGTTATTGTCTTTATCAATGACATCCTGATTTATTCCAAGAGTGAAGCTGAACATGAACATCTCCGGAAGATTTTAGAACTATTAAAGAACGAACAACTCAATTCCAAGTTCTCAAAATGTGAATTTTGGTTGCGAGAAGTTCAGTTCTTGGGTCATATGATTAACAGTGAAGGAATTCATGTAGACCATGCCAAGATAGAAGCAAGCAAGAACTGTGTTAGGGCACAGATTTATCAACAACTTTCGATGATTACCGAAGACACTACTTTTAGTCTAGATCATGTATTTAAGTTGTATTTTGTATTTTTGAATGAATTTCTAGTATTGTCTTAGTATAGATTGTCCAAAGTAATAGTATCTATATGAGCTTCATCGATTCTAGTAGTATCGACACATGGGTTGTCCATACTAGTAGTATTGGTATGATTAGTTGTCGATATTGTTAGTATCGATACTACTGAACTTGTAAACCTATAAATAGGTTTCTCTAGGTTTTGAGAGGAGAGGACTTCATTCACAATATTGAGAAATCTAGAGAGAGACTTTGCATTTCATTCTTCTTTTTAAAAGTCTCGTAATCAGACCTTATTTTAATTAGAATTCAGATTACTTACATTGTCATATTCAATCTTTCACACACACATCGACACGTTTACGGATTCCGTACGTTTATGAGTAGAGTGATCTCGGTTTGATCCAATTCAAATGGACCTACAAGTGGCATCAAAGCTTTAGTTTCGGTTTTGAGATCATTGTGTGTGTTATGAACAGATTCGGATTGTTGAAGATTCAAATTTTGAAAGTTTGTTGAAGATGAAAGTTTGCAGCCACATTTTTAGTCAACTCGATCATTTTCAGAAGTGATTTTTATCAAATTGACCGGCTAGGGTGCTGTGTTTTTGAATTACAAAGAGATTAATATAAAATTTGAATTCTAACTCTCAAAAATGACGATTTTAGAAGAATATTTGTGATTTTTCGAGCTATTGGGATTTAATAGTTTTCCCGCCATTTCTTGCATTGATACTATTAGTATCGATGGAATCTTCATCGATACTATTAGTATCGGTGGAATCTTGGGTGATACTATTAGTATCGACAGAATCTTCATCGATACTATTAGTATAGGTGGATCTTCGTTGATACTATTAGTATCAACGTTGACTTTTTCACATTGTTAGTATCAGCATTCACTTTTGTAGATAATATCAGTATCTACAAAACAAGTCTTAGAAATTTTTTTGAAGTGTAGAAAAATTTTTCTCAAGAATTCAGAATGACAAATTATTCAAGATTATCTACTTTGTTTGGAAAAATGGAGATTGAAAATACGTTAAAGCTTTCGGTTCTTTTCTCGCTTAGCATTTTTTCATCTTGGAGCACACAATTTGAAGCGTTTCTCGAGCTTGTTGACCCAAATCTCAAAATTCATTTATTTTATGGATATTTTCAACCTGAGCTTAATGGAGTTTATAAAAATCCATCAAGATTGAACAAAGAAGAGAAGGAAAATGTCACACCCCGAGCCGGCGGGCCAGATCATGTGTTCCGTTGGGCGGAAAGGCCCCGGGGCGCGATATCGAGACTGATAATCGTGATGATCAGATTGTTCACAATGCACATGATATATAATGAGAAACTGCTAAATGAAAATACAATTACAAAGTTAAATTATATCAGTTTTGTTCATAATTTAACAATGTAAATCTACTATCAACATCATAATTCTTCTATCTTGTAACTGCACTAGAAATACAAAATAATTTGTAAAATGATGTTCAAAAATATGCTGGTTCAAAATAATAGGTCCTATATCTGGCATCCTAGTCCAAAAGCAATAATTTCTACTCAGACTTGTTCGTCACCTGAGAAGTCATGCAAAAAGATCAAGTTAACACATGGTTGGTGAGTTCATATAGTTTTATTTAAAAAATGAATTTGAATAACCGTTCGAATGACAACCTTAACCTCACCATTAACCACCTATACCATCTTGTTCAGTATGCTTATATATAGGGCATATGTAGGGTCGAACTTACCGCTCGCCTGGCCACCGTCCCATCACATACCAAACCACATGATATATTGTTCCTGGTGATAATTAAGCATTTCATCTCATACCTTTGATTCACAACGTTTGATTACCCTGAAATCTGTGTACCTTGATCCCCCGAAATGACAACCTTAACCTCATCAACAACCACCTATGTTATCCAATCAAGTATGCTTATTTATAGGGCATATGTAGGGTCGAACTTACCGCCCGCCCAGCCACCGTCCCACCACATACCGAACTGCTTAACATATTGTTTTTAATGGTAATTAAGCGTTTCATTCCATCCATCATCATATTTGATTTTGATTTCCACAATTTAAAATACTATCGATTTCTTGAGTTCATCACGTATTCATGATCAACCATAACACTTGTAGAAACATAATATTAAATGCTTAATTAAATGAATAATTAATCATTTAAATACAACTAAGACATGATGATTGGGCCTTATTTGACTCAATCAATTAGACTTAGTTGTTGGTGGTGTCCAATTTGTATCGTCTCACACGTGGCCCATATCAGGCATGACCCAAATGAGTCTACCTGTATGTGTCGAGAATTTCATGACGTGCCCATATCAGCTTGACCTTAGGTCTACTGTACATGTCGGGACTTTAGGATATCCTTTGATTTTGATCGCCTTTGTTCTTTAGGATTCATTTGATCGTTTGATTTATGCCCATATAGCGTGACTATAAAGTCTACTATTTATGACCGGACTTTCCGTGTGTTAACACGTGGTCTCGATCTGCATACAACTGACATCCACCTTAAATTGATCGTTAATGATTTCTTTAGTACTTTGATTCACACATGGATACGATTTCCTTGATTCTGATCTTTAGAATTCCATGGCTACAACACTGAATTTAGATTATTGAATTTGATCCTTAGTTTCATTGAACACACACATAATTTTGATTCCTTGAGTTAGACTTTGATAGAATAATTGTTTGGTTTAGAATTATTGTCTTACTCATAAAGAGTAACTAAATAAATTCATTAAGTACAGTTGTGTATAATTTAACTAGACAGGAGTCTAGAATACATTTAAGGACATAAAACATACGAGAAGTAAAAGCATTTACGTAAAACATATTTTAAGGAAAAAGGTTTACGCATGCTTCTCAGCCTCACGTTTGTAAAACAAATATGTTTAGAAAAGGGGCAATGAACTCACCTGTGTTGCTAGGAATTGAATCACAACAAAATGCGCGCTCGTTACTTGTAGACTATGTTTCTTCAGTACCTGAGTTGTTTTAAGAGGTTTCGAATAATATAAGTATTTATAATAGACGTATCTAGGGTTTTGGTCTCCGTATGCAACTATGTGTCCTAGATCTTACTAATGTGTTGCTATGATTCTCTCTAACTAGTCTAAATGCATGACCCATTTAATAAACCCTTATTCTGTCAATAGTCATTATTAAACCTTAGTTATGTAAGGTTATGTTAATTACATTCAAAGTCTTTAGGTACAACATCTTAATTAAACTCATTTTAGGTTAAATCTTTTAAGTTTAAAATTATTAATTTATTTTAAATAAGTTTATAATCATTTCCTTTTATTAAAAAAAGACATAAATCATTTTAAGAAAAGATAAGTTTAACATGATTAGACTTTAGTTAATCTCTCTCGATTAACTCTAAGTCCGATGTTAGATCTTCGTTATCCGTGGTTCTTTGATCGCTATAGTGTGCAACCCATCCTAGAAAGTTCAAGTGAACCATCTAATGTAGTTATATGTTTTCATGAAATTTCTAAGCGTTAGATGTTAATAGTGAAATCAACACCCATATCCTTAGACTATTGTTTTTGGTCTTTAATGAATTATCAAATGTGTTGAACTCAAATGATGTCCAAAACCCATGTTTATATGTCAATATCATTTAAGAAAACCATAGTCTTTAAAACTCTATTCAAGATTCCTTTAAATAAATCCATGTGTTTTAACCCAACTTGTATCAATTAATTCATGATCACAACCAATATCATTTAGAAAACCTTGGTATTAAACCCTAATAGGTTTTTCCCTCCCCATGCATGCATTTTACGTAGCCCATCCCATGCATACACATCATGTTTCCAATTCCACCTAACTAGTCGAATAAGTTCAACCATGCGAATGATATTGTGGCTGTCCCTGTGAATGAAGGATATCTCGGCCGAATGATGATGACTCATGCTAATGAACTTGGCCGAATAAGGGTTGCATGCAAATGAGGGAAGCCTGACCGAAAGGAACTTGAGCCAAAGAAGCTTTGGCCTAAAGTGGTTCACCCGAATGATTCCTGGCCGAATAGGGGAAGCAGGCGAATGAGAGCAACATGGCCGAATGAGGGATGATGCGTATGAAGCTTGGACCGACAGAATGAGAGGGTTCCTTCGGCCTAGGGTTAGCTCATGCGGCCATGTGGCCTTTCGGCCCACCTGATGGGTCCATTCGGCCGGTCGAACTCACTGGTGCAGCCCCTACTTTTGAGCCTCATGACCACAACATGACTTCCCATAAGTTCCTACAACATCCCTAGTTGGTTTTGTGGTGTTTCCCTAAGGTTTTGAGGGTTTAGAACCGGTTTCAATGGGGTTCGAATATAAGGGTTTTAAAAACCCTAAAATCGTGATATCTAGCTCATTTTTACCTCAAATTGGATGATTCAAAGCTCAAATAGGTTGTACTTTCGTGATCTACAGGTTAAAATGGTCGTTTTGACACCAAAATGGCTCGATTTGGTGATGAAATGAGAGATCTAGTGCTTGTGGATCTTAGAGAGAGAAAGTAGAGAGAGAGAAACGAGATTAGGTGTTAGTGGCTGGTAGGTAGTGGTGGATATGGCAATTAAATGCCATGTTAAAGGCTTCAAAATACCTGGGTGTGTTCGGTCTCGTTCGGTTTCGCTTGATTTCGCGTAGAGGCGTCGGTTTCCTTTCATTTTCGTAACGAAACATCGCGATTTTGAAAATAGAATTTGTTAAATTAATTTTGGTGGTAATTCCTATTAAATTAACTAAATATCTTCGGTTTATTTTAAATTTTCTGAAATATTTAGTTTAACCGTTTAAATCGAATCATACTGTCGTCGCGCGTATTCGTTCGAATCGTCACCCGTACGAATACGACGATAACTATACTTTTCAATATGGTTTTCTAATTGTTGGACATCATTCAGAACGTTAAACTTTCAGATATATTCGTACAGATCGTCACCTATACGAATAATCCTTCAATTTAGCATTCACGTAACGATATCCGTTGTTGTTTTGTTTTGTACATCCTCACATACATTTATACGTAATAAAATCTTAACTAAAATTCACATGATGGTTCTGTGTCGTCAGATAAATATCTGACCGTTTAACCGTAGTTCTGAGTTACATTTCTGCAATGATTGTGAAATAGTTCTATGACAAACCTGAAATGATAATGATATACATGTAATACGTATAGTTTGTACCTGAATTACTGTTCATGATACTGTGTAGATCACTGTTCCGGTTACGTTTCCGACACTGATGTTACAGAAAGTTATGATCATGAGAAGAAGGTTTTTACCTTGCTTTCTATGGCAATCTCCAAAAACATTCTTCAGAATTTCAAACAAATCATGAATTCTAAAGATCTTTGGATTGCTATTTCCGACTTGTGTTATGATTCTAAATTAAAAAATGATACTAATGATTTGAAAGATCTGATTGATGAGCCAAAAGCTGAAATTGAGAGATTAAATAAAAGATGTGATGTATTTGATTTGTAAAAAGAAGAGAATAAGAGTTTAAAGAAAGAAATTGAAGATTTGAAGAATAAATCTGAACCCCATGAAAATCCTATGGATGAAGATCATTGTGATATTTCTAATGAAGTACTCAAGTCAATATCCAGACCTGTTAAGTGTTAGAAACAGAAGAATAAAAAGGAAAAGAAGGAGGTGGTCAAGAAAGTCAAGGAAGAACAAGAAAACGACAAAGAATGTCAACTTCGTTGATTTATTGACTAAGGCTTTTAATGATTATTATCAAAATGAAAAGATGAGGACTGAAAAATTTTATCAGGCACATGCTTTTAATTCAAGATATTATGTTCCAATTGTTAAACAGAATTAATACATAATTTATAGTGGATATAGACAAAGAAATACAATGCGCATTCTATCATATACTCAGTCTTTTCAACCAGCTTGGAATAATAAGAGATTTGATTCTAGTATGGATGGAAAGAAAATGTATCATATTCATCATAAGATTAACAAAGAAACTGAATGTCAGATTCATGAAAATGAAATTTTGATATTGAAGCCCAAACTAAAGAGGGTTTGGAAGGTTTTTAATTCAGATACCCGGGCTATTACTAAGGGGGAGACACTGTTGTTACATAAAGTTAATAAAAGCTTTGGGTAATTAATTATTGTTATTGGATTTCAATAATTCAGAATAAAGCGCAAATACTTGTGTAGGAGGAGAAATAATTTCTTATCTTGTTGTCAGGAGAATTTTTCGTTTCCTGGCTGGCAAATGCCGACTTGGTTTGTGGTATCCTAAAAATTCTGAATTTAAACTTTATGCTTATTCTGAGAGTGATTTTGGTGGATGCAAGTTAGACATGAAGTCAACCACAGGTGAATGTTAGTATTTGGGAGATCGCCTTGTCCTATGGCAATGGAAGAAACAAACCATTGTATCTACTCCTACTGCATAGGCAGAATACGTTTCAGCATCAAGCTGTTGTTCTCAAATCATTTGGATGCAACATCAGCTTCTGGATTATGGTTTGAATTTTCTTGACTTTCCTATTTATTGTGATAATGAAGCAGCCCTTCACGTCAAAAATCCGGTACAACTCTCCAAAACTAAACATATTGATATCCGAATTCTCTTTATCCATGACTGTTTCGAACGCAAACTCATTCATCTTGAAAAGGTCCACACAGATGACAATCTTGAGGATCTTTTCACTAAACCATTCGATACGGCCCGCTTACATCACTTGCTATTCTCACTTAAACTAGACAGCTTTGATTAACCACCTTTTTTTAGATACGTTAAAATTGTGTTTTTGTTTTTTGTTTATTTTCATTTTTAGCATAAATTTAGGGGGAGAAAATTACAAAAAGATTTTAGTTCCTAATTTTTGAGTTTTTTTACAAATTTAAGGGGAGAAAATTACAAAAAGATTTTAGTTCTTAACTTTTGAGTCAGTTTACAAATTTAGGGGAGAAAAATAATTTTTTTTTTTTTTTAAGTATTGAGTCTATTAAAAGAAAAAACACAAAATGATTTTATTGGAAAGTAAAGTAAAGTAAAGTGGATCAATGGGAAGTGAAATGATTTATGATAATAATAAATTTATTATCTTAATATAATTTCATAAGAATAACAACTTTAGATAAATATAGATCACCAAAGCATAAATGCATGTTCTCCATTGATAAGATTAGATGTGATCAGTCAAAAAAATTAAATATATAAATGAGAAGTGCAGATAAGATCAGATAAGCTATACAAATGCAATAACTATTAGACCTTTTGCAAAAATCCTTGAACATAAAATAAAATTATGTTCTAATAAACATGAAATTGTTTTGAGCAAAATCAGGTATTTTCTATGTTTTGTGAAAACAATGAGCGGAAAATACTTATTGAAGCATCTTTTGTTTTGCGTAAGCAAAGAGCCAGATGTGTGACGTTAAACCAATGTGTCTGCAGATCAGTAAAAATCTAAAGATGCTTAATATGCACAAAGATGATAGAACCCCTTCTTGTTCTTAATTCTATTCTAAAAATAATGGATTTGTTCTTTCTCTTCCCATCTAAAGACTCTATCAAGACATTTCATGTTCTTATAACAAAATTAAATTTTTGAACAAAGGATTTTACAAAATTGATAGGTTGCATAGCATAACTATATAACACATCTGATCACTTCTGAACTTCTCTAGGCATTTAGAAAAACTAAAATAAAATTTTTGATCACAAAACTTGTCTTTGAAATGTGAAAACATTGGCGAAAAACTTTGGTGGGATATGTTTATCTAAATGGTGTGTTATTATAAGAAATTATAATAAGATAAACAAATTTCTAATAAAGATTTGATCACACAAAATTGACCCAACTTAACTTAGAACTTGTCCAATTTTTAGTTAATTTAATTTAATTTAGCTTAAGAAAAATCAGAAAATTAAAAGATCACGTATTTGAGAGTATACGAAATCAGTACACGAACTAGGAGTACATGAACATGTTCGTGTACTTCCAGTCGCCTATATATAGTTCGTGATCCTTCTCATTTCGTTTACTTCGATTTCGTGAACTTCCAAAGCTCTCCCGGACACTTTCTCATTTTTTTGGACTTTTGACAAAATATACTACGACCATCTTGTAGATCTCATCAAAATGAACCTAGGTGTAAAATTTGATCAAATTTTGACCACTAGAACTCAAGATATTCGAACTTTTTTAACTTCGTATACTTTGCAGTTCGTAAACTCTTCTAGATCTTCGATTTCTCTCAAACCATTTTGAATTGGAACTTGATTTTCTAGTATGTTGTTAATTTTTGATTTCCGAGCACTTCTAGAGAAAAATGAATTTCAAAGGAGCTAAATTGAGAAAGTTATAGACAAAAAATAGTTCACGAAAATTTGAACTTCATGTACTTTAATTTCGTGAACTCAGAGATTTTCGTGAACTATATTTCTTTCGTGTACTTCATTCATTTCGTGGACTTCATTTATTTCGTGAACTTAATAAATTTCGTGAACTTGTTTTGTATGTTTATTTTTTTTCTTTTAATCACGTGTTATCTGACTAAATTTTATTTTTGCAAATGGCTGACTTACGACTTGTTCCTGATCACAATATGACTGCCTTCCTGGGGGACCCTCCAGCGAAACACGACATGTTCAAACCCATGGTCCACGGGTTAATGTTATCCCCGATGAACTATGCCATAATGGAGTGTCCTACTATTTGCTCATGCTTTATCCATGATTTTTGGAACTTCGTAGCTGAGGATAAAGACTCAAATGGAAATGTCTGCCAAATCGGAAAGGTTCAAGGCTTGTCGGTGATCATATCGGAGAAATTATACGGGAGTGCCTACAATTTGGAGATAAAGCTTCTTGTCACACCCCGAGCCGGCGGGATGGATCGACTTTCCCGTCGGGCGGAAAGGTCTCGAGGCGCGATATCGTGAGTGATAATTGGAATGATCAGATTGTTTACATTGCACATGATATATAAATGAGAAACTGCTAAATGAAAATAGAATTACAATGTTAAATTATATCAGTTTAGTTCATAATTTAGCAATGTAAATCTGCTATCAACATCATAAGTCTTTAATCTTGTATCTGCACAAGATATACAAAATAATCTGTGAAATGATGTTTCAAAAATATGCCGGTCCAAAAAGCTAGGTCCTATAACTGGTATCCTAGTCCAAAAGAAATAACTCCTTAGTTGACCTGTTCGTCACCTGAGAAGTCATGCAAAAATAAAATCAGCACATGGTTGGTGAGTTCATGTAGTTTTATAAAAATGAGTTTGAATAACCTTTGAACGACAACCTTAACCTCACCATTAACCACCTATACCATCCAGTTCAGTATGCTTATATATAGGGCATATGTAGGGTCGAACTTACCGCCCGCCCATCCACCGTCCCACCACATAGTAAACCACATGATATATTGTTCCTGGTGAAAATTAAGCATTTCATCCCACATCTTTGATTTCATAACATCTGATTCATAAAATTTGATTACCCTGAAAATATTTACCTTGATCCCCCGAAATGATAACCTTAACCTCATCAACAACCACATATGCTATCCAATCAAGTATGCTTATATATAGGGCATATGTAGGGGACAAGCCCCAGCCACCGTCCCACCACATACCGGACTGCTTAGCACATTGTTGTTAATGATAATTTAGCGTTTCACTCCATTCACCTTCAATTTAGATTTGATTTCCACAAATAGAATTACCTCTGATCTCTTGAGTTCACCATGTAATCATGATTACCCCAAAGCATTTGTAGAAATATAATATTAAATGAGTAACTAAATTAATAACTAAAAATTTAAATACAACTAAGACATGATGATTGGGCCTTATTTAGCTCAATCAATTAGACTTAGTTGTTGGTGGTTGTCCAAGTTGTACCCTCTCACACGTGGCCCATATCAGGCATGACCCACAAGGAGTCTACCTGTATGTGTCGGGACTTTAATGATGCCCATATCAGCTTGACCCATTGGTGTACTGTACATGCCGGGACTTTAAGGATATCCTTTGTTTCTTGATCTTCTTTGATTCTCCTGATTTTGATTTGTTTAATAGTTTCCGTTATTGCCCATATAGCTTGAGTACAAGAGTCTACTATTTATGCTGGGACTTTCTGTGTGTTACACGTGGTCTTGATTTCCATACAACTGACGTTCACCTTAATTTAAGCATTAATGATTTCATTAGATTTTAATGATTTCATTATATTCATGATTCACACACGGTTATGATTCCCATGATTCACTTGATTCTCTTGATTCTGATCTTTTGATTTCCATGATTCCACAATGATTATAGATTCTTGATTATAGATTTTTGATTAGGATCCTTAGTTTTACTGATCACACACAGGATTAGATTCAATTGAATTTGATCTTAAGCTTTAGTTCTTTTGATTCCAGTTTGAATTTAGATTCTTGAATTTGAGCGTGATGGACTAAAGGTTGTTTAGAGTTTTAGAATTTACGTATTACTCATAAGAGTAATTTAATTAACTTGTTAATTAAGTCTGCAAAGAAAAATCCTAGACAGGAGTCTAGGAGTATAAACAAACATATATAATAAGCAATAATAATTAACAGCATATACATAAAACAATTTAAATAAAACAGTTTACACATGCTTCTCAGCCCCGCGTTTGAAAACAAAAATGTCTAGAAAAGGGGAAATGAACTCACCTGTCTTGCTCAGTACTGTACTACCACAAAATGCGCGCTCTTTGTTTGTAGACTATGTATCTTCAGTTCCTGAGTTGTTTTAAAAAAAATTCGAATACGATAAGTATACGTATTAGTTGTCGTATCTAAGGTCTTGGTCTGGGTGTGCAACTAAGTGTCCTATGTGACTAATGAACTTCTAAAACTCTATCTACTAGTCTACTTAGTACCCATTAATAACCCATATCCCACAATTCATCATTACAAGTTCTCACTTAACATGTTTTTAATTTAATTTACTTTAAACTAAATATTAATTCGAAATCATTTATTTTAATTCAATCAAGTTTATAAATTATTTTATTTTATTAAAATATCATTAACTTTAATTAAAATGGCATTTAACATATGATGGGCTTAAGTTAAGCCCATTGGGCCCACCGCGGCCCATTGCTAGTCTTTGATTGCCAAATGGTTCTCAATCACAATCTTTAAATCACCCAACATAGATAATTCAATTAAACTCTCTATATTAGTTACACGTCTTATGGAATGTCCCGAAGGTCTAAGTGTTAGTAGTTAACCCAACACTCTAACCGTTAAGCCTTTATTTTTAATCCATTCTTAAACAATACCCACGTTTTAAAGACCTCTTATTAATTGATCTTCTAGCTTTCATGAGATAAATTTTATGGGAATAAAACCCTAGTTCCTATCCCATGCACACACACAAAATTTATCCCATGCATATATCATGTAACCCATTCCATTTGAATGATTTGGTTCGTAACCCATGTATCAACAAGGGTTATAGGTTCGTTGAATGGCTGCTGTCAAATGGTTCGGCCTTAAGAGGGTTCGCTGCTATCACATGGGCAGGTTCGTGGCTGTATGATGGTGCATCCATGGGTGCGGCTAAGGAGGGTTCGTGGCTCGTGGATTCATGGGTGACATAGGTTCGGTTAACATCAGGTTCGCTTGGTTGATGGTTTGTGGCCTCCTAGTGAAGGTTCAGCTGAGACCATGAGTTAGCAGCTTGTGGGTTCGTTGAGAGAGGAGGTTCGCCACTTCATTGGTTCGGCTGCAGGTTTGACTAGGTCGAGGGTTCGGCCCTCACGGAGCTTGGTTCGTGGAGAGGAGCTTCGACCAAGACCAGAGGTTTGCAAGCCTAACAAGTTCGTTGACATGCACGGGTTAGCTTGATGGGAAAGGTTCGGCTTAGAAGATCCAGGTTCGGTCCTGACAATGTCTCACAAACCCTGCAACAATCACCCAGCCCTAGCCCCTCCCGAACCTGCTGTTCGTGACCAAGCATCCTCACCTTCTTCATTTCCTAGTTTGTTACAAGCCTAATATGGTTTCCTTCAAGCTCATACATGTGCGAATTAGCATTTTTAAGGTGTACAACTCGTTTAACACATAAGCATTTAACCCGGTTGTGTCTAAGTAGCGAAATGAAAAGAAAACTCGAGATTTACCTCAAAAATGGTGGATAAAAGCTTAGATCCTTTGTACTTCTGTGATCTACGTGATGAGATGGTCGTTTTGACACCAAAAACACTTGAAATGGTGGAGATTTGGATGAATTCTTGTAGAGAGAAGGTAGAGAGAGATGCTAGAGTGAGAGAGTGACGAAATTCTTGAGAGAGAGAGGTTGGTGGTGGTAACCATGGCAATTAATGCATATAAAATGATTTAGAAAACACCGGTTGGTTCGGTTTCGTTCGGTTTCGCGTCAAAATGTTGGTTCGCGTTCGTCTTCCTAACGGAATGACTCGGTTATAAAATAAGGTTTATGAAATTATTTTAGGTGGTTATTCCTTGTAAATTAACTAACTATCTTTCTTTTTAATTTGAATTTCAGAAATATTTAAATTATGTTTAAAATCGAATCGTACAGTCGTCACGCGTATTCGTTCGAATCGTCACCCACACGAACACGACGATAACTATACTTTTCATTATTGTTTTCTAATTATCGGATATCATTCGGAACGTTAAAGTTTCAGATATATTTGTACAGATCGTCACCTATACGGATAACCCGTCGATTTAGCATTCACGTAAGGACATCCGTGTGTTTTGTTCTATAAAGCCTCACATATGTTTATATATAATAAAATTCTAACAATTAGTCACATGATGTTTCTGTATTGCAAGATAATTATCTGACTGATGAACCATGTTTTCTGAGTTTTGTTTCTCTGAAATGATTTTGAATTCACTGTTTGATAACATAAATGATAACGATATATGATATGAACATGACATGAAATGAAATATGTATAACTTGTACCTGATTACTGTTCTTGTTACTGTTTGAGATCACCGTTCCGGTACAATTCCGGCACTGATGTTACAGTCTTCCCTTGTTAGAGAAATTTCATCCCGAAATTTAAGAGTCATTATCAGATACGTCCTCTATAAACAGTTGGGGATACTTAGACTTCATGTGATCTTCACGTTCCAAAGTAAACTCAGGTCCGCGCTTTGAGTTCCATCGAATCTTGACAATCGGAATACGGTTTCGCCTTAGTTGTTTAACTTTATGATCCATAATCTCCAAAGGTTCTTCGATAAAATGTAACTGTTCATCCACTTGAATTTCTTCGATCGGGATGACGAGTGACTCGTCAGCAAGGCATTTCTTTAAGTTCGAGACGTGAAACACGTCATGCACACCACTGATTTCATCTGGTAATCTCAGTCTATACGCCACAGGACCAATACGTTCGATAATCTCAAACGGTCCCACGTATCGTGGTGCTAACTTGCCTTTCTTTCCAAAGCGTACAACACCTTTCGATGGGGATACCTTCAACATGACACGGTCTCCCTCTTGGAATTCCAACGGCTTGCGCCGTTTGTCGGCGTAGCTATTTTGTCAGCTTCTTGTAGCTTGTAAACTTTGTTGAATCTGGGCAATCTTATCGGTAGTCTCCTGAATAAGCTCTGGCCCAGTTATACAGTTATCTCCAACTTCAGTCCAACAGATCGGTGATCGACATTTTCGACCATACAAAGCCTCGAATGGTGCACATCCAATGCTACTGTGATAACTGTTGTTGTAGGAGAATTCAATCAGTGGCAAATGAGAATCCCAGTTCCCACCGAAATCCAACACACAGGTTCTCAACATGTCTTTCAGGGTCTGAATTGTACGTTAGCTTTGACCGTCCGTTTGTGGATGGTAAGCTGTACTCAGATTTAACTGCGTCCCTAAAGATTTCTGTAATGATTTCCAGAACCTTGATGTGAATCTGCTCTCTCTATCAGAAATAATGGACAATGGCACACCGTGGCATACCACTATCTCATTGATGGACAGTCTGGCCAGTTTATCCATCGTGAAGGTCTCACGCATCGGCAAGAAGTGAGCAGATTTTGTCAAACGATCAATGATAACCCAAATCGTATCATGACCACTGGAAGTGCGGGGTAGCTTGGTAATGAAATCCATAGCTATTTGTTCCCACTTCCAGAGCAGAATCTCAGGCTGTTCCAGTAAACCTGACGGTTTCTGGTGTTCCGCCTTTACCTTAGCACACGTAAGACATTGACCGACGTACTTGGCTATGTCTTTCTTCATTCCCGGCCACCAATAAAATCCATGCATGTCTTGGTACATTTTATCAGCGCCAGGTTGCACAGAGTACTTGGTCTTGTGTGCTTCATCAAAGATAAGTCTTCTCAATTCATCCACTGCAGGAATCCATACACGATCCTTATAGTAAGTGACTCCATCAGGCTTTGTCTTGAATTGCTTTTCTGCTACGCAGTCAAGTTCTTTCTTCAAATTTCTTTGATCAACTGATTCTTGTTGTGCCTGAATAATCTTGTCATGTAAGCTCGTCTGCACAGTCATTCCCATTGCTCTGACGCGCAAGGGTTTGAATCGTTCCTTCCGGCTCAAGGCATCAGCTACAACGTTTGCCTTTCCCGGATGGTACTTGATCACGAAATCGTAATCGTTCAAAAGTTCAACCCAACGTCACTGCCGCATGTTGAGCTCCTTTTGATCAAAGATATGCTGAAGACACTTGTGATCAGTATATATGGTATATTTAGTGCCATATAAATAATGTCTCCAAATCTTCAGTTCGACGATTACAGCTCCCAGCTCAAGATCATGAGTAGTGTAGTTCTTCTCATGAACCTTTAATTGTTTTGATGCATAAGCGATAACTTTGTCCCGTTGCATCAGTACGCAACCAAGTCCCTGATGGGAGGCATCACAATAAACAACAAAGCCATCACAACCTTTTGGGAGAGATAATATTGGAGCATCACATAACTTCTGTTTCAACGTCTGGAAAGCATCTTCTTGTTTATGTTCCCAGACAAACGGTTCACTTTTCTGAGTTAACTTAGTGAGAGGCAAGGCTATATTAGAAAAGTTTGAGATAAACCTTCTGTAATAACCTGCCAATCCTTGAAAAGACCGTATCTCCATCGGTGTCATCGAAGTATGCCAGTTCATTATCGCTTCCATCTTGGCAGGATCTATGTGTATTCCCTCGCCGTTGACTACATGACCCAGAAATTGAACTTCTCTTAACCAAAATTCACATTTAGAGAATTTGGAATAAAGTTTCTCTTCTTTCAACAGCTCCAAGATCTTTCTGAGATGCTGCTCGTGGTCCTTTTTGCTCTTCGAATAAATCAGTATCTCATCAATAAAGACAAATGACAAACTAATCCAAATACGGCTAGCACACTCGGTTCACGAGGTCCATGAAAACCGCTGGTGCATTTGTCAATCTGAAAGGCATCACCATAAACTCGTAATGCCCTTATCTAGTTCGGAATGCCGTCTTCGGTATATCTTCATCTTGAACTCTGAGTTGATGATATCCAGACCGCAAGTCAATCTTTGAGAAGTATTGGGCTCCTTCCAGTTGGTCGAACAAGTCATCAATTCTCGGTAATTGATACCGATTCTTGATAGTCAACTTGTTCAACTCTCGGTAGTGGATGCACATCCGCAACGATCTGTCTTTCGACTTCACGAACAAGACCGGAGCTCCCCAAGGTGATTAGCTCGGTCTGATAAAACCTTTTTCAAGTAGCTCCTGTAACTGGTTTGACAATTCCTGCATCTTTTGTTGGAAAATAAGGACTGACGAAGCAAAACCACCTTTCAAATAATCTTTGTAATAAATGTTGCAGGACAATAGCTTCCGAAGACAAGTCTTCAGAAGAACCTTCGGAAGACATAAATAAAAGACAACTGCTTCCGAAGACAAATAAAAGACAACTGCTTCCGAAGACAAGTCTTCAGAAGAACCTTCGGAAGACACAAATAAAAGACAACTGCTTCCGAAGACAAATAAAAGAAAAATGCTTCCGAAGACAATACTTCAGAAGTTGCTTCGAAAGACTCTATCTGAAGACAAACCTCAGAAGACACTATCGGAAGAGAACTTTTGCTTCCGAAGAATAAAAGTCATTTACTTCGGAAGACTTCCAAAGACATCTGCCTCGGAAGAAAAACAATATTTCAGAAGACATATGTTTCTTCTGATGAAAGAATAAATGTAACCTTCTTTAGGATAACTGTCTACATTAGATAGTTTCCTATGAAGAGCTTCCGAAAGAATAATGTATTAGCATCAGTACAAAAGTCTGAACTAAGATCTTTAAAGATCCTATGTTGACTTTACACTTGTACTATTCTGATGCTACAGTGTCTGTAATAGTGTCATCAGTCTTATCTGTTTGTCTTCTTCTTGTATTTGTCCTGAAACATTAAATGTCGGGGCTATTTATACCCCAACATCTAATGAATAAATAACACTTTTCTGAATCTTCTTTGTGTTGTCCTACTGTTTTCTCCTTTCTTCTAACTTAAGAAAACTAAACACTAAAATAACTAAAGAGCAAAATTCCAGAGGGAGCAAAACCTCAAAAGCTTTGTCTAAGGTCTTGATCCTGGTTAAGTTAGTCTCTCCTCAGCTCACCGATTTTCTACAATTGGTATCAGAGCCTTGGTCATTAGTCTTGGTTTAACCATCAAGGATAAAATTCAAAGCTTGCTTTGATATCTGTGTTTAGTTTTCTATTATCATCTTCTTTTCAAAATCTGCTAAAGATTGATTTTTGAAACTCTAAAGTGTTCAAAAATCATTCAACCAAACTATCTTGAGTACTCACTATCTATTGATTTACTCAAAACGGTTTGAACAAATGGCAGAAAAATTCACCTTAGACCCCCATAACACTGGTTCTGCCACAAAGCCACCAATTCTGGTTAGGCATCAATATAATATTTGGCAGAGACGGATGTTACATTTCCTGTCAAATAATCATACAGGATGTTGGAAGTCTGTCATGTTCGGACCTCATAAACCAATGGTCTTGGACACAGAGACTGGAGATGATGTCCCTAAGGATCCCCGAAACTATACTGAAGAAGACTTTCATAAATTGGAGCTTGATGCCAAGGCACATGCTCAGCTGGCCATGGCCCTTCCGAATGAAATCTATTCGGGTCTTCTTCACCATGAGTCCGCTAAGGACTTATGGGATGCTCTAAAAGAGCAATTCGGTGGTACTGATGATGTTGTAGCCAATACTAGAGAGATATTGGCTCAACAATATGAGACATTCTACCAACTAAATAATGAGTCACTGACTCAGCAATTTGAAAGGTTCACTTCTCTCTTAAGTGAACTAAAATTAGCTGGTCAAGTGTATCCTCCTGTCTCAGTTCTAAATCGATTTTTAAGATCTCTCCCTGAAAAATGGGAAACTTACTCTATAGTCATGAGATCTTCACCAGATTTTGGTAAACTCTCACTTACCCAACTTCATGGTAAGTTACTCACTTTTGAGCGAGAGATTGACCAGAAAAGAAAACTAATAAAATCTGGAAAATCAACTGAAGAGTATGTTCAAGGGAATACTGCTCTCCTTAGTCATAACTCTGTGATAAATGATCAGGGTTATGATGAACATATTGACATAACTACTGGTATCACCTCCTCATTCTCTTCATGTGATAACCACTCTCTCCCCTCTGACCATCCTTGTTTTATCATGGACGATCTTCATCAAGTTCCAAGTGATGACTTGGAAGAGATGGATATTCTCCATCAACTGGCTCTCTTGAGCATAAGAACTAACAAGTTCTACAAGAGGACAGGAAGAAAATTTCCTGGTATCCATGGAAAAACCAGGATTGGTCTAAATAAGGCTACTGTCCAATGTTATAGATGTCATGGCACTGGACATTTTGCCAGGGAATGCTCTAATGCTTCAAACTCTAACCCTTCTTCTTATGTGACCTTTCCAAACATACCTTCACACACCTCTTCAACACCACACTCATCCACCTCTTCCTCTTTCAAAAGGTCCAATAATCATCAAGAATCAGCACACATTGCACAAAACTCTTCTTCTAACAATGTGCAATATGTACAAGCTGCAAATGGAAACATGTACCAACTTACTCCTGCCTCACTTCAAGTTGTTACAGCTCCTTCTTCACAAATAAATGCTCCCGGACATGCTGTCCAATCTTTATCATCTGGTCAACAGGCTCTTTTCTCTCAAGAGTACATAGACTGGAGCAGCTTGCCTGAAGATGTTGGCCATGCCCTCATCACTTTTGAACCAACAGATTTTTCTCTTATGGCTGTTGGTGAAGATTCTTGTTCCTCTGATCAACCTGAAGCAGATATTTCAGATGCTCAGGTATCTTCTTCTACCTTAGAAAAACTATGTTCCAATGCTTGCATAGAGGCCTTTGCAAAAAAAAAGAAAGCCAATATGTTGCTTCAAAAGCAAAATCAGGAGTTGGAACAAAATCCTTGAGAATAAAAATTCTGAAGTGGAAAAATTAATAAAAATAAAAGATAATGAAATCTGTGTTTTAAAAACTGAGAAAATCAATTTACAAGCATTGTTTGATCTACAAAGAGAAAAATATTATGCTTGTAAAGATGAATTATCTCAAAATCAAGTAAGCTGTGAAAAGTGGGTTGAGTCTTGCAAAGGATTCAAAATGCTTCTACAAAAGCAAGTTCACAGCAAAGCAAGATTTGGGATTGGGTATAATCACACTGCTCAACCAGAGGATTACACCCCAATCGATAACAATAAGGAAGAAACCACTCCTGAACCTATCTCACCAACTTTTCTTCCTGATGAAATTCCTCCAATAATAGATACACCTCCTTTGGTGTATCATCCAAACTATTTTTCTAAGTTTGTATACCCCACTAATACAAATCTGACAAGAATAGAAAAACCTCAGTTGAACTCTGTTCAACACAATAACTCTTCAGAACAAAATGAGATTGCCCCTGATATGAGCTCTACTCATAGTTCAGAAGAAACAACAAAATCGGGTCTTACTTCTAACATCAAGTCAAATCTTGATAAAGGAATAGAACCTATGATTAATATCCAGTTTCCTCCTTCTCATCCTCATCCTCCTTATCCCACAATGAAAGCAAATAGACCTTTCATCCCAAATTATTCCTCTCTTTCCCCAACCTTTGGAGAAAGCTAGGATAAAGGCTAATAAGTTGAAAGCTGATCATACTTCTTCATCTAAAGGGAACCTCCCTAATAAGATGAAGAAAGTAAGAACAGCAAGCAACCAATCTGTTGGGACACATCCTCATTCTTCCTCTATCTTACCCTCTTCCTTGAGTACTAACTCCAGACCTTCCATTTTGGGAACACCACCTCCCTATTCTACGGTGAACCCAGCTTCTTACTCTAATAATGGTGCTAACTCTTCTCCCGTGGATTCTCAAATCAATCTTCTCCAACAAAATCAGCAACAACTGCTGTTAATGATGCAGAAATTGATGAAAGATACACAACAAAATAAACCAAACAAATAAATAAAATAAAATACCCCATATCTAATCTTTTGTACATAATTCTCATGTGCAGAAATCCTCTTCAAACCAAAATCATCTCTGGTATGTGGATAGTGGAGGATCTAGGCACATGACTGGATGCAGATCCATTCTAAATGACTTCATTCCAAATAATGGAGGATCTGTTTCTTTCGGAAACAATGCAAAAGGTTGGATAGGGGATCTGGTTCTGTCTTAAGAGGAAATTTGAAATTTAAAGATGTTAGCTTAGTTGAAAACCTCAAGTTTAATCTCTTGAGTGTTTCTCAACTGGCAGACAAAAATTTTAATTCATTTTTCACTAAAGATAGTTGCAAAATTCTTTCTCCAGAAATAAACTCTAAAATAAAGGTCTTGATTGATCAACACACCTTGCTAACAGCTAGAAGACGTGGAAATGTCTATGTTGTAGACATGACTACTGACTCTCAAACATCTTCACCTACATGTTTGATAGCCAAAGCATCATCTTCTGAAACCACTCTCTGGCATAGGAGACTCAGTCATCTTAATCACCAAACTCTTCACAAGCTTTCAACCCTTACTCTAGTAAGAGGATTGCCTTCTAAAGAATTTCATTTTGAAGGTCAATGTGAATCTTGCTTAAAGGGAAAGGAACATAAAACTTCACATAAGTCTATTGAGGAATACAAAACAACTAACTGTCTTAATCTGCTTCATATGGATCTGTTTGGTCCAGTGAAGGTAGCTAGTTTGGCAAGAAAAAGATATTGTCTAGTTGTTGTGGATGATTACTCAAGATTTTGCTGGACCTTCTTCCTTTTCAGCAAAGATGAGACTTCTGATAAAATAATTGCTCTTGTCACTCATCTTGAAAGACAATTCAGTCTTCCTGTTAAAATGATAAGGAGTGACAATGGCACAATATTCAAAAATCAAGTTCTTGATAAATTCTGTATTTCTAAAGGAATCCTTAGACAATATAGTGCTCCTAGAACTCCTGCTCAAAATGGAGTTGTAGAAAGAAAGAACAGGACACTAATTGAAGCTGCAAGAACCATGCTTGCAGACTCAGGATTACCTTTATCATTCTGGGCTGAGGCAGTAAACACTGCTTGTTATGTATTGAACAGAGTTCACATTGTAAAAAGACATAACAAGACTGCCTATGAAGTTCTGTATAAAATAAAGCCTCTCATCTCCTTCTTCAAAGTCTTTGGATGTCCGTGTTTTATCCTAAATACAAAAGACTCTTTGTCCAAATTTGCTGCTAAAGTTGATTCTGGATACTTTGTTGGATACTCTCAGACTTCTAAAGCATATCGAGCTTTCAATCTCAGAACAAAAATAATTGAGGAATCTATTGATGTAAAATTCAATGAATTAGTGTCAACCTCATCCTTTCCTTCTGCACCTGATGATCTTTTTGATCTTGAAAGCTTCTCATTCATCCCTTCCATCCCTTCTTCTTCTCCTTCGACAGAGTCATGTCAAACTTCTGAAGATCTATCTTCTATTGAGGAAGATTCTGTTTCAAAGTTCTTCACTTCTTTTCCATCTCATCAAATAAATTCTCAAGAAGAAAATTCTCAAAACCAAGATGATATACCATCTACTCCTTTATCTCCTGTCTTGGATAATGCATCCATAGATGTTCCTGATCACATTCTAAACTCTCTGAGCCCCATTGAAAACTCATCTTCTGCTGATGCTGCCTCCTCAAATAAATGTTTGGACATCATTCCTTTCAACAAAAATCATCCTCTAGAACAAATCTTAGGTGATCTAAGTAAAGGAGTTCAAACAAGAAGCCAGATTTCAAACTTTTTTCTTCATGCAGCCTTTCTATCCCAAATTGAGCCGTCTAAATATCAGGAGGCTCTTAAAGACAATAATTGGATAGAGGCAATGCAAGATGAACTGTTGCAGTTCAAAAGGCAAAATGTTTGGACTCTATGTCCCTTGCCTGATGGAAAATATCCCATCGGAACCAGATGGGTATTCAGAAATAAAACAGATGACAGAGGCATTATAATAAAAAATAAAGCCAGGTTAGTGGTGCAAGGTTATTGTCAAGAGGAAGGTATTGACTATGATGAGACCTTTGCTCCTGTGGCAAGATTGGAAGCCATTAGACTCTTCCTAGCATTTGCCATCTCACATAACATAAAGGTATACCAAATGGACATAAAGAGTGCTTTCCTGTATGGAACAATAAAAGAGGAAGTCTATGTTTGTCAACCACCAGGATTTGATGATGTTCATCATCCTGATTGGGTGTACAAACTAGACAAAGCACTTTATGGTCTAAAACAAGCTCCAAGAGCATGGTATGACACTCTATCTCAATTCCTTCTTTCTAATAATTTTTCTCGGGGGACCATTGATAAGACTTTGTTCATAAAAAGGGTAGATAAGGAACTCTTGTTAGTCCAAATTTATGTTGATGACATCATTTTTGGATCAACAAAACAGTCCATGTGTGAACAATTCTCTAAACTAATGTCTTCTAAGTTTGAAATGAGTGCTTTAAGTGAACTAAAAACATTTTTAGGACTTCAAGTCAAACAAACCCACACGGGACTTTCATTCATCAATCTAAATATGTAAAAGATCTTCTAAATAAATTTGATATGAATGATTGCAAAATAATTTCTACTCCCATGGCAACAAGTCCTGGCATATGTCCAGATGACAATGGTGAACCTGTAGATCAAACTCTCTACAGGTGCATGATTGGTTCTCTGATGTATCTTACTGCATCAACGCCAGACATCATGTATGCAACATGTGTCTGTGCAAGATACCAATCTGCTCCCAAACAATCTCATCTTTCATTTGTGAAGAGGATACTTAGATATCTCAAAGGTACTCCTGTGTTAGGTATTTGGTATCCTGCTAATCAAATTTGCAAGCTTGTTGGTTTTACAGATAGTGATTATGCTGGTTGCTCGCTCACCAGAAAGTCTACTTCAGGAGGTTATCAGTTCTTTGCAGGTTGCTTAGTGTCATGGCAAAGCAAGAAGCAAACATCAGTGTCAAATTCAACTGCTGAAGCTGAATACATTGTAGCAGCCCATTGCACTGCCCAAATTCTTTGGTTACAATACCAACTGCTAGATTTTGGAATAACTGAACCAAAAACACCTCTTCTGATAGACAGCGAAGCTGCCAAAAACATAATAAAGAATCCTGTCTATCATTCTAAAACCAAACACATTGAAATAAGGCATCACTTCATTAGAGACTGTTTTGAAAAAGGACTAATAGTTCCAGAACATGTCTCTACAAGTGATCAAATAGCTGACATATTTACCAAGCCCTTAGACTCCTCAACTTTCTCTAAGTTTGTAGCAAAATTGGGCATGATAAAGATGAGTTAATAAACAATAAAGGATAGTTTTTATAAATTATCCAGACAATGGATATTGGATAAACAACTGATAAAGAAATCTTGATTTCTTTCAGTAATTATCTCTATGCACAGATAGGATCAGTGGCCATATAATCACTGCTTCATATCTATCTGATGTTTAAACTTTCCATTGTTACATTCCTCTCCTTCCGATGTCGTTTCTTCCGAAGATATCTTCTTCTTCTATTTTCTTCTTCCGAAAACTTTCATAAGTTTATTTAACTTGTGTCTAAAATAAGATTCTTCCAATTCTGAAATAAAAATCTTGAGCTTTGCATTTGATGTGACAGTTGTCAATCTTTCTGATAGACCCGAGTCTCAATACTGACTCTCACGGCTCAAGAAGATTATTACCGCCATTTTTTTTAACCAATAATCTTCTCGGATTACTTTCCTTATTTATCCTCTTCTTCTCCATAATTCTACTTAAACCCTATTTCTCCTCTGGTTTTCAAGAAACCCTTCTTCCTCTTGAAAACTCTAAATAATGCTCATGGTTACGGATGATAAATTGTCAGGCATGTCGCCTGGCACGAAGCACTTATGCTTACCTTGTCGCAAGCCTCATGCTTATGATAATGGCGTAACGGCTTCGGACCAGGCTTCATTCCTCACCAAACTTCGTCTGTACTTTTCGGATGTGCATGAACATGTCTTCTTGACCAAATGTGTAAGTCTCAACCTCTATCTCTTTTTCTATCTCAGCTTTATAATTTCATACATAATCATGAACTTTTTAGGTTAACCTGAAAAACTTGATTATGTAGAAGTCAGTCCTTTTGATCTTTACAGGCAACTATTTCAAATAACATCTTTTTGATAATCTGGTATATCATCAAAAATGTTCATAGTTCCGGCTATGCTTTCAGTTTGTCTCTTTGATCTTCATAATATTATAACGGACTTGACTAACTGATGTTCAAAATGATGAACATTGATGGATGATACTAAAGAAATACCCATCTTTAGTAAACCCACATCCACTCTTCTTCCACACCTAAATCAGGTACTGGCCATAAAATACTTTTCCAAACCTTCCAAGCCTATTAAACCCAAAAAATATGTTCAGGAAGATGAGATCCCTGAACATGATTGTGTTCCCACTGAACACATGGATACATCTGTTTCATCCTCACAGATATATCATGAATCTCTTCCCATCCTGCTCCTCATTAATCCTCTTCACAGGATGATGTTGTATTCCTAAGGGAACCCTAACTAACCATTGAAATGCCAGTTGACATTCAGTTGGTCGTCCTCTCTCCCAGGGATAACTCTGTTCTTTCTAAAAGCCCCCCACTATCTATCAACATTTCTCTACCCTATAAAAGAGGATGAGATCCGGTCGTCAAGTCCATCTTGACTTCCTGATCATATATCAGAAGCATCCATTTCACATGAAAATTCAATGAATTCTCATCTGAATGGATTAGGCAATAAGACTCCTGGTATGGCAACAGCCAATGAAGTTTTTCTTTTAAACTAAGGCTGGAAATCCCCAGAACCAAGAAAAAGGGGTTTATGACATTTCTGAGATGGACTCAGGTCATTATAAAACTGACTCTCTAGTCAGGGATTAGGATGACATCTACAAAATGATGGACGGATCAGTTCTACACACTATGGAATTAACGGATATCTTTAGTCCTGTAATCCAAATCCAACCCCATGCAGGCACCTTCATTTGAAGGTTTTTCTATTCTTTTCACCCACCTTCACTACTACTACCCTTCCTCCACTGCGTTTCAAGGAGCATTTCGCCCACTTCTTTCTACCTCTCTTTCTTCCCTGCCTTGTCTCCGGCTGATTAAGCCAAAAAGAGGGAGATAATACATAAGCTAACTCAAAAGGTGGCTAACGCTTAAAAAGAAGCCTAGCTCTGATAAACAAAGAAGCCTAGCTCTGATAAACAAAGAAGCCTTTGCTTTACTGAGACCCTATTTGAACCATTCTCATGTTCTTTCCCCACCGAGTCTGATGTTCTAGAAATTGATTGGGATCTAACATTAAGTGGTTTTGGCTTCATCAGTCCAGAGGGAGATTGTTGGAAAATAAGGACTGACGAAGCAAAACCACCTTTCAAATAATCTTTGTAATAAATGTTGCAGGACAATAGCTTCCGAAGACAAGTCTTCAGAAGAACCTTCGGAAGACATAAATAAAAGACAACTGCTTCCGAAGACAAATAAAAGACAACTGCTTCCGAAGACAAGTCTTCAGAAGAACCTTCGAAAGACACAAATAAAAGGCAACTGCTTCCGAAGACAAATAAAAGAAAAATGCTTCCGAAGACAATACTTCAGAAGTTGCTTCGAAAGACTCTATCTGAAGACAAACCTCAGAAGACACTATCGGAAGAGAACTTTTGCTTCCGAAGAATAAAAGTCATTTACTTCGGAAGACTTCCAAAGACATCTTCCTCGGAAGAAAAACAATATTTCAGAAGACATATGTTTCTTCTGATGAAAGAATAAATGTAACCTTCTTTAGGATAACTGTCTACATTAGATAGTTTCCTATGAAGAGCTTCCGAAAGAATAATGTATTAGCATCAGTACAAAAGTCTGAACTAAGATCTTTAAAGATCCTATGTTGACTTTACACTTGTACTATTCTGATGCTATAGTGTCTGATTAGTGTCATCAGTCTTATCTGTTTGTCTTCTTCGTGTATTTGTCCTGAAACATTAAATGTCGGGGCTATTTATACCCCAACATCTAATGAATAAATAACACTTTTCTGAATCTTCTTTGTGTTGTCCTACTGTTTTCTCCTTTCTTCTAACTTAAGAAAACTAAACACTAAAATAACTAAAGAGCAAAATTCCAGAGGGAGCAAAACCTCAAAAGCTTTGTCTAAGCTCTTGATCCTGGTTAAGTTAGTCTCTCCTCAGCTCACCGATTTTCTACATCTCTGAAGGTGCTAACCTGTAAGGAGATTTAGCAACAGGAGTTGCTCCAGGAACTAAGTCAATACGAAACTCTACCGGTCGCAGGTGGCAAACCTGGTAGGTCTTCAGGAAATACTTCTGGATATTCTTTCACTACCGGCACATCTTGAATCTTTTTTTTGTCCTTCTCCTTTTCCACCACATGAGCCAGGAACACCACACACTGCTTCTGTAGACTCTTACGCGCGTTTATGCAAGAGGTAATTTTGACACTTCATTTTGCTTGATCCCCTCTAACATCCAATACACAATCGTTCGGAAATGGAAATCGAAGTAGCTTTTCAGAACAGATGACTTCCACTCGATTAGAAGAAAGCCAATCCATTCCAACAAAGATGTCGAAACTGCCCAACTCCATCGGTATCAAATCGATGGTGAATGTGTGACCATTAAGTGTCAATGGGCAATTCCTGTATGTTGTACTAACTGTGATCTGTTTCCCATTAGCTACTTCTATGATATAAGGGGAATCTAACTGTTCCTCTATAGAATCTAGTTGGCATGCAAAATCGTAGAGATAAATGTCTGATCCGCACCAGTATCAAATAGAACAGATGCATAAAATTCATGTAAGAGAAATGTACCGGTGACCACATTCGGGTCTTGGCGTGCAGCTGGAGCTCCTATAGCAAAAGCTCGTCTACAGGGTGCTTGAACTGCCTGTTGAGCCTTCTTCGGGCAGTTCTTTGCAAAGTGGCCTTATTCACCACAGTTATAGCATCCACCGTTGTTCTGGTTATTGGGTGCAGGGAGAGCCAAAGCAGCATTGTTGACTGCTTGAAGCATGATGATACTGGCACTTGGTACACAGAGGATGTGGGCCAGTATATTGTTTCTTGGGCACATTCTGCGATGCCATGGCTACTTGATTGAGGGGAGTAGCCATGGTATAGTTCTTGATGAGTTTCTGCTTCTTTTTCAGATGTTGGTGGCGATGAGGTTTCTTGGAAGACTCTTCCTTTCTTTTTGCCAGTGTCAGCCTCTTTCTTCAGAACTCCAGAGGCTACCATGAGATCCGTGAGTTTCCCAGACAAACTCACATCAGACTCCACAGTAACAGGGTTTGCGTCAATAACTAAACCCTGAATGCAGGCGGGGAGTCCACCTATATATCAATCAATCCTCTTTTCCAGTGTTGGTACCATATCTGGCACCAAAGCAACCAACTCGTGGTAACGAGTAGTATACCCCATGTGATCTGCTCCCCTTCATCACATGGTTCGACAGTTCGACTTCCAGTTTCTGCAGCTCGTTCTTGGGGTAGAATTTAGTTCTTAGCAGGGTCGTGAAATCTTCTCAGGTCATCGACATAGCTTTTTCTCTTCCTCTCGCTTGGATCTGAGAGTTCCCCCAAGTCAAGGCTCGCTTGTTGAACGTTCCAACTGATTAACGAACCTTGTGGTGCTCTGGACCCTGCAGAGGTCCAGAGTAGTCTCAATCTTCTCTATCCATTAGACCAGACCAACGGCTCCTTCAGTACTGATAAAGCTTGGCGGCTTACATCCCACAAAAGACTTGTAGGAGTAGTGTGATGTATTACCAGTGTTCCCACTAGCTTCCCCTGATGAGTTCCCGGTATTTTTGCTGTCGTTCCGGATTTGGTTGAGCATCTATGGTATCACTTCCTTCAGCTGATTTGTCAGCTGACTGCTCAGTAGAGTTGCCAGGGCAATAGTAGCAGGATCCAGTATCTGAGTCATGCTCGGGCCTGGAGGTGGGTTGAGTGGAGGAGGAGGAAGTTGAGGAGGTAGAGGTGAATCAGCTGGTGATGGCGTTGATGAATGTGGAGCTGAACTTTGTGGTGGTGGTACAATAGAAGGAGGTTTTCTGGCGGCATTCTGATCATAACCAATAAAATTATCAGTTAGTGCAGTGATCATATGTTCTCTACGTGCAAGGTCCCTAGGTTATAGTCTAGGCGAAACCGTTTAAATAATGTGACCTATATTTCTCTATAACCATGGCTCTGATACCAATCTGTCACACCCGGAGCGGCGGGATGGATCGACTTTCCCGTCGGGCGGAAAGGTCTCGGGGCGCGATATCGTGAGTGATAATCGGAATGATCAGATTGTTTACATTGTACATGATATATAAATGAGAAACTGCTAAATGAAAATAGAATTACAAAGTTAAATTACATCAGTTTAGTTCATAATTTAACAATGTAAATCTACTATCAACATCATAAGTCTTCACTCTTGTATCTGCACAAGATATACAAAATAATCTGTGAAATGATGTTTCAAAAATATGCAGGTCCAAAAAGCTAGGTCCTCTAACTGGTATCCTAGTCCAAATGAAATAACTCCTTAGTTGACCTGTTCGTCACCTGAGAAGTCATGCAAAAATAAAGTCAACACATGGTTGGTGAGTTCATGTAGTTTTATAAAAATGAGTTTGAATAACCTTTGAATGACAACCTTAACCTCACCATTAACCACCTTTACCATCCAGTTCAGTATGCTTATATATAGGGCATATGTAGGGTCGAACATACCGCCCGCCCAGCCACCGTACCACCACATACTAAACCACATGATAAATTGTTCCTGGTGAAAATTAAGCGTTTCATCCCACATCTTTGATTTCATAACATCTGGTTCATAGAATTTTATTACCCTGAAAATGTTTACCTTGATCCCCCGAAATGACAACCTTAACCTCATCAACAACCACCTATGCTATCCAATCAAGTATGCTTATATATAGGGCATATGTAGGGGACAAGCCCCAGCCACCGTGCCACCACATACCGAACTGCTTAGCACATTGTTGTTAATGATAATTAAGCGTTTCACTCCATTCACCTTCAATTTAGATTTGATTTCCACAAATAGAATTACCTCTGATCTCTTGAGTTCACCATGTAATCATGATTACCCCAAAGCATTTGTAGAAATACAATATTAAATGAGTAACTAAATTAATAACTAAACATTTAAGTACAACTAAGACATGATGATTGAGCCTTATTTAGCTCAATCAATTAGACTTAGTTGTTGGTGGTTGTCCAAGTTGTACCCTCTCACACGTGGCCCATATCAGGCATGACCCATAAGGAGTCTACCTGTATGTGTCGGGACTTTTATGATGCCCATATCAGCTTCACCCATTGGTCTACTGTACATGCCGGGACTTTAAGAATATCCTTTAATTCTTGATCTTCTTTGATTCTCCTGATTTTGATTTGTTTAATAGTTTCCGTTATTGCCCATATAGCTTGACTACAAGAGTCTACTATTTATGCCGGGACTTTCTCTGTGTTACACGTGGTCTTGATTTCCATACAACTGACGTTCACCTTAATTTAAGCATTAATGATTTCATTAGATTTTAATGATTTCATTATTTCCATGATTCACACACGGTTATGATTCCCATGATTCACTTGATTCTCTTGATTCTGATCTTTTGATTTCCATGATTCCACAATGATTATAGATTCTTGATTATAGATTTTTGATTAGGATCCTTAGTTTACTGATCACACACTGGATTAGATTCCATTGAATTTGATCATAAGCTTTAGTTCTTTTGATTCCAGTTTGAATTTAGATTCTTGAATTTGAGCTTGATGGACTAAGGGTTTGTTTAGAGTTTTAGAATTTAGGTATTACTCATAAGAGTAATTTGATTAACTTGTTAATTAAGTCTTTGTAGCAATTTCCTAGACGGGAGTCTAGGAGTATAAACCAACATATATAATAAGCAATAATAATTAAAAGCATATACGTAAAACAATTTAAATAAAACAGTTTACGCATGCTTCTTAGCCCCGAGTTTGAAAACAAAAATGTTTATAAAAGGGGAAATGAACTCAATTGTGTTGCTCTGTACTGTACTACCACAAAATGCGCGCTCTTTGTTGGTAGACTATGTATCTTTAGTTCCTGAGTTGTTTTAAAAGAATTTGAATACGATAAGTATACGTATTAGTCGTCGTATCTAAGGTCTTGGTCTCGATGTGCAACTAAGTGTCCTATGTGACTAATGAACTTCTAAAACTCTATCTACTAGTCTACTTAGTACCCATTAATAACCCATATCCCACAATTCATCTTTACAAGTTCTCACTTAACATGTTTTTAATTTAATTTACTTTAAACTAAATATTAATTCAAAATCATTTATTTTAATTCAATCAAGTTTATAAATCATTTTATTTTATTAAAATATCATTAACTTTAATTAAAATAGCACTTAACATATGATAGGCTTAAGTTAAGCCCATTGGGCCCACCTCGGCCCATTTCTAGTCTTTGATTGCCAAATGGTTCTCAATCACAATATTTGAACACCCAACATAGATAATTCAATTAAAATCTCTATATTTGTTACACGTCTTATGGAATGTCCCGAAGGTCTAAGTGTTAGTAGTTAACCCAACACTCTAATTGTTAAGTGTTTTTTTTAATCCACTCTTAATGCCATATTAAATGATTTAGGTGGTTATTCCTAGTGGAATGACTCGGTAATACAATAAGGTTTATGAAATTATTTTAGGTGGTTATTCCTAGTAAATTAACTAACTATCTTTCTTTTTAATTTAAATTTCAGAAATATTTAAATAATATTTAAAATCGAATCGTACAGTCGTCGCGCGTATTCGTTCGAATCGTCACCTGTACGAACACGACGATAACTATACTTTTCAATATTGTTTTCTAATTATCGGATATCGTTCGGAACATTAAACTTTCAGATATATTCGTACATATCGTTACCTATACGAATAACCCGTCGATTTAGCATTCACGTAACGACATCCGTGTGTTTTGTTCTATAAAGCCTCACATACGTTTATATATAATAAAATTCTAACAATTAGTCACATGATGTTTCTGTATTGCCAGATAATTATCTGACTGATGAACCATGTTTTCTGAGTTTTGTTTCTCTGAAATGATTCTGAATTCACTGTTTGATAACATAAATGATAACGATATATGATATGAACATAGCATGAAATGAAATATGTATAACTTGTACCTGATTACTGTTCCTGTTACTGTTTGAGATCACTGTTCCGGTACGATTCCGGCACTGATGTTACACTTCTGATCCTACAGAACTGGATAACCATAATGGAGGTATCTTGCTCATGTTGTGACTTAGTGCCTCTCAGGAAGGAAGGGCGGTTATGATGGTCTTAATCAAACTTTGAGTTCTTGCCTGGTGGGGATTGCCCTTGGTGTGGACTTCAAATTTTCCAGGATGATCTTCAAAGATATGTTCGAAAACGTTAAAGGAAAGAGGAATGAAAGATTTTTGGCATTCCCACGATTCATTCAAATCATCATCAACAAAAGGCACCAAAATCTTGTCCTAACCATGGGAATGTTAGTCCAGAAACGGATGCCTCACGACTTCTTCTCCTACATGGTGATGAATAAGAAAGGAAAGAAGATTTTAAAGGTGTGAGGCCACTGGAAAGGTTTGGCAGATTATTTGCTAGCCTTGAACACGAGATTACAGAACCATTATCTACAACAACTTTTGTTGCTGAAGAAAACGATCAAGCAAAAGCTACTGAAACTGAGCAAGCCACATCATCTGACCCTTCAACTGAGTATGTCTTTGAGAAGCGTGAAAGAAGTCCCTTAAATCAACATGAATGGGACCTAAGAAAGAAAAGGAAGGCGTCTAAAGCATCCAAGCCACCCTTGCCTGATGACAAAGATGAGGATTATGTCCCCTCACCCGAGTCTCCTCCTAAGAAGTGCTTAAAGATGGTATCCCTGAGAATTGGTGATCCTTGACTGAGGAAGCTCAGTGCCACACAAGCCACACAGCCATTACAACAACCAACATCACCACCAACTACACAAGCCACCCAAACACCACAACAACCACAATCACCACAAATCTTCCAAGCAACGCAAACACTTAAACCAACCCAACCACCACAAATACCTCCATCACCACCAAAATCACATCAACCTTTGAAACCCACTTCCCCTAAAAAATCGCGAATACCTATTCATTTTTCACACCCACCTTCCCCACCCAAAACCACAACTGATAAAGGCAAATCTCCAATGGAGACATCATCCTCATATGAGCCTGAATATGTGCCTATCGATATTGATCTCCTTCAAGCATGAGTTTTTGGTCTTGAATATGATTCAACCAAGAAGGATCAAATAATTGAGAACATGTAGGACCTAAGAAACCCTCGGAAACAACTTGGTTCCTTTGGAGATCTGCTCGAAAGGCCCTGGAATAGTGCGGAATCCTATTCAAGGGTTTTCCAATCGAAACCACCAGTCCCCGTCGCAATCCGACAATGTGGAATCAATGTTTTTATTGAAATCGAACACCACAGGGTGAGGATCGTAGTTGGAGAGGTAGGAGCGGCTCAAAAGCCTTGGAATATGACAGAGGAGTGCTCAGGGAAGAGAATAGGCTTGGAAAGTTGTGAAACATTCAGTTTGCAGCCCTATATATAAGCTGTACTCATTCGGCCGAATGAGTAGTGCGAAACATTGATTTGGCGAATGGCTCAGCCGAGTGATCTTAAACAACCGAATGAGTCATGCGGATGACTCATTCGTTCACCTAAGTCATTCATGTGCATTCGTCCGAATGAACTCATTCTTAGGTATCATTTGCACGAATGGGTCTGGAACATAGTCAAAGTCAAAATCAAACATATATAAACATAACAAACTCAATTAAACATATACGAACAATACTCAAAACTCTATTTCATTAATAATATGAACTTTACATAATCAAAGATATATAAAATACGGAACTAGGCACATTACATGCATCAACAAACTCCCCCTAGGACCTAGTTCCTATTTATCGGCACCTTTCTTGAAATATTTATCTGAAATAGCCTTCCAGTCAGATCCTGCATGAATTCCAAACACTATGCAAATCCGTATAACTCTCATGAACTGTAAAGCCTGCTCCATATCTTTAACTTCAAAGAAAATCTGACATCTGCACAAGGCCTTCACATATTTATGTGACAGATTGGTCAACCACATGGGATCAAAGATACGTACAGTATCCCATGTGTTGTCTTTGCATAAAACAATCATCGCCTCAGCAGTTCTCCCATCATAGTACCACCATCTGAAACTGTCCAAAAAGTCTTGCAGCATCTTTCGTAAAGGAATCTTCTTCATGAATTTTGGAGGCAGCCACTTCAGGATAACTTTATGTCTTCGGGTGTCTGCATCAATCTCCGGTAGATAGTATCCATCCGGTTGCAGTGGCTTGAATTTGACCCATTTCTTCCGGTACTCAAGCTGGATCTGTCTTGAAAACCAAGACGAAATCACTGAGTCTTCACCATATAGCATCTTCAGACGTGCGAGTTGATTTATCTCGAATCTGGGCAACGTCTTGAAGTCATGGGGATGTCTGAACTACTGGATCCCTTGCTCCCTTTTGACTGCATAGCATTGCAAGTCGTGAAAGTATGCCCAACTCAAAATTTGACCTCCGGCTTTATATCCTTTGGTCCTGTAAACTTTTGTGTATGGAGTTGGCATAGGAGGAGCACTATCTTTTTTCGACACTTGCCTATAAGCTGCCCATTCCTCTTTGCTCTTTTGAATGTCTTCTGCTGAAGACTCACTGCCACTGATCTTATCGTCTATCTTTCATTTCAGCTCCTCCTAATGTAGACTGAATAAGTCAGTAAAAGTAGGTAGCTCCTCTTCAGCTGATGTGTACTTTATGCCTTCTTCCTCTATCATGTCTTCCAGAATCACCTCATCAGTGTCATCGAATGCTTCTGGAGTAGGAAGATCAGAAGGAGGAATGGGAGCATCATCCAAAATCACCTTATCAGGATTTAACCTGAATAGTTAGGCAATTTGCTCCTTTGTGAGGCAATGAATGATTTCGCCTTCTTCTTTATCATAACTGATAGAGTGTTGAATGATGCACTGAGCGTCCAATATCATCGTCAACTTTTCGTCCGGGAGCCGTCTCATAGGAATCGCTACAACCTCTTCAGTGGCCTTCGGCTCATCAGCTTGACTATGAGTTTGTTTAGGAGGTTTGTCATGTTTAGTCTTGGTTCTGACTTCGGTGGGTGGATTTGGCTTTTTTGCACTGGAGGAACTCGCAGAGCCACTCCCAGCACCATCGTCATCATCACCAGAGTCATCATCATCTGTGGAATAATAATCCACCTTCTCCTCATCATACTCTTCTTCTTCTTCTTCTTCTTGTTGTTCTTCTTCTTCTTCTTCTTCTTCGTCTTCTTCTTCTTCTTCTTCTTCTTCATCTTTGTCTGTATAATTGGAGACAGGCTCGGGTCCCTCAATCCTAGGAGTAGCATCTTAAGGCTTTCAACTTGCTTAGAAAGACGCAACTTTTTAGTCTCAAGAGCTAAAATCCTGCCATTGAATCTCGAGGCAGTCAAAGCCAACTGATTATGCTCATCAACAGACTTGAGCAATCTTTCCACCAGATTAGTAGATCGGGCTCTCAAATCCGCCCGTTGATCAGCAGCATGTAACAGTAGAGCATCTTGTTCCTATAGTTTCTGTGTAAGCTGGGAAATAGCCAGGTCCTGCTCATGGTTCCTCTCCATCAGTCGAAGGACCAAACTGTTCAGTGTGCTGAGCTGTTCAGCAACTGAAACAGTCAGTATATATGGATCAGCACGTGTAGTGGAGGGACCAGAGGATGCTGTAGTGAAAACAGCTGTAGCAGCAACAGAGGAGGTCAGAGGGGCAATAGTAACACGTGCAGGAGTTGCCCTTGAACTGGTCAGTGAAGAAGCTGCAACTATTGCAGCGGATGTAGTAGTGGTTGCTGCAACAGAAGTCAACTATGACTTTCTCTTTAGGACAAATAGTGTTCTTCTTCTTTTGGCAGGAGGGGATGAAGTAGACTGAATAGCAGTAGCAGTGATAGCAGTAGTAGATGTGGCAGTGGAAGTACGTGGAGGAGGAGAAAAATCAAACTCAGGAATAAAAGAAGGATCCCGAATCTCTTCCCTATCAAGCTCTGTCTCACTTGGCCTCTTCCTTTTCTTCACCAGCCTTGATCTAACCATAATGTTCTCAAACTCATCATCAGTCTTATCCGAGTCTGAGCTGCCAGAACCCTCTTCATCATCACCCTCACCACCATGCTGATTTGATTCCTCAGAATCATCTCTCTCTTTTGTTGAGGTAGTACCACCTATCTCTAACTGAGAAAAGACGGTGGTTGCAGGAGTAGTCATAAAATCCAGATCAAGAAGAGAACCAACATCAACATCATCATCAGCAGCACCAGAACCATCACCACCTGCACCACTAACATCAACACCACCAACCTCACCAGCACCACTAACACCAGCATCACCACCACTCACACCTTCACCACTAGCATCACCAGCACCACTAACAACAACATCATCATAATCTCCATCAACTCCACCATCACCTCCAGGAACAATGATATCCTCCTGATCTGAATTAGAATCTTCATGTTTCCATCTCCTCCCAATGGGTGCGACATAATCAGGATTGAGGAGATGGCCGAACATACCACGAGTGGGAGGCTTCCTCTCCTTTCCCCTATAAGATAGAACTCTGTTAAGAGTGATGTTATTCATGTGCTCCAATATGATAATATCTAAGCTGGTCTTGGGTAAATTCGGCATTTGGGCATTGAAGAACATCTGAAGAAACCTCGGGTACATCAAAAACTTCTTGTCTCCCTTGAGGTACACGTTCTCCTTCAAATGTTTGAAAATCATCTCTGAGAAGTTGAACGGAATGTTCAACACCAAGGCCCCAAAGGCATCCTGTAAAGTCTCTCTAAGGTCATCGAATCCCCCGCGCCTAGATCCCAGGAAATGAATGAGTACGTGACTCAGATACTTGAACTGTGTGCATAGGAAAGCCTTGTTCAGCACTCCGGCTTCCAAGTCTCCGTCATACTTGCACCGCATAAAGCATCTTCAAACAAGATATCGATCAAGAAGAAAAGGGTGATCAGGTGAGTCCTGGAATCCACACACCCGCTTGATGAGCTCAGCACAAACTGTAACATCGTATCCTCTGACCTTCCCTCTGATTACTAGAGGCTCTACCTCACAGCCTATATCAGCTGATCCCCAGAAATCCCTCTGGTGTGTCAAATAGGGATCATAAATGGTAGATATGGCAGTGAATATCCTAGAAAGCCTTAGAAAAGCAATAATCTCTGTAAAATGCTTGGCGTTCTTCATGGTAACATCTAGATGAGCACAGATGTTATTCCTCGGAACAACTTTGTAATCTTCCATTCTGTAACAAAACAAGACAAATAAGATATCAGTTCAGTTCAGTAAACAGTTGAGCAAAATCAAAATTTTAAGCACAAGAATGCAACTGGTGCGAATGAACCAACATTGTCCGAATAAGACTCAGCGAATGAGGTGAATGGCCGAATGAAGTGTGTCAATCGAATGTCTCATGAATGAACTCATTCAGTTGAACCCATCAATTCCCATGAACAGATGGTCCGAATAACTCCATTCGGTCCACCCTTTGACCGAAAGAATCTCATTCGGTCGACCCTGTAGTGCGAATGAACCTCATTTGGTCGACCGATGGACTTCAAACAATCAATCTCCCAAAATCTTGAATCAGACCCTAAAAATTGTAACATTCAACACAGAAGGGTCCGATTATGGTTTTACAACTGATTTTAAGTGTTTTAGGGTTCGATTTGACTGATTATTTGAGTGTAGCAGTTAAGAGCCCTAAAAACCCTAGAAATCAAACAATTTGGGTTCAATCTGCGGTCAAACTTTGATAATGTTGATTCCATCAGTACCTGAGACAACCACAAGAACAAGGATGCTCAGAAAATGTTAATTTTGTGGTGAAATGCGAAGAAGATGATGAAGTGTGTGTTTCGGGCGAAAGAAAAACACACAGAAAGTCCGAATGAACAAATGAGGTGAATGAACTCATTCGGCATAAAGGCGTTCATTAAATAAGAGAACTCATTCGGCCACCAGAATCGAATGGCCCTATTCGCATGAATGAGTTCATTCGCTCAGTTGAGCCATACTCACCTTTCATTCGGACGAAAGAAGATCAGCATCCAAAACAAAAATGTTTTCAAATTTTTACATTTTGATCATAAAAAGAAATTTGTTATGAAGTTCAGTCTGATTTGGTGATAGGAAAAGATGAGATTGAATATCTGAAACAACAAATGATCATTTAAAACAAAATTAAAAAAAAATATTTTGTATTTTCTGATAATCCAACAACTGTACGAACTGAAACTGAAACAGAAAAAACACACATATTTTTGTGAGTAGCCTTTCAAGAAAATGATACATACACCAGATAATGTCAAATCAACAGAATGTTTATACTTCTGACACATTTGAATTATAAAGTGATTACTGATATACTTGTCCATTTTAAACTTGACAATACTTTGTTTCTAAACAGATCAATGATCACCCATGTTTTCTGACTGAGTTACCCATTATAGTCAACCAATTTAGGGTGAGCAGAAATCACATGACCTCGGATACTGGGCGGTAATCCACCAACATACCGTTCTATCCTCTTCTCAGGTGTTGGCACCACATCAGGTGCCAGAGTAGCTAACTCATGAAATCTGGTGGTGTAAGCCAGATACCCAGCACCAATCATCTCCAGGTTGAGCAGTTCAGTCTCAACCTTCTTTAGTTCATTTCTTGGGCAAAACTCTACCCGCAGCATGGCCTTGAATTCACTCCAAGGCATAGCCTGGGCCTCATCCCGCCCTCTGACTGAAACTAGAGCGTTCCACCAAGTTAACGCTCGCTCGCTAAATGATCCCGCAGCATACTTAACTCTGTTCTGTTCAGGACAGCCACTGATGTCGAGGGTAGCCTCCATCTTCTCGATCCACTAGATCAATCCGACTGCACCCTCACTGCCATTGAAACTGGGTGGCTTGCAACCTACAAAGTTCTTGTAGGCATAGTCCTGACTCTGTCTGGTGTTACCGCTGCCTTCTCCAGATGAGTTGGTAACGTTGTTGCTGTTGTTGGTGTTGATTCGGTTCATCATGTCTGGGATTACCTCCCTCAGCTGACTGGTCAACAGAGTGGCCAGTGCAATGGTAGCGGGATCCAGCTGATAAGCCGGTGGTGGTGGAGGAGGAGGTGGAGGTGGAGGAGAATCAGGTGGTGTCGGCGTAGACGAGTGAGGAGCAGAGCCTTGAGTCAATGGTAATAGAGGTGGTTGTCTTCTTGGCGGCATTCTGATCATAACCGAAAGAAATCGGTTATTGCAGTGATCAGAAGTAGAAGACATATGCAAATTGAATCCTAAGTCACATGATCTCTATATGAGGGTCCCTAGGTTATAGTCTAGGCCAAACCGTTAAAGTAATATGACCTATATTTCTCTATAACCATGGCTCTGATACCAATCTGTCACACCCCGAGCCGGCGGGCTGGATCGACTTTCCCGCTGGGCGGAAGGTTCCCGGGGCGCGATATCTTTGAATGATAATCAAATGATCAGATTGTTTGCATAACACATGATATATAATTGAGAAATGTAAACATGACAATGATATAGAATTACAAAGTTAAATTACATTGTACATCATAATTTAACTAAGTAAATCTAATCAAAAAGAATCAATGAGTTTATATCTTGAACTGTACAAGATATACAAAAGTGATTCACTGTTTTGTCATTCCAAAAGTATGCACTCAAAAGTAAGCTAGGTCTTCTAAAAGTCCACTAGCTTAGCACTTGCACATATGTATCTACACCTGTTCGTCACCTGAGAAAACATGCAATTTAAACAAAGTCAACACTAGGTTGGTGAGTTCATAAGTTTAGTAATTGAAATCATTGAATTGATCATACACACATCCACAATGTCATACTTGTTACTTGTTACTTGTAATGCTTGTTTCACCAGTCCCACCCAATGGCCTCTCCTTAGTTATATGTACAAGTAGTGTATCACCTGATTAAGTATGCTTATATATAGGGAATCACGAAAGGGTCAAGCCCAGACGCTATCCCACCACATACTCAGTCAAGTTCCACACCACTTGCGATACAACTAAAGATATCCATTTCCCGATTGCTCAACGTATCTGATATGTATTCGTCTGTTGTATCCATTATTGAATAATTTAGTATGAGGGGTTTAGTTATCAAACCGAAGTATTGATAAACCCTCCATGTATTAAGGGGTTTAGATTATTGTAATATGTTCCTTGTATTATTCTATATTTGGGGGGGTTAACTGTTGTTACACTTTTAAATATTAAGAGTGTTAGTTAACCACTTGTAATTTGTTCTTGAAATATAGTGCATAGAGCCTAAAAGGAATCCATTGTAATCCTCACATAATCAGAGTACAATGCATCCGATTTATCTCTACCACTTTGTATGTACCGCGTCCTCAACGAGAGCTATTACTAGTAGTGAAACATGAGGTAAGATCAATTCCTCAACCTACTAATCAATAGGATCCAGTTGGATTAATTACTTATCACTGTAGATTAATATCACCATGTGTCGCTTACCAGAACCTGTCTTGAAGTCGCCCTGTCACCGGTCATACGTTACCGGCCAATGAATCAATACGATCAACATACTGGCCCTACAAGCTAGAGGTTTGTCAAACCTATGGTCCCACTATGCTATCGTCGGTTAAGTCACGTCAAACTAACTGGTCAGCGAATTAAAGGGGCTTACATGATCTACTTGAACAATTTGGCACATGATTGAAGTGATATAATGCAACAGGTCAATAGTAACTAATTGTAATTGTATTCACTTGTATTCTTGTACTCATGGTCACATGTTCTCCTTGATATTAACAAAGTTAAATAAGAACTTGTCTTATTACATTATATTAATCGTTTGAGTGAATGATGTTGTTATCATGAAGTTACATTATCATGATTATCATTCTTTGTTCCTTGTTCTCTTGTAAGATGTAATGAATTGAAAAGCTAAGTGTTATAAGAACTAGTCTTAATACACTTACTTAATTCTTGTATCGAATGATGTAATAAAGATGTGTTATCTTTATATCATTCTTATGTCTTGTTCTTGTCATCTTGATCCTTGTAATTGATTCTTTGTAAATTATTGTAAGAATAACTAAGTGTTGTAAGAGATAATCATACAACTATTGTATTGATGAGTTACGATATTAGAATATCATAACCATCTTATTTTCCCTGTCATCATGCAATCATACAAGCAAGCATACAATGATATATGATAATAAACAATTTAATATCATTTAATCAAAGTATTAACAATATGTAAACAAAACTTTTAAGTAAATAAAAGTAAAGTATGTTTCTCAGCCCCGAGAGTTTAAAATCAGTAAAGATTAAAGAAAAGGGGCATATGAACTCACCTTGTTGTTGTAGGGTTGACTTAGCTTAAAAAAAAAGAAGACGCGCGCTCTTGTTGCACTTGAGTTTGTTTTACGACCCTGTATTGAATGCACATTGTATTTGTAATTTATAAGTATAAACCTTGAGGATTTAAGTGCGTGTATGTGTTAGCCCAAGAGTTGGCTAACACATGCGAGTCTCGGTATCGCTCTTCGTTCGGCCTTAAGTAATTGTAGTGATTTTACTTGGTCTTTTGCTTATTTGACTTAACACTTGAAACCAATTGCGATTATACCCAAAACTAAATTGTTTTAGGAATTATGAATTCATTTCCAAAACTTTATCATCTTGTAACAATTTAATTGAATAATTATGAGTGTGTGTCATACTTTAATCCCATTTAATGTATTAACTCTTGAATTTAGGTTATCTTGAAACTCATTGGGCCGAATGTGAGTCGTGTGAACCGTAGTTCGCGTGGGCCTAAGTTAAACAACATGGGCCGAATTACATGGGCCTAGTGGCCAACATGGACCAATCCTAGAAAATGGGCCAATTGAAATAGAGTTGGATCGGTTGGCCTATGAAGTTGAGAGCTGGGCCGACTGGATTGATTATTGGGCCTGTTTTGTAACCTGTGGCCCAATTATAAGCTTAAACTCAAAAGTTGGGCCGAGAGTGAACAGGCTGTTGGGCCAACTAGGTGTGGGTTTTGAATGTTGGGCAGAGTCTGATTTTTGTGTGGGCCGAGACAACAAAAGGCTGAAAGGTTAGCTTGGGCCGAAAGAAATTCAATGAATCTATTGGGCCAGCTGATTGGTGTTGGGCCTGTAAAATGGTGGACCAAATGAATATACGTTTAGGCTGAATTTAAGCGTTGGGATCAGATGAGCATGGTTGCCTAGTGTCAAAAGATGGGCCGGTTAGCATGTGTAGACCAGATCATTCACGTGAACCAGGCGTATATGTGGCTGAACAAAGTAATTGGGCCAAGGTTTTAATGTGGTCGTGGGGTTGCATGTAGGAACTTGGGCCGATTATCTCACTGTTGAGTCTGTAGGGTACGTGAGCTGCTAGATCTTGGCTGTTTACGCAATATAGCAGCGAACCTTTTTGTTTTGTTGGGTTAGGTTCGCCTAGGGTGGTCTAGTCAGAAGGTTCGTTGCTGTTAGATAGTTCGGCTGATAGTAGGCTCGCCCATGAAGGTTCGTTGCTACTCAAAGGGTTCGGTGGTCAAGGTGCAGGGTTCGTCTATGTATAGTACTCGACTAAGGTACGGCGGCTAGCTCAGCACAGGCTCGCGGCATACACGGGGTTAGGGACTGTAGAAGCTTCTGTGATGATGAAAGTCGACGGTTCGTGGATGTGAGGGTTCGGCACTGGTTCAGCTCCCACCCATAGTTCGGCCATGATCAGTCCCTACCCGAACCTGTACATCAGCATCAACTTCATCCCCATTTAATGTATTGATTCTAAGATCGCTCATGCTCTGTGATGTCTCAGAAGAGTTATTGAGAGTGTGTGGTTCGACAAAGATAATGGCTAACCGTTTGTATTGTTGGGTCAAACAAAAACACCAAGAAAACCCTATTTTCGTGAACTTTCACAGCATCATACCTCGATATTTCGTGGATTTCTCTTCCGATCTGTTGTACTTTCACGTAGAGGACATCAATAGCTACGCATGGGTTCAAAAATCACCCAAATCGGTTGAGTATTGAGCAAGATATGGTGGATTGAAGGTGGTTTGGTGGTGTTTCTTGACTTTGGCCGGAAATGGGGAAGGAGAAAGAGGGTGTGGGTGTGAAATGAGAAAAACACTCTCATTTAACATATTTATATCACGTGTGGTGTCCGGGTCCGTTTCGGTTGCACGGTTCGCGATTTCGTCGCGTAACCGAAAAATTACGCGTAATTTAAATAAATAAATAAAAAGGTTATTTTAAATTAATTTGATGAGTTTCAAAATTGTAAAATGTTAATTATTTTATTTTATTAAATTTATTATCGTTTCGAGTCGTGTTTCGTTTTCGTTTCGTCAAATCGCGTCACCATCGCGCGTATTCGTTCGAATCGTCATTCGAACGAACACGACGATGGTTTTGCTTTCTGACTTTTGTTTTCTACTTTCCAGTCATCATTTCAGAACGTTAAACTCACAGATATGTTTGTGTGAATCGTCACCCACGCAAACACACTGTCAGTTCGTTATTCTGAAACGACACTGTGTTATTGTTTGAATTGTGTTTCCTCACTGTCGGACTCAACTAAACATCATGTTATCACATTGTTTTCACCTTGAAATGTCAGCCATCTGATTCCTGTCATCTATGGATATCAGATCGCAACCGATTTGTTTCTGTTGTTTACTTGAACACTGTTGTTTCTCATGATTTGTTGTGTTAATTGTACTTAAGTTTTCACTTAAATACACACAACTAAAGTATCAAATGTACGTTGTACTTAATGTATCCAAGTTTACACGAAAATACGTACAACGATTTCTTGTATTTACAAATCTGTTAATACAAACACGTATGTACACATAGTTACTGTATGCAAGTACACGCACCGTACGGACTTGCCGGCCGGTCAGGTACTAGTTGTCACAGTCTCCCTTGTTATAGAAATTTCGTCCCGAAATTTAAGCATAAGAGTCGGGCCTTATTTCTCGAACAAGAGAGGATACTTGGCTTTCATGTTGTCCTCACGCTCCCAAGTAAATTCTGGTCCACGCTTGGAGTTCCATCAAACCTTTACAATAGGGATACGGCTACGTTTCAGTTTCTTAACTTCACGTTCCATAATCTCTACCGGTTCTTCAATGAAATGTAGTTGTTCATCGACTTGTATTTCTTCCAATGGTATGATCAATGATTCATCTGCTAAGCACCTTTTGAGATTTGATACATGAAACACATCGTGTACTCCACTGAGTTCATCAGGGAGTCTGAGTCTGTATGCCACAGGACCTATGCGTTGAGTAATCTCAAACGGTCCGACATACCTAGGTGCTAGTTTGCCTTTAGCTCCAAAACGAACTACGCCTTTCCATGGGGACACTTTCAACATAACTCGGTCACCCACTTCGAATTCCAAAGGCTTACTGTAACATTTGTGCATATAGTCATGTAGTTGTAAACAGTGTTAGAACAGTGTCTGTTCAGTTTCAGTTCAATCAATGTGTTTCAGTATGTTCAAAATGTGTGCTTGTGTGTTACAGGATCTTAGTAATCAGAAAACAAGTATGTATTATTTAATTACAGTCGATTTCACTAGGCAAGAACAGTAACTTGTTATATCGAAACAGTGGTGGGCAGCGAGAGTGAGCCCTATACATATACTGCGTTCGGTGTAACAGGTTAGTGTTAGTGCGTAGTGTCGAGACGAATATTATGACATTTAATTAATTCAACAAAAATCGTAATCTGTAAGCGAGACTGAGTATAGTTATGGGTGACGATCCATAATAATACGAATGTTGAACTTATAATTACGATTAAACGACTTTAAATATTTTAATACGATCGTAAAACGTACGCGATTGCGGGTATACACGTAAATTGTGAATGTTTAACGATCTGACAACACACGAAGAGTAAAAATAATTATATTAATTATTTTATATTTTTACAATTTTGAAACTCATCATTTAAATGAGTTTAATATCTATTTTACTTTAAAACCGCGTAAAATACGCGTTACGTTTCGGAAACGCGAACCGAGCAACCGAAACGAACCCGGATACTACCCGGACTATAAAAGCCTTGAACAAGGCTTAAAACTTCATTTAATTCAGCCAACAACCCCTTTTCTCTCTCAAACTCGCGAACCTATCCTCTCTCTAAAAATCCCAACTTGAAACGATCGTAACTCACTCATTTCTCAACGGATTTTGGAGTTCTTGGTGTCCACGCGTAGCTCTCGACGTTATCTACACGAAAGTACAAGAATTTCGTGGGTTCATCCAGCCAAAAACGAGGTATGGATGCTAGAATAATCACGAGATTAGGGTTTTCTATGTGTGTTGTTTAAAAACTTGGTTCTAGCCGGTTCTAAAGACAATCGATTGTATTTACACCATTTCGTGATGAGATCTGCAAGTTATCATGGCCTACATGTGGATAGATCGAAGGATTACGCTTGAAAGAATGGAGGCTGGGTACAGGTTCGACGGGCGAACCCTGTGAGAGGTCTCACGAACCCTACTGGTTCGTTGTACCAGCAGCCAAAGCTTGTTCAACACACCTGCGAACCCTGTTGACCCCGAACCCTTCCTGGTTCGTTGGGCTATCAGCCGAACCCTATAGTTCCTCACGAACCCTTGTCGAACCAACTACTTCCCCGAACCACTGGATGTTCAACGAACCAGCTCCTGTGCGAACCTTGCATGCATGCGTAGCGAACCCTCATTCCCGAACCATGCCTACGAACCCTGCACTTTGGACGAACCTGCTGCGAGCCTTAGGGGGATAACAAACCCTCCACTCCATGGCCAACCTTCACGAACCCTTGGTTTATAGCCGAGCCTTTTGGCGGATCATGATCAACCGAACCCTTCTGAGGCAATCATCGACGAACCCTTCAGTTATAAATGCCGAACCATGGGCTGAAACCTCAAAGGGTTCGCTGCCAAGTGTGGCAGCCCATTAGTCTTTCGGCCCAACTCCACCATACTTGGCCCAATTTAATTATACTTGGTCCATACTATTCCTTTTGATCCCCATAGTGGTTTACGGTCCATTATGAGCTTTAAGTTGGTCCAATGTTGTCTTTGGCTATTTGCATGGTCCATAAACTAGTTGGTTGGCCCAATATCACGTTCAATTGGGCCATAGTTGACCTAAGTGGACCATGGTCTTTGTTAAGCCCTCATGGTTTATGGGCTTAAGGCCCAATTGTGTTGGCCTCGACTTATGATATTTGTGAATTGATCACGAAGAGGTTAAGTGACAACTTAACATAATCGAGAGATCAATTCATAATCACAAAGACTTGAAATCAATTGAACATCTTTTCACAACAAATGGTAATCAATGGCTATCAAATTCTAGAACATTTATCATTTTATGCATAAGAATTATGCAACAAAGAACATTTCATATTCGTTTCTTGGACCCGTGATCCATCAAGCATTTCAAAGTATAACTCTCAGGTTTTCACAACAATCTTAACCATAATCAAGGAATCAGGTGTTAATCAAGATCAATAGAACACAAGTCAATCAATGAATCAAGTTATACAATTATAAATCCTATATCTTATGTATGATTACAATGTTATAGGAAACAATTAGAAGTCCTGTTTGCTATTTGCTATCTGTTTAAGTTCAGAGTCTACTGCAGACAGGTGAGAACTTTAGCCCCTCTTTTACTGTTTTATAACTGTTTTGGGGTGGAACACGTGATCAAAACCGCTATTTCAATCTTGTTTCATTGCACAGTGTATGTGCATTCATAAACATTACAGGTTTATCCTATGAATCCAAGTGATTCTTCAACTGTTTAAGGAAATTGTCAACTGTTTTAAAGGAATTATTTACTATTAAACCCTTATTACTAAAAAGGATTTTAAAATGTTTTCTTGAAAGGTTTTATAACAGTTTTACTCAAATGTTCTTTTAAAGGATAAACATTTTTAAATAAATGATTTCATAAACCCTTCTTTTGTTATAAACCTTGTTGTTATACAAGGTCATCACATCATGGTATTCAAAACAAGTGGTTCACAACATGGTACTCAAATTCATTGGTTCAAAACATGGTATCCAAATCAAGTGGTTCAAAACATGGTATTCAAGTCAAGTTGTTCACATCATGGTATTCAAATCAAGAGATTCATTTCATGTTACATAAACAAAGGATTCAACTCGTGGAGTTAAATCCAGGTTTTCAATAAGACATTAACACATCCGGTTAAAGTAAGATTCAGAAAACATGGTGTCCATTGTTGTAAACAAACTTATAAACCCATCAAGTATCATATTCATTAGCGTTAGTACTGGGTGATCACAACAAGGGAAAGCGGACACATTGTTTCTTATCCAGGATGGAGTTAGCTTTTAAATTTGTTTTAAAAGCTAACTGCAGGTCTGGTGTCATGGTTTTCTTATCCAGGATGGAGTTGGCTTTTAAATTTGCTTTTAAAAGCCAACTGCAGGTCTGGTGTCATATGGTTATCAAAACTGCTGACGTATTATCTAACTCCAAACGTGGTTTGGGACTTGATATTATCGGCTGTCGTGCGAACAGTGATTGGACTGTTTACACTCATTTTCTTACTTGATGTTAGTTTGGGTTGCAGCTCATCCGTGTGAATCTTATGATGCTTTAACTTACCTATGTCTTATATCATATAACTCATGTTTACAAATGTTTAAACCTATTGTTCTCACCAACTACGTCTGTAGTTGACAGTTACTTTTCACGTGTTTCAGGTAATCAGGTTTAAGACATTCTCAGGGACAACTAAGGAGACCATTCTAAGATAGAACAAGATGAAGAAACATGCTAGGATGGAATAGAAACTCACTAAATCCTAAATGTTTAATTGTCTTGTTTGGAGTCTTATTTTGTAAACTATATTTTGGGTCTGTAGTTGTCTTACTTTTGGTAGATAGATTGTCTGTAACTAATCAACTGTCTAAACATTATGAAATGTAGTAATCCATTGTGGTTGTTCTTATTCAATACTTGTGCATGATTCAACTGATCATACGTCACCGCGCCGTGGATTCCGCACGCGGCGCAGGGGTGTGACAGGTTGGTATCAGAGCCAAGGTTGTAGAGAACTAGGAAAAACCCAATGTTTAATGACCTAGACTATAACCTAAGCTACCCAATAGGACTAAGTGCTATAGGCTTGAGGATACTTAGGATCTAAGTAACTTAAGTGAGCATTAAGTCTACAATAAGCTTGAAAGATCTTAGGGACATTTTTCTAAGATTAGACATCGAGTCAAAGAATTTGAACCGGAATTCTATAATTTTAGAAACCGGATTAAATTCTCACACATATGCATTTAAGGATTTCAGAGGCAAGGATCTATATTCTTAGTATCCTTGATCTGAAATTCTCACACAGAGATCATTATAGAAATTCAGAGGCAAAGATCTGTATTATCAGTATCTTTGATATGAATTTCTTGTCATATTCATTATGGGATTTAGAGGCAAAGATCTATTAATTTAGAATCTTTGATCTAAGATCCTTGTCATATTCATTATAAGATTCAAAGGTCAAGATCTATTAATTTAGAACTTGGATTTGAGATCCTTGTCATATTCATTATAGGATTCAAAGGTCAAGATCTATTAATTTAGAACTTGGATTTGAGATCCTTGTCATATTCATTATAGGATTCAAAGGTCAAGATCTATTAATTTAGAACTTGAATTTGAGATCCTTGTCATATTCATTATAGGATTCAAAGGTCAAGATCTATTAATTTAGAACTTGGATTTGAGATCCTTGTCATATTCATTATAGGATTCAAAGGTCAAGATCTATTAATTTAGAACTTGGATTTGAGATCCTTGTCATATTCATTATAGGATTCAAAGGTCAAGATCTATTAATTTAGAACTTGGATTTGAGATCCTTGTCATATTCATTATAGGATTCGAAGATCAAGATCTATTAACTTAGAACTTGGATTTGAGATCCTTGTCATATCACTATAGGAATTCAAAGGTTGAGGTCTATTAATTTAGAACTTAGATTTGAAATCCTTGTCATTGTTATCATTATCATGGATTCATTATCATATGAACTTTATGACTTAGAATCTGTGTAACAGTATTCTTTAGTTGAAGTTCTCACAGGAAATCATTATGCTCAGTACTGTAAGTATTGGGAAACTAGGTTGATTAATCTAGGACACATATACATAAACCTAAGGTCTTAGTTTCTAGTAAATTAAGGACCATGGTTTACACAATCATAAACAGAATCAAGGAACAAGAGAAATCATGAGACAATCATAATCAATCAACAGTTGGAATCTTAGCCCCAAATATAGACGACGGGTTAACGCTGACGTGTTGAGGTAAGTGGTGGGTCGGTGAGAGCTTACCCTATATATAAGCTTATTTCAGTATGTTAGGGGGAATCCGGCGTTTGTATTTGGAGTGAGGATTCGGGATCAACTGGACACATGGAACATTAGTCAAAACACATGGGATGCAATCATTTGGGAAACAATCATTGGTGAATCAAATCATAATGAAATTCAAATTTGGATGAACCAGACATTATGGTGAATCAACCAAGTTGTGAACATATCATAAATGTAAACCTTAAGTGAAATTCTTAAGTGATTACATCATTAGTACTTACTGGCATAAGTTAACAGGAAAGTGTAGAGCACACGTATGATTTAGTTCTACATGTTAACAACTGTTAGTAGGTGCACGCATGTGACAATTGCAGGTAAACATTACTTCATCAATAACACGAGCACGTTTGGTCGTTCTAGGAATCTGTGTTAAATTGATGATTTTAATCATTACAGGTTTAAAGTGTGCGAGAAATTGGGAATATGGGAGAAAACCGTGCGTGAAACCGAGTTACGGATTGTCCGGAATCGCGAAACGAAGAAAAATCTTGAAATTGGATCTCTCGCGGTACGCGACGACTCCTTGGAGTATTGTCGCGGTACGCGACAAGTCAAGATATCGAATCTTATCCGGAATCCCTCGCGGTACGCGACGACATGTGGGCCACTCGTCGCGATACGCGACGAGTAGGTCGGTCTGCTGAACCAGGTTGATAAATCGCAGAAGCATGCAAAAATTTTTATTTTTCTTTCCCTCGACTTTAAACTCTCTTTAACTCAAAATCTTGACCAATCTCCCACCAAAACTCATATTTGACACCACCAGAACGTCCAGCTCGAGCCGGTGAACGTGTATACACGTCCTGATCGTGATTTTGTCCGTAGAATCGTCTGATTTGGGTAACTATCCTTTTTAACCTTCTGACTTGATCTTCATTGATTAGATCGTGTTTTTGAACGTAATGATATAGTTAGGGTTGTTGATTATTGCTTAGATGATAGCTAGGAATGATTTTTGACGGATAACTTGTCTTGTTAACGGGTAAATGCCTGTTTTGATCCGTTATAATGCCCGGTTTTCACTAAACCATAACAATACTTCTAATGGTTTAAACCATTGGATTATGACAATGTAAGTGATTATTTTGGTTAATCTTTGAAATGCAAGGTTAATCCCAAGTGTTTCAAACTAATCACAGTTATTACCCTACCAATTGGAATAACTGTCTGATTTTATGATAACAGTCGGATTAATATGTTAAACATGATTGTTTAACCTATTCAAATGTCATATTGTTATGTTTTGTGATACATGGATAATTAGTGACAAGAATTAATCATTCCTAAGCCGAGATTTCATCTAGGGACTGTTTAAGTAATATAATCAACAGCATTACCTAACTAATTAGTCGGAGATTATTACGGCTAATCCAATGAGTCATCAACTTAACACAAGGTACCTAAACGAGTATAGGTACCTACATTATAGTACATTGTATGATATTAGACTAAATAATTAATTAAACATCTAATGTTAGTTCGATGACTTTTCATTACAATGTCGGTGACATTGAACGTTCAAACAGATCTAATCAGCAAGTTAAAACACAAATAATTAATTATAAATAAACTAATGCAGATTAGCATTTTTAGCCACCGTTCGTGTGATTTTATCTTTTCATAAACTTCAGGTGAGTTTCATACAACCCCTTTTCTTTTACTGTTTTCTTAACATCGGGGTGACTATTATGAAATCTTTATCAAACGTGTGATATGTTTAGTAACAATTGCAATACCGGCTTGCATGTGGGTGTCATGGGATTATGACTATTTTCTGTGTACAACAAAAGTCCTCAAAACCAACTGTATCTGGTTAACCCATGTGGGGCCGAATGTGTGGACAAAGATAGTACTATCGGGCTGACAACCCCATTCATGGATAGATAGCGTCTACCCTTGTGTGAATGCTTGTCACCATTCCTGGTATCGACTTGATGTAGAGAGACATTGAGTTAGAGGCACGGAGTTTAACTTCGGTTATTTTCTAGACTGGACTGTCAGAAAGGATCTGGATACGGGTCACATGATTATTCACTTATGTTAATGTGTACCATTAACTTTACTATCATATCATATTGTATCGAGTCTTATTTATGAACTCACCAGTTTTATACTGATATTTTTAAACTTTAAATCTTTTACAGGTAATCAGTACCAACGGTGAGGAAACACCTGTGCACGCACCATGTAGTTAGGACTTGGGATGTAATAGAAGGAACTTAAGTTGTAAACGGATATTCAGGACATGTAATAAATATTTGTCGTGATTTGTAATTAGTGCTTTTCTTAACTATGTGTGTTATGATACCGGATCAAGTAAGTCACCCCTCACCTTCGAGACTTCGCCGCTATGCTTCCGCTACCTTTAAAAATGACGTCGTCTGGTGACGCGGAGGTGGGGGTGTGACAGGGTGGTATCAGAGCCACAGGTTATAGAATTTAGGTGGACTTAGAAACCTAGATTATAACCATAGGCTCGAATAGTTACACTGAGAGCACCGAACATAGTTAACAAATATAAACACTCAAATAAATGTTGTTGTTATTTATTTATTTTATGTTACTAATATGAACTTGTGTGTCGATACAGCAATGTCAGACTCAGAAAGTGATTCATTTGGTACGGAAACAAGTTCAGGATCAACACAGACAGTGCCGTCATCTCAAATGTCCCACCAGACTTTACCATCAATACCACCTACACCACCTATACCTCAGCATCTGTTAGATGCTGACTCACCAGCTATCGGGAGGGCACAAAGCCCTACACTACCACAGCAAGTACCAGTATTTACAGGGTTTGGAGGAAGGCGGGGACGAGCCCGCATCTCGACAGGTCCTATTCCGAGAGGACCACTAGCACCTCGGGATGTACCTCATTCCATACATGAGGAAGGCGAATCATCTCAGTAGGCTGAGATGAGAGTTCAGCTGCAACGGGTTACATTGGATCTTCAGTTATCGCGTGTTTCATTGCAGGAAACACGTGACACTCTGTGGGAAACTCGCACGGCCTATGAGAGTTTAGCTGAACATGTTGCTGTCCTGGAGGCAGGTGCCAGGGCATGGAGGGAGGTGATTGAGGGTAGACTTCAGTGGACTTTGGGTGGTATGTGTAGGAGTGGAGTAGAGAGAGTTAGGGGATGGATGGTAGGGTTAGGCAATATGAGGATGGAGCTACGACTGTTGGACGCAACAATAGTGATGGCAGCGGTGGCCATCATTATCACATGTTTACTGTATTTACTACGGTAAAGGAATCGAATAGGCTGGACTGTACTACTCCGAGGAAGTTTTGACTTGTAAAATAGGCCTCGGACGGTTAGGTTGTAATAGTGGGTACAACTGCATTAGGATATTTTCTTGCATATGTACTAATCCTAATGTACAACTGTGACAGTTATAATAAAAGTTTTCTTTTAACATTGTATGTGCAACATTGTGTCTTTACATTATAGCCGGTGCTAACTTTTCAAGTCATATAAAAAGAAAACTTGTGCGAAAACATAACAATATCGGTGTTACATTGCGGTGAAGTAATGTAATACTAGTACATAACAAGACTCATGTGGAGTCATAACAATATCGGTGTTACATTGCGGTGAAGTAATGTAATACTAGTACATAACAAGACTCGTGGAGTCATAACAATATCGGTGTTACATTGCGGTGAAGTAATGTAATACTAGTACGTAACAAAATTTGTGATAGGGTCATATCAATATCGGTGTTACATTATAGTGAAATAATGTAATACTAGTACATAACAAACATGTGTAGAAATATATTAATATCGGTACTACATTATAGTGAAATAATGTAATACTAGTACATATCAGTGTAGTAACATGTCTAAATCGGTGTCATTTTGGTAGACTATAAAATGATACTAGTATACGCTTGGTAAGACAAACAGATGTACTAATATAACTGCAACTATGAACATGACTTAGTGGTGTACAATATAACTGTGAAAAACTCGAAGTAGTTATACAACATTTGTCTTTATTACGACTATGGATTCTTGTTTTGACTTTACTTTATCTGTGTGTGATCAGACTATGGCCCCTAGAAGAGGTCGTTCTGCTAAAAATCCTCAAACTCAAGAATCCATTCAGGATCCACCTGTGAATGGACCTAGTCTAAATGAAGCGGACGTTGCTCGTATAGCAGGTGACCAATTATCCGCTGTTCTTACGGGCATGTTGGCCCAATATCAAACAAATCGTGCTCCTGGCTCGGGTAGAGTCCATACGGAGCATAATGCTACAGGCGGACATGTTGAAACCCGCCATACGACTAGTACCAACACAATCAATCCGGATCCTCCACAACGAGGATGCACTTATAAGTACTTCGCTTCTTGCAATCCCCCTACTTTTACGGGGAAGGAAGGAGCGTCAGGACTTTTGAAATGGATTGAGAGCATGGAGACTAAGCTCAAGATCAGCCAGTGTTTGGCTGAACACAAAGTGTCTTATGCAGCTTGTTCACTGACAGACTCAGCATTGACCTGGTGGAATACCCAGGCAAAAACCTTGACCACGGCTGTTGTGGATGCTATGACTTGGGACGAGTTTAAAACTTTGATTCTGTCAGAATATTGTCCCATCACTGAAATCCAAAAGCTCCAAGAGGAATTTTGGAACCATTCTATGATCGGTGCTGATTGTTTGAAATATACCGATCGATTTCACGAATTAACATGTCTGCTGCCAAACATGTTTCCAACTGAGCAGGCTTTGATAGAAAAATATATCAAAGGTCTGGTACCTCAAATCAAGGGAATGGTCACGGCAGCTGAACCACGTACTTTGAAACATGCTATCACCTTAACCACCAGGCTTACCGATGTTGCAGTAAGAAGTGGTACATTGACAGTGAAAGGTGAGTCAAGCAGCAGTCTGGCAACCACTACCCCCAGCACTGTTAAAGGGGTGAAACGAAAATGGGTTGGGAAAGGCAAACCAGGGGCTCCGGTGGAACCCAGCCGGAATGTGCAAATGGCAAAGGGATACATTGCCACAACTTTGGAGAGAAAAGCCTATGTAGGGCAAGCACCTAAATGTCTTAAGTGCCCATTTCATCATGTGGGACCCTGCCCTGTTTGTAACAATTGTAACAAGGTCGGGCATTTCTCCAAATATTGCAATCTCCCTGTTCGCCGATCAAACCAAGGAACTCAACAACAACAACCACAACAAATCAACCGGTCGTGCTTTAGATGTGGAAGCCCGGATCACTTCATGAAAAACTGCCCTACCAACAACACCAACCAGGGCAATGAAGCAAGAGGAAGAGCCTTCCAGATAGGGGCGGAAGAGGCTCGACGTGATAACAACACCGTTACCGGTACGTTTCTTCTTAACAATCACTATGTATCTGTTCTTTTTGACACCGGAGCGGACAAAAGTTTTGTTTCCTCTGATTTTGCTTCACTACTCGGATTGGCCGTTGATAACCTAACAAACCCTTACATCATTGAACTTGCTAATGGCAAGTCAATTATGACTAACAATGTGATTCAAGGGTGTTTATTGAATCTAAACGATCATCTTTTTAATATTGATCTTCTTCCTATTGAATTGGGAAGCTTTGATGTTGTTATTGGTATGGACTGGCTTTCAGAAAATCGAGTGGAAGTCATATGTCAAAATAAGATGATTCGTATTTCATTACCAAATGGTGATACACTTATGATACAAGGTGAAAGGGCTGGCAGGAAACTGAGTATCATATCATGTATGCAAGCTCGAAAGTGCTTAAGAAAGGGCTGTCAAGCCTTTTTAGCTTACGTGACTGAAAACAAACCACATCAAAAACGTATTGAAGACATTCCTGTAGTTCGAGAATATCCTGAAGTTTTTCCTGACGATATATCAGGATTACCCCCAGTGAGACAAGTTGAGTTTCGTATTGACTTAGTACCAGGAGCAGCACCTATAGCTAAAGCTCCTTACCGATTGGCTCCATCGGAAATGCAAGAACTATCGAGTCAATTACAGGAACTTTTAGACAAAGGTTTCATTAGACCGAGTTACTCACCTTGGGGCGCACCTATCCTTTTTGTGAAAAAGAAGGACGGTACTCTCAGGATGTGTATCGACTATCGGGAACTCAATAAATTGACAATCAAAAATCGTTATCCACTACCCCGTATAGATGATCTATTCGATCAATTGCAAGGTGCTATCTATTTTTCAAAAATCGATCTCAGATCTGGATATCATCAACTACGAATCCATGATGATGATGTTTCTAAAACAGCTTTTCGAACTCGATACGGGCATTATGAGTTTTTAGTAATGCCCTTCGGGCTGACTAATGCGCCTGCAGTGTTTATGGATCTGATGAATCGTGTGTGTAGACCTTACTTGGATAAATTCGTGATTGTTTTTATTGATGACATTCTCATTTACTCCCGCAGTCAACAAGAACATGTGCAACACTTAAAACTGATCTTGGAACTTTTAGCACATGAGAAACTTTATGCCAAATTTTCCAAATGTGAGTTCTGGTTACGGGAAGTCCAGTTTCTTGGGCATGTAGTAAATGAAAATGGTATACAAGTGGATCCCAGCAAGATTGAAGCGGTAAAGCAATGGGAGACACCGAAAACCCCAACAGAGATTCGTCAATTCTTAGGGTTAGCGGGCTATTACAGAAGATTCATCAAGAACTTTTCAAAGATAGCCTTGCCTTTAACTACTCTAACCCAGAAAGATCAAAAGTTCATATGGGACTCTCAACAGGAGGAGGCATTTCAACTGTTGAAGCATAAACTCTGCAATGCACCTATTCTGGCACTACCAGAAGGCACAGAGAATTTCATAGTCTTCTGTGATGCCTCACGTCAAGGACTCGGGTGTGTGCTGATGCAGAACAACAAGGTGATTGCCTATGCTTCTCGGCAGCTAAAAGTGCACGAGAAGAATTACACCACTCATGATCTAGAACTTGGTGCAGTAGTGTTTGCACTCAAGATATGGAGACATTACTTGTACGGGACGAAGTGTACGGTCTATACAGATCACAAAAGTCTTCAACACATTCTAGATCAGAAAATGCTAAATATGCGACAAAGGCGATGGGTGGAACTTCTGAACGACTATGACTGCGAAATCCGTTACCACCCAGGTAAAGCAAATGTTGTAGCCGATGCTTTAAGTCGCAAAGAGAGAGTCAAACCCATACGTGTGAAAGCGCTGGAAATGACGATTCAAACTAGTCTAAACCCTCAAATACGTGAAACTCAACGGCAGGCCTTGCAAACAACAAATTACACCGATGAGAAATTACGAGGGTTAGATAAACAACTTAAAACCAAAACGGATGGAATATTATATTTCAAAAACCGAGCATGGATCCCAGTACTTGGTAATATCAGACCAATTATCTTGGACGAAGCTCACAAATCCAAATATTCTATTCATCCAGGTACTGACAAGATGTATAAAGATCTCAAAGACTTCTACTGGTGGCCTGGTATGAAGAAACAAATAGCAGAATATGTGAATAAATGCTTAACGTGCCTTAAGGTTAAGGCAGAACATCAAAGACCATCTGGGCTATTGCAACAACCAGAAATCCCTATGTGGAAATGGGAACAAATTTCCATGGATTTCATCACTAAATTACCCAGAACGGCGCATAACCATGATGCTATTTGGGTCATCGTAGATCGCCTTACCAAATCAGCACATTTCTTACCAATTCGGGAAGACTATTCCATGGACCGTTTAGCTAAACTCTACATCAACGAAATCGTAATGCGACATGGAGTGCCAATCTCTATTATTTCTGATAGAGATAGTCGATTTATGTCACGTTTTTGGCAAACTCTTCAACATGCCTTGGGTACACAGATCAACATGAGCACAGCTTATCATCCACAAACGGATGGGCAGACTGAACGTACAAATCAAACATTAGAAGACATGCTTCGAAGCTGTGTAATTGATTTTGGAGGTAGCTGGGATACTCATCTGCCATTGGTTGAATTTTCTTATAATAACAGCTATCATACTAGTATCCAATGTGCTCCATTTGAAGCTTTGTACGGGCGCAAATGCCGATCTCCTGTGTGTTGGTCAGAAGTAGGCGAAAGTCAGATTATTGGCCCGGAACTGATCCAGGAAACGACTGATAAGATCGCGCTCATTCAGGAACGAATTAAAGCAGCATGCGATCGACAGAAGAGTTATGCTGATAATCGACGTAGACCACTCGAATTCCAGATTGGTGATAAAGTGATGCTAAAAGTCTCTCCCTGGAAAGGTATTTTCAGATTCGGAAAACGAGGAAAACTCTCACCAAGATTTGTAGGACCATTTACAATTCTTGAAAGGATTGGAATGGTAGCATACAGATTAGAGTTACCCTCAGAACTTAGTAACATACATGATGTGTTTCATGTCTCGAATCTGAAAAAGTGCCTATTGGACGAGTCACTAGTCATACCTCTTGATGAGATACACATTGCCGAAAACCTACAGTTCACGGAAGAACCAGTCGAAGTAATGGATCGAGATGAAAAGACCCTCAAACGAAGTCGAATACCAATTGTAAAAGTCAAATGGAATTCTAAACGAGGGCCAGAGTACACTTGGGAACGTGAAGACCGCATGAAACAGAAGTATCCTCATTTGTTTACATAGGCGATCAAACTGTAGGAGTTAAAGCAAATTTCGGGACGAAATTTCTGTAACAGGAGGAGACTGTGACAATTGCAGGTAAACATTACGTCATCAATAACACGAGCACGTTTGGTCGTTCTAGGAATCTGTGTTAAATTGATGATTTTAATCATTACAGGTTTAAAGTGTGCGAGAAATTGGGAATATGGGAGAAAACCGTGCGTGAAACCGAGTTACGGATTGTCCGGAATCGCGAAACGAAGAAAAATCTTGAAATTGGATCTCTCGCGGTACGCGACGACTCCTTGGAGTCTTGTCGCGGTACGCGACAAGTCAAGATATCGAATCTTATCCGGAATCCCTCGCGGTACGCGACGACATGTGGGCCACTCGTCGCGATACGCGACGAGTAGGTCGGTCTGCTGAACCAGGTTGATAAATCGCAGAAGCATGCAAAAATTTTTATTTTTCTTTCCCTCGACTTTAAACTCTCTTTAACTCAAAATCTTGACCAATCTCCCACCAAAACTCATATTTGACACCACCAGAACGTCCAGCTCGAGCCGGTGAACGTGTATACACGTCCTGATCGTGATTTTGTCCGTAGAATCGTCTGATTTGGGTAACTATCCTTTTTAACCTTCTGACTTGATCTTCATTGATTAGATCGTGTTTTTGAACGTAATGATATAGTTAGGGTTGTTGATTATTGCTTAGATGATAGCTAGGAATGATTTTTGACGGATAACTTGTCTTGTTAACGGGTAAATGCCTGTTTTGATCCGTTATAATGCCCGGTTTTCACTAAACCATAACAATACTTCTAATGGTTTAAACCATTGGATTATGACAATGTAAGTGATTATTTTGGTTAATCTTTGAAATGCAAGGTTAATCCCAAGTGTTTCAAACTAATCACAGTTATTACCCTACCAATTGGAATAACTGTCTGATTTTATGATAACAGTCGGATTAATATGTTAAACATGATTGTTTAACCTATTCAAATGTCATATTGTTATGTTTTGTGATACATGGATAATTAGTGACAAGAATTAATCATTCCTAAGCCGAGATTTCATCTAGGGACTGTTTAAGTAATATAATCAACAGCATTACCTAACTAATTAGTCGGAGATTATTACGGCTAATCCAATGAGTCATCAACTTAACACAAGGTACCTAAACGAGTATAGGTACCTACATTATAGTACATTGTATGATATTAGACTAAATAATTAATTAAACATCTAATGTTAGTTCGATGACTTTTCATTACAATGTCGGTGACATTGAACGTTCAAACAGATCTAATCAGCAAGTTAAAACACAAATAATTAATTATAAATAAACTAATGCAGATTAGCATTTTTAGCCACCGTTCGTGTGATTTTATCTTTTCATAAACTTCAGGTGAGTTTCATACAACCCCTTTTCTTTTACTGTTTTCTTAACATCGGGGTGACTATTATGAAATCTTTATCAAACGTGTGATATGTTTAGTAACAATTGCAATACCGGCTTGCATGTGGGTGTCATGGGATTATGACTATTTTCTGTGTACAACAAAAGTCCTCAAAACCAACTGTATCTGGTTAACCCATGTGGGGCCGAATGTGTGGACAAAGATAGTACTATCGGGCTGACAACCCCATTCATGGATAGATAGCGTCTACCCTTGTGTGAATGCTTGTCACCATTCCTGGTATCGACTTGATGTAGAGAGACATTGAGTTAGAGGCACGGAGTTTAACTTCGGTTATTTTCTAGACTGGACTGTCAGAAAGGATCTGGATACGGGTCACATGATTATTCACTTATGTTAATGTGTACCATTAACTTTACTATCATATCATATTGTATCGAGTCTTATTTATGAACTCACCAGTTTTATACTGATATTTTTAAACTTTAAATCTTTTACAGGTAATCAGTACCAACGGTGAGGAAACACCTGTGCACGCACCATGTAGTTAGGACTTGGGATGTAATAGAAGGAACTTAAGTTGTAAACGGATATTCAGGACATGTAATAAATATTTGTCGTGATTTGTAATTAGTGCTTTTCTTAACTATGTGTGTTATGATACCGGATCAAGTAAGTCACCCCTCACCTTCGAGACTTCGCCGCTATGCTTCCGCTACCTTTAAAAATGACGTCGTCTGGTGACGCGGAGGTGGGGGTGTGACAACGCATAACATAATCATAGTTCAATCATGGAATCAATCATAGTTCAAGTTGATCAAAGATCATGGGATTCTTAATCAATGGAAAACACATGGAAATCAGTACAAACGTGTTGCCAAATGCTAGCAAGGGCATGATCGTGGTATACCGAAACGGTGGTGGGCAGCGAGAGTGAGCCCTATATATAAGCTATTTTCGGTATATCGGGAAAGTGTCAGTGTGTAGGTTTGGTGGAGAGATCATGAGACATCGTACATATTCACATGATAAGTATACAAATAAGTTGATAACTTATACGTGTACTGGATCATATTACAATTGAATGATAATACTAGTAGTATGGATATATTACTGACCTTATCATGGAAAATTCAATTGTATCCATTCTCATTACTGACCCGCTTGTGGCTTCTATTCGTAGAATGCCTCCTCGACGAGACCCAAATGCTGGGGGTTCGACAAGCGGTAATGATGATGAAATTAACAAGATTGCTCGAGCTATCGCTGTTCACATGAGGGATGTGATCCCGGGTATGGTCACTGATATTACCCAGAATCTTCGGGGAAGTACCGGTGATTCTGCACACAACTCAAATGCCACAAACGCTGGAACTGCTAACTTTACTTTCAAGCAGTTCAACGATGCTAAGCCTCCTAAGTACTCTGGTACCGAAGGAGCTACCGGCCTACTGCAATGGCTGGAAAGTATCGAAGACATTCTAGACTTCACTGGATGCCCTGAAAATCTAAAGGTCAAGATGGCCTCGAGTGCATTTCACAAGGGCGCACTCACCTGGTGGAATTCTGAGAAGAACACCAGAGGACGTGAAGTCGCTCTAGCCTTACCATGGAATGGATTCAAGAACTTACTGGTGGAAAAGTTTTGTCCACGTCACGAGCTAAAGAAACTGGAGGTGGAGATGTGGAATCTGGTGCAGGATAGTGGCGAAAATGCCAAGTATACAACTCGTTTTCATGAGTTGTGCATTTTGGTACCACATCTGGTTACTCCTCTATCCCGCAGGATAGAGAAATACATCGAAGAGTATGTGAAATCTGGGGTGCTCACTACTTTGGAAGCTGCGATACAACTGGGTGCTACTCTTACTGAAGAGTATGTGAAATCTGGGGTGCTCACCCGAAAGGGATTCAAAAGGGCACAGATTGAGGAAGGCAAGAAGCCTGATCAGCACCATCATAAGAAGAAGAAACAGAAAACAATCAAGAACTTTGCAGCGTTGACTGCGGCTGCACCTACTCATGCTACTCCCCTCACTGCTATGCCACAACCCGCTAATGTCAGAAAGCAGTACACTGGCTCGTTTCCACTCTGCACCAAATGCCAGTACCATCATCTGCCCAATACTCCATGCAAGAAGTGTCACAAGTGTGGGCGTATGGGACACTTTGCAGCGACTTGTCGATCTGCTCATCTTATTGCTGCAACAACTGCTGCCACAACTTCTGCTGCTACAGGTGGAAGAGCTTGTTACAATTGTGGGGCAGAGGGACACTTCAGAAATCAGTGTCCGAAACTCAACAACAATACTGCTGCCGCTCGTGCTTTTGTGATTGGAACTGCTGAAGCACGTGAAGAGCCGGCAGTCATCACGGGTACATTTCTTATCAATGATCACTATGTTCCTATCATATTTGATACTGGTGCTGATAAAAGCTTTATCTCTGCTCATACTGCTTCTTTGCTTAATATGCAACTATCCACACTTACTGCTCCCTATACTGTAGAAGTAGCGAATGGTAAGACCATAGTTGTAGATTCCATAATTAATGCTTGTGAGCTAAGATTAAATGACCATCTTTTCTCTATCGATCTCATTCCTATGACTCTCGGAAGCTTCGAAGTTGTAGTAGGAATGGATTGGCTATCTAAGAATAATGCTGAAATCGTATGCTCGGAGAAACTTATTCGAATCCCCTTACCGTCCGGCGAAACGATGATAGTCTACGGTGAAAAACCCTGCCGCGAATTGAAGATTGTATCGTGCATCAAGGCGAGGAAGTATCTGAAGAAGAAATATTATGCATTCTTAGCTCACGTGGTGGAAAAGAAACCTGACAAGAAAGCAGTTGGAGACGTACCGGTTATCAAAGACTATCCAGACGTATTTCCAGAAGACTTGCCTGGACTACCACCAGTCCGACAAGTGGAGTTTAGAATTGATCTCGTCCCTGGAGCAAACCCAGTGGCGAAGTCACCGTATCGATTAGCACCATCTGAGATGCAGGAACTGTCTAGTCAGCTTCAAGAACTTCTAGACAAGGGATTTATAAGACCGAGTTTCTCTCCATGGGGAGCTCCGGTTCTCTTTGTCAAAAAGAAAGACGGTTCATTTCGCATGTGCATAGACTATCGTGAGCTGAACAAGTTGACAATCAAGAATAGATATCCTCTGCCCAGGATCGATGATCTGTTTGATCAATTACAGGGAGCAACTTGCTTCTCTAAGATTGACTTACGATCTGGGTATCATAAGTTAAGAGTAAATGATGAGGATATACCAAAGACGGCATTTAGGACTCGATATGGACACTATGAGTTTGTGGTTATGCCATTTGGGCTGACCAATGCACCCGCAGTGTTCATGGACTTGATGAATCGAGTCTGTAGGCCTTACTTGGATCAGTTTGTTATCGTCTTTATTGATGATATACTGATTTATTCCAAGTCAGAACGAGAACATGAGGATCATTTGAAGAAAGTCTTGGAACTACTAAGAAAGGAACAACTTTATGCTAAATTCTCAAAGTGTGAATTTTGGCTAAAGGAGGTTCACTTCTTAGGACATGTCATAAACAAGGATGGAATACATGTAGATGCAGCCAAGATTGAGGCGATTAAGAACTGGACTACCCCATCCACTCCGACAGAGATTCGTTCATTTCTGGGTTTGGCAGGTTATTACAGAAGATTCATTGCAAACTTCTCTAAGATAGCCTTGCCACTTACCACATTAACTCAGAAAAGTCAAGCGTTTATATGGGGACAGAAACAAGAAGATGCATTTCAACTTCTTAAACAGAAGTTATGCAATTCTCCTATCCTTAGTCTTCCAGAAGGCAGTGATGATTTCATTGTCTACTGTGATGCTTCAAACCTTGGTCTCGGTTGTGTACTTATGCAACGGGACAAGGTCATTGCTTATGCTTCAAGACAACTTAAGGTTCACGAGAAGAATTACACTACTCATGACCTTGAGTTAGGGGCTGTGGTCTTTGCACTGAAGATTTGGAGACACTACCTGTACGGTACTAAATGTGTCATCTATACAGACCACAAGAGCCTTCAACACATTCTCAATCAGAAAGAACTCAACATGAGACAACGACGTTGGGTTGAGCTTCTAACTGATTACGACTGTGAGATTCGTTACCATCCGGGTAAAGCCAATGTGGTGGCGGATGCTCTTAGTCGCAAGGAACCAGTCAAACCAATTCGTGTTAGAGCCATGGAGATCAACACACAACCGAACTTGAAAGACTTGATTCGTATTGCACAACAACAAGTAGTAACAGATAGTCAACTCAAGACAGACTTGGATTGTGGTATTGAGAAGAAACTAGAACCTCGAGCTGATGGGTTGTTATATCTCAACGGCCGCATATGGATTCCAAAGTCTGAAGAATTGCGCACACTCATCTGTGATGAGGCTCATAAGTCGCGATACTCAGTTCATCCTGGAGCCGACAAGATGTATCAGGACTTGAGGACATCTTACTGGTGGCCGGGAATGAAGAAAGACATAGCACTGTACGTGGGAAAATGTCTTACATGTTCAAAGGTCAAAGCAGAACATCAAAAGCCTTCGGGACTTCTGCAGCAACCTGAAATTCCTCAATGGAAATGGGAGCAAATTTCCATGGATTTCATAACAAAGTTGCCGAGAACTCCGAGAGGTTTCGATTCGATTTGGGTGATCGTTGATCGACTCACCAAATCTGCTCATTTTCTCCCTATCCGAGAGGATTACAAGATGGAGAAGTTATCCACATTGTACATCAACAAAATCATTGCACGTCATGGTACACCAACATCAATCATATCTGATCGTGATAGTCGCTTCACTTCTCGCTTTTGGCAATCATTGCAAAAGGCTTTGGGAACGCGTGTTAATCTTAGCACGGCGTATCATCCCCAAACCGACGGCCAAAGTGAGAGGACTATCCAAACACTTGAGGACATGCTCCGTTCTTGTGTCATTGACTTCGGTGGAAGTTGGGACACTCATCTCCCACTCATTGAGTTTTCATATAACAATAGCTATCATACGAGCATTCAATGTGCACCATTCGAAGCTCTATATGGTAGAAAGTGCCGATCACCGGTCTGTTGGACCGAGATTGGTGACTCACAGGTCGTAGGACCAGAACTCATTCAGGAAACATCAGACAAGATCACAATCATTCAGTCACGGCTTAAGGCCGCACGAGATCGGCAGAAGAGTTATGCTGATCGACGTCGGAAACCGCTTGAGTTCCAAGTCGGTGACCGAGTCTTACTCAAAGTTTCTCCCTGGAAAGGCGTTGTCCGATTTGGGAAGAAAGGGAAACTTGCACCAAGGTATGTTGGACCTTTTGAGATCCTGGAACGGTTTGGTGGTGTTTCTTGACTTTGGCCGGAAATGGGGAAGGAGAAAGAGGGTGTGGGTGTGAAATGAGAAAAACACTCTCATTTAACATATTTATATCACGTGTGGTGTCCGGGTCCGTTTCGGTTGCACGGTTCGCGATTTCGTCGCGTAACCGAAAAATTACGCGTAATTTAAATAAATAAATAAAAAGGTTATTTTAAATTAATTTGATGAGTTTCAAAATTGTAAAATGTTAATTATTTTATTTTATTAAATTTATTATCGTTTCGAGTCGTGTTTCGTTTTCGTTTCGTCAAATCGCGTCACCATCGCGCGTATTCGTTCGAATCGTCATTCGAACGAACACGACGATGGTTTTGCTTTCTGACTTTTGTTTTCTACTTTCCAGTCATCATTTCAGAACGTTAAACTCACAGATATGTTTGTGTGAATCGTCACCCACGCAAACACACTGTCAGTTCGTTATTCTGAAACGACACTGTGTTATTGTTTGAATTGTGTTTCCTCACTGTCGGACTCAACTAAACATCATGTTATCACATTGTTTTCACCTTGAAATGTCAGCCATCTGATTCCTGTCATCTATGGATATCAGATCGCAACCGATTTGTTTCTGTTGTTTACTTGAACACTGTTGTTTCTCATGATTTGTTGTGTTAATTGTACTTAAGTTTTCACTTAAATACACACAACTAAAGTATCAAATGTACGTTGTACTTAATGTATCCAAGTTTACACGAAAATACGTACAACGATTTCTTGTATTTACAAATCTGTTAATACAAACACGTATGTACACATAGTTACTGTATGCAAGTACACGCACCGTACGGACTTGCCGGCCGGTCAGGTACTAGTTGTCACAGTCTCCCCTTGTTATAGAAATTTCGTCCCGAAATTTAAGCATAAGAGTCGGGCCTTATTTCTCGAACAAGAGAGGATACTTGGCTTTCATGTTGTCCTCACGCTCCCAAGTAAATTCTGGTCCACGCTTGGAGTTCCATCGAACCTTTACAATAGGGATACGGCTACGTTTCAGTTTCTTAACTTCACGTTCCATAATCTCTACCGGTTCTTCAATGAAATGTAGTTGTTCATCGACTTGTATTTCTTCCAATGGTATGATCAATGATTCATCTGCTAAGCACCTTTTGAGATTTGATACATGAAACACATCGTGTACTCCACTGAGTTCATCAGGGAGTCTGAGTCTGTATGCCACAGGACCTATGCGTTGAGTAATCTCAAACGGTCCGACATACCTAGGTGCTAGTTTGCCTTTAGCTCCAAAACGAACTACGCCTTTCCATGGGGACACTTTCAACATAACTCGGTCACCCACTTCGAATTCCAAAGGCTTACTGTAACATTTGTGCATATAGTCATGTAGTTGTAAACAGTGTTAGAACAGTGTCTGTTCAGTTTCAGTTCAATCAATGTGTTTCAGTATGTTCAAAATGTGTGCTTGTGTGTTACAGGATCTTAGTAATCAGAAAACAAGTATGTATTATTTAATTACAGTCGATTTCACTAGGCAAGAACAGTAACTTGTTATATCGAAACAGTGGTGGGCAGCGAGAGTGAGCCCTATACATATACTGCGTTCGGTGTAACAGGTTAGTGTTAGTGCGTAGTGTCGAGACGAATATTATGACATTTAATTAATTCAACAAAAATCGTAATCTGTAAGCGAGACTGAGTATAGTTATGGGTGACGATCCATAATAATACGAATGTTGAACTTATAATTACGATTAAACGACTTTAAATATTTTAATACGATCGTAAAACGTACGCGATTGCGGGTATACACGTAAATTGTGAATGTTTAACGATCTGACAACACACGAAGAGTAAAAATAATTATATTAATTATTTTATATTTTTACAATTTTGAAACTCATCATTTAAATGAGTTTAATATCTATTTTACTTTAAAACCGCGTAAAATACGCGTTACGTTTCGGAAACGCGAACCGAGCAACCGAAACGAACCCGGATACTACCCGGACTATAAAAGCCTTGAACAAGGCTTAAAACTTCATTTAATTCAGCCAACAACCCCTTTTCTCTCTCAAACTCGCGAACCTATCCTCTCTCTAAAAATCCCAACTTGAAACGATCGTAACTCACTCATTTCTCAACGGATTTTGGAGTTCTTGGTGTCCACGCGTAGCTCTCGACGTTATCTACACGAAAGTACAAGAATTTCGTGGGTTCATCCAGCCAAAAACGAGGTATGGATGCTAGAATAATCACGAGATTAGGGTTTTCTATGTGTGTTGTTTAAAAACTTGGTTCTAGCCGGTTCTAAAGACAATCGATTGTATTTACACCATTTCGTGATGAGATCTGCAAGTTATCATGGCCTACATGTGGATAGATCGAAGGATTACGCTTGAAAGAATGGAGGCTGGGTACAGGTTCGACGGGCGAACCCTGTGAGAGGTCTCACGAACCCTACTGGTTCGTTGTACCAGCAGCCAAAGCTTGTTCAACACACCTGCGAACCCTGTTGACCCCGAACCCTTCCTGGTTTGTTGGGCTATCAGCCGAACCCTATAGTTCCTCACGAACCCTTGTCGAACCAACTACTTCCCCGAACCACTGGATGTTCAACGAACCAGCTCCTGTGCGAACCTTGCATGCATGCGTAGCGAACCCTCATTCCCGAACCATGCCTACGAACCCTGCACTTTGGACGAACCTGCTGCGAGCCTTAGGGGGATAACGAACCCTCCACTCCATGGCCAACCTTCACGAACCCTTGGTTTATAGCCGAGCCTTTTGGCGGATCATGATCAACCGAACCCTTCTGAGGCAATCATCGACGAACCCTTCAGTTATAAATGCCGAACCATGGGCTGAAACCTCAAAGGGTTCGCTGCCAAGTGTGGCAGCCCATTAGTCTTTCGGCCCAACTCCACCATACTTGGCCCAATTTAATTATACTTGGTCCATACTATTCCTTTTGATCCCCATAGTGGTTTACGGTCCATTATGAGCTTTAAGTTGGTCCAATGTTGTCTTTGGCTATTTGCATGGTCCATAAACTAGTTGGTTGGCCCAATATCACGTTCAATTGGGCCATAGTTGACCTAAGTGGACCATGGTCTTTGTTAAGCCCTCATGGTTTATGGGCTTAAGGCCCAATTGTGTTGGCCTCGACTTATGATATTTGTGAATTGATCACGAAGAGGTTAAGTGACAACTTAACATAATCGAGAGATCAATTCATAATCACAAAGACTTGAAATCAATTGAACATCTTTTCACAACAAATGGTAATCAATGGCTATCAAATTCTAGAACATTTATCATTTTATGCATAAGAATTATGCAACAAAGAACATTTCATATTCGTTTCTTGGACCCGTGATCCATCAAGCATTTCAAAGTATAACTCTCAGGTTTTCACAACAATCTTAACCATAATCAAGGAATCAGGTGTTAATCAAGATCAATAGAACACAAGTCAATCAATGAATCAAGTTATACAATTATAAATCCTATATCTTATGTATGATTACAATGTTATAGGAAACAATTAGAAGTCCTGTTTGCTATTTGCTATCTGTTTAAGTTCAGAGTCTACTGCAGACAGGTGAGAACTTTAGCCCCTCTTTTACTGTTTTATAACTGTTTTGGGGTGGAACACGTGATCAAAACCGCTATTTCAATCTTGTTTCATTGCACAGTGTATATGCATTCATAAACATTACAGGTTTATCCTATGAATCCAAGTGATTCTTCAACTGTTTAAGGAAATTGTCAACTGTTTTAAAGGAATTATTTACTATTAAACCCTTATTACTAAAAAGGATTTTAAAATGTTTTCTTGAAAGGTTTTATAACAGTTTTACTCAAATGTTCTTTTAAAGGATAAACATTTTTAAATAAATGATTTCATAAACCCTTCTTTTGTTATAAACCTTGTTGTTATACAAGGTCATCACATCATGGTATTCAAAACAAGTGGTTCACAACATGGTACTCAAATTCATTGGTTCAAAACATGGTATCCAAATCAAGTGGTTCAAAACATGGTATTCAAGTCAAGTTGTTCACATCATGGTATTCAAATCAAGAGATTCATTTCATGTTACATAAACAAAGGATTCAACTCGTGGAGTTAAATCCAGGTTTTCAATAAGACATTAACACATCCGGTTAAAGTAAGATTCAGAAAACATGGTGTCCATTGTTGTAAACAAACTTATAAACCCATCAAGTATCATATTCATTAGCGTTAGTACTGGGTGATCACAACAAGGGAAAGCGGACACATTGTTTCTTATCCAGGATGGAGTTAGCTTTTAAATTTGTTTTAAAAGCTAACTGCAGGTCTGGTGTCATGATTTTCTTATCCAGGATGGAGTTGGCTTTTAAATTTGCTTTTAAAAGCCAACTGCAGGTCTGGTGTCATATGGTTATCAAAACTGCTGACGTATTATCTAACTCCAAACGTGGTTTGGGACTTGATATTATCGGCTGTCGTGCGAACAGTGATTGGACTGTTTACACTCATTTTCTTACTTGATGTTAGTTTGGGTTGCAGCTCATCCGTGTGAATCTTATGATGCTTTAACTTACCTATGTCTTATATCATATAACTCATGTTTACAAATGTTTAAACCTATTGTTCTCACCAACTACGTCTGTAGTTGACAGTTACTTTTCACGTGTTTCAGGTAATCAGGTTTAAGACATTCTCAGGGACAACTAAGGAGACCATTCTAAGATAGAACAAGATGAAGAAACATGCTAGGATGGAATAGAAACTCACTAAATCCTAAATGTTTAATTGTCTTGTTTGGAGTCTTATTTTGTAAACTATATTTTGGGTCTGTAGTTGTCTTACTTTTGGTAGATAGATTGTCTGTAACTAATCAACTGTCTAAACATTATGAAATGTAGTAATCCATTGTGGTTGTTCTTATTCAATACTTGTGCATGATTCAACTGATCATACGTCACCGCGCCGTGGATTCCGCACGCGGCGCAGGGGTGTGACACTTACGCCTTTTGTCGGCGTAACTCTTCTGGCGGCTACGTGTTGCTTGAAGTCTCTGCTGTATCTGGGCAATCTTATCAGTAGTTTCCTGAATAAGTTCAGGCCCAGTTATTCTGTTGTCTCCCACTTCGGTCCAACAAATTGGAGACTGACATTTTCTACCATAAAGTGCTTCAAACGGAGCACATCCAATGCTGCTGTGGTAGCTATTGTTCTCACTCAATGAGAGGTAAGTGTGTGTCCCAACTTCCACCGAAGTCTAGGATGCATGTTCTCAACATATCCTCTAGGGTTTGAATGGTGCGTTCGCTTTGTCCATCCGTTTGTGGATGATAAGCGGTGCTCAAGTTAACACTTGTCCCTAGAGATTGTTGCAATGATTGCCAGAACCGTGAAGTAAATCGACTGTCCCGGTCAAAAATAATAGACAATGGCACACCGTGCCTTACTACTATTTCATCAATGTATAGCCTTGCTAATTTCTCCATCTTGTATGTCTCTCTGATCGGTAAGAAGTGTGCAGATTTGGTCAATCGATCAATGATGACCCAAATAGAATCATATCCGCTGGAAGTGCGGGGCAGCTTGGTGATGAAATCCATAGCTATTTGCTCCCACTTCCATTGTGGTATCTCTGGTTGTTCCAACAAACCCGAGGGTTTCTGGTGTTCTGCTTTGACCTTGGCACATGTAATACATTTGCCAACATAAGTGGCAATGTCTTTCTTCATACCCGGCCACCAATAAAATGACCTAAGATCTTGTTACATCTTATCGGCACCAGGATGAACTGAGTAACGTGTTTTGTGTGCCTCGTCAAGTATAAGTGTCCGAAGTTCATCTACTGCTGGAATCCAGACACGATCCAGATAATAGATAACTCCATCTTGTTTTGTCTTGAAATGTTTCTCTGCTCCACAATCGAGCTCGCGTTTCAGATTTTCTCTTGCTACTGCTTCTTGTTGTGCTTGTAGAATATGATCTCTTAAACTTGTTTGCACAGTCATTCCCATTGCACGAACGCGTAAGGGTTTGACTCTTTCCTTCCGGCTCAAAGCATCTGCAACAACATTTGCTTTGCCCGGATGGTATTTGCAACAACATTTCCTCTTGGTGCTTGAGCCCTTTGTGGATTTCTCTTGGGACAATCCCGAGAAAAGTGTCCAGGTTCGCCACAATTGTAGCAGGACCTGTGATCAGCAGCAGTAGCAGCAGTAGTAGTGGCTGCATTGTTGTTTCTGTTTGGAGCTCCCGTGCTCCTGCAGCGGTTTGACCAATGGCCAAACTTTCCACAGTTGGTGCATTGCATGCACTGAATGTTTGGTGCGTGATGATACTGGCAAGTGTTGCACAAAGGTGCAGTGCCAGTGTAGGGCTTCCTGATCTCCAATAGTTGTGGCTGGTTGCGCATTGGAGCTTGAGTAGTGGCAGCAAAGTTTCTAGCCACTTTTTGTTTCTTAGCCGGACGTTTATCCGACTTCTTGGAAGTTCCAGTCTTGGCTGAGTCAGCCTCCTTCTTGAATTGACCAGAAGCAACTATCATATCTGTCAGGGATGCTGACAGTGTGACAGCTAGCTCCATGGTAGTAGGGTGAGCAGAAATCACATGACCTCGGATACTGGGCGGTAATCCACCAACATACCATTCTATCCTCTTCTCAAGTGTTGGCACCACATCAGGTGCCAGAGTAGCTAACTCATGAAATCTGGTGGTGTAGGCCAGATGCCCAGCACCAATCATCTCCAGGTTGAGCAGTTCAGTCTCAACCTTCTTTAGTTCATTTCTTGGGCAAAACTCTGCCCGCAACATGGCCTTGAATTCACTCCAAGGCATAGCCTGGGCCTCATCCCGCCCTCTGACTGAAACTTGAGCGTTCCACCAAGTTAACGCTCGCTTGCTAAATGATCCCGCAGCATACTTAACTCTGTTCTGTTCAGGACAGCCACTGATGTCAAGGGTAGCCTCCATCTTCTCGATCCACTGGATCAATCCGACTGCACCCTCACTGCCACTGAAACTGGGTGGCTTGCAACCTACAAAGTTCTTGTAGGCATAGTCCTGACTCTGTCTGGTGTTACCGCTGCCTTCTCCAGATGAGTTGGCAACGTTGTTGCTGTTGTTGGTGTTGATTCAGTTCATCATGTCTGGGATTACCTCCCTCAGCTGACTGGTCAACAGAGTGGCCAATGCAATGGTAGCGGGATCCAGCTGATAAGCCGGTGGTGGCGGAGGAGGAGGTGGAGGTGGAGGAGAATCAGGTGGTGTCGGCGTAGACGAGTGAGGAGCAGAGCCTTGAGTCAATGGTAATAGAGGTGGTTGTCTTCTTGACGGCATTCTGATCATAACCGAAAGAAATCGGTTAGTGCAGTGATCAGAAGTAGAAGACATATGCAAATTGAATCCTAAGTCACATGATCTCTATATGAGGGTCCCTAGGTTATAGTCTAGGCCAAACCGTTAAAGTAATATGACCTATATTTCTCTATAACCATGGTTCTGATACCAATCTGTCACACCCCGAGCTGGCGGGCTAGATCGACTTTCCCGCCGGGCGGAAGGTTCCCGGGGCGCGATATCTTTGAATGATAATCAAATGATCAGATTGTTTGCATAGCACATGATATATAATTGAGAAATGTAAACATGACAATGATATAGAATTACAAAGTTAAATTACATTGTACATCATAATTTAACTAAGTAAATCTAATCAAAAAGAATCAATGAGTTTATATCTTGAACTGTACAAGATATACAAAAGTGATTCACTGTTTTGTCATTCCAAAAGTATGCAATCAAAAGTAAGCTAGGTCTTCTAACAGTCCACTAGCTTAGCACTTGCACATATGTATCTACACCTGTTCGTCACCTGAGAAAACATGCAATGTAAACGAAGTCAACACTAGGTTGGTGAGTTCATAAGTTTAGTAATTGAAATCATTGAATTGATCATACACACATCCACAATGTCATACTTGTTACTTGTTACTTGTAATGCTTGTTTCACCTGTCCCACCCAATGGCCTCTCCTTAGTTATATGTACAAGTAGTGTATCACCTGATTAAGTATGCTTATATCTAGGGAATCACGAAAGGGTCAAGCCCAGACGCTATCCCACCACATACTCAGTCAAGTTCCACACCACTTGTGATACAACTAAAGATATCCATTTCCCGATTGCTCAACGTATCTGATATGTATTTGTCTGTTGTTTCCATTATAGAATAATTTAGAATGAGGGGTTTAGTTATCAAACCGAAGTATTGATAAACCCTCCATGTATTAAGGGGTTTAGATTATTGTAATCTGTTCCTTGTATTATTCTATATTTGGGGGGGGTTAACTGTTGTTACACTTTTAAATATTAAGAGTGTTAGTTAACCACTTGTAATTTGTTCTTGAAATATAGTGCATAGAGCCTAAAAGGAATCCATTGTAATCCTCACATAATCAGAGTACAATGCATCCGATTTATCTCTACCACTTTGTATGTACCGCGTCCTCAACGATTGCTATTACTAGTAGTGAAACATGAGGTAAGATCAATTCCTCAACCTACTAATCAATAGGATCCATTTGGATTAATTACTTATCACTGTAGATTAATATCACCATGTGTCGCTTACCAGAACCTGACTTGAAGTCGCCCTGTCACCGGTCATACGTTACCGACCAATGAATCAATACGATCAACATACTAGCCCTACAAGCTAGAGGTTTGTCAAACCTATGGTACCACTATGCTATCGTCGGTTTAGTCACGTCAAACTAACTGGTCAGCGAATTAAAGGGGCTTACATTATCTACTTGAACAATTTGGCACATGATTGAAGTGATATAATGCAACAGGTCAATAGTAACTAATTGTAATTGTATTCACTTGTATTCTTGTACTCATGGTCACATGTTCTCCTTGATATTAACAAAGTTAAATAAGAACTTGTCTTATTACATTATATTAATCGTTTGAGTGAATGATGTTGTTATCATGAAGTTACATTATCATGATTATCATTCTTTGTTCCTTGTTCTCTTGTAAGATGTAATGAATTGAAAAGCTAAGTGTTATAAGAACTAGTCTTAATACACTTACTTAATTCTTGTATCGAATGATGTAATAAAGATGTGTTATCTTTATATCATTCTTATGTCTTGTTCTTGTCATCTTGATCCTTGTAATTGATTCTATGTAAATTATTGTAAGAATAACTAAGTGTTGTAAGAGATAATCATACAACTATGTTATTCTATTGTATTGATGAGTTATGATATTAGAATATCATAACCATCTTATTTTCCCTGTCATCATGCAATCATACAAGCAAGCATACAATGATATATGATAATAAACAATTTAATATCATTTAATCAAAGTATTAATAATATGTAAGCAAAACTTTTAAGGAAATAAAAGTAAAGCATGTTTCTCAGCCCCGAGAGTTTAAAATCTGTAAAGATTAAAGAAAAGGGGCATATGAACTCACCTTGCTGTTGTAGGGTTGACTTAGCTTAAAAGAAAGAAGACGCGCGCTCTTGTTGCACTTGAGTTTGTTTTACGACCCTGTATTGAATTCACATTGTATTTGTAATTTATAAGTATAAACCTTGAGAATTTAAGTGCGTGTATGTGTTAGCCCAAGAGTTGGCTAACACATGCGAGTCTCGGTATCGCTCTTCGTTCGGCCCAAAGTAATTGTAGTGATTTTACTTGGTCTTTTGCTTATTTGACTTAACACTTGAAACAAATTGCGATTATACCCAAAACTAAATTGTTTTAGGAATTATGAATTCATTTCCAAAACTTTATCATCTTGTAACAATTTAATTGAATAATTATGAGTGTGTGTCATACTTTAATCCCATTTAATGTATTAACTCTTGAATTTAGGTTATCTTGAAACTCATTGGGCCGAATGTGAGTCGTGTGAACCGTAGTTCGCGTGGGCCTAAGTTAAACAACATGGGCCGAATTACATGGGCCTAGTGGCCAACATGGACCAATCCTAGAAAATGGGCCAATTGAAATAGAGTTGGATCGGTTGGCCTATGAAGTTGAGAGCTGGGCCGACTGGATTGATTATTGGGCCTGTTTTGTAACCTGTGGCCCAATTATAAGCTTAAACTCAAAAGTTGGGCCGAGAGTGAACAGGCTGTTGGGCCAACTAGGTGTGGGTTTTGAATGTTGGGCCGAGTCTGACTTTTGTGTGGGCCGAGACAACAAAAGGCTGAAAGGTTCGCTTGGGCCGAAAGAAATTCAATGAATCTATTGGGCCAGCTGATTGGTGTTGGGCCTGTAAAATGGTGGACCAAATGAATATACGTTTAGGCTAAATTTAAGCGTTGGGATCAGATGAGCATGGTTGCCTAGTGTCAAAAGATGGGCCGGTTAGCATGTGTAGACCAGATCATTCACGTGAACCAGGCGTATATGTGGCTGAACAAAGTAATTGGGCCAAGGTATTAATGTGGTCGTGGGGTTGCATGTAGGAACTTGGGCCGAATATCTCACTGTTGAGTCTGTAGGGTACGTGAGCTACTAGATCTTGGCTGTTTACGCAATATAGCAGCGAACCTTTTTGTTTTGTTGGGTTAGGTTCGCCTAGGGTGGTCTAGTCAGAAGGTTCGTTGCTGTTAGATAGTTCGGCTGATAGTAGGCTCGCCCATGAAGGTTCGTTGCTACTCAAAGGGTTCGGTAGTCAAGGTGCAGGGTTCGTCTATGTATAGTACTCGACTAAGGTACGGCGGCTAGCTCAGCACAGGCTCGCGGCATACACGGGGTTAGGGACTGTAGAAGCTTCGGTGATGATGAAGGTCGAGGGTTCGTGGATGTGAGGGTTCGGCACTGGTTCAGCTCCCACCCATAGTTCGGCCATGATCAGTCCCTACCCGAACCTGTACATCAGCATCAACTTCATCCCCATTGAATGTATTGATTCTAAGATCGCTCATGCTCTGTGATGTCTCAGAAGGGTTATTGAGAGTGTGTGGTTCGACAAAGATAATGGCTAACCGTTTGTATTGTTGGGTCAAACAAAAACACCAAGAAAACCCTATTTTCGTGACCTTTCACAGCATCATACCTCGATATTTCGTGGATTTCTCTTCCGATCTGTTGTACTTTCACGTAGAGGACATCAATAGCTACGCGTGGGTTCAAAAATCACCCAAATCGGTTGAGTATTGAGCAAGATATAGTGGATTGAAGGTGGTTTGGTGGTGTTTCTTGACTTTGGCCGGAAAGGGGGAAGGAGAAAGAGGGTGTGGGTGTGAAATGAGAAAGACACTCTCATTTAACCTATTTATATCACGTGTGGTGTTCGGGTCCGTTTCGGTTGCACGGTTCGCGATTTCGTCGCGTAACCGAAAAATTACGCGTAATTTAAATAAATAAAAAGGTTATTTTAAATTAATTTGATGAGTTTCAAAATTGTAAAATGTTAATTATTTTATTTTATTAAATTTATTATCGTTTCGAGTCGTGTTTCGTTTTCGTTTCGTCAAATCGCGTCACCATCGCGCGTATTCGTTCGAATCGTCATTCGAACGAACACGATGATGGTTTTGCTTTCTGACTTTTGTTTTCTACTTTCCAGTCATCATTTCAGAACGTTAAACTCACAGATATGTTTGTGTGAATCGTCACCCACGCAAACACACTGTCAGTTCGTTATTCTGAAACGACACTGTGTTATTGTTTGAATTGTGTTTCCTCGCTGTCGGACTCAACTAAACATCATGTTATCACATTGTTTTCACCTTGAAATGTCGGCCATCTGATTCCTGTCATCTATGGATATCAGATCGCAACCGATTTGTTTCTGTTGTTTACTTGAACACTGTTGTTTCTCATGATTTGTTGTGTTAATTGTACTTAAGTTTTCACTTAAATACACACAACTAAAGTATCAAATGTACGTTGTACTTAATGTATCCAAGTTTACACGAAAATACGTACAACGATTTCTTGTATTTACAAATCTGTTAATACAAACACATATGTACACATAGTTACTGTATGCAAGTACACGCACCGTACGGACTTGCCGGCCGGTCAGGTACTAGTTGTCACATCGGGAATGATAATCGTGATGATCCGATTGTTTACATAGCATCAATGTTGAGAATAACTAAAGCACAATAACATTAAACTAGGATTACAAAGTTAAATTTCAATTTGTCAATGTTTGGTAATTTGACTAAGTGAACAGTTCAAAAGAATCTCAAGTTACTATCTTGTAACTGTACAAGATACTAAAAGTGATTCACAGTAATCAATAAAATATGCGCTTTCCAAAAACTACTAAGAACTCTAACTGGGCATCCTAGCATGCATTTCTGAAACCTTAGCTTGCTCATGTACATCACCCGAGAAAGCATGAAAGAAAACAAAGTCAACACAATGGTTGGTGAGTTCATGTAGTTTAGTATTTGAAAAATAGCTTTGCAAACCTCTTCGGTAACAACCTTAACCTCATTAACATCACCTGTAATATCCAGCTCGGTATGCTTATATATAGGGCATACGAAAGGGTCAAGCCTACAACCCGCCCAAACGCCATCCCACCACATACTAAACCACATATGACATTGTTGTTAATGATAATTAAGCATTTTGCCCACCACTCATCGTCTCTTTAGAATTTGATTTCCACAAATTGAAATACTTTCGATTTCTTGAGTTCATCACATATTTATGATCACCCAAAGCACTTGTAGAAACTTAATATTAAATGCTTAATTAAATTAATAATTAATCATTTAAATAAAACTAAGACATGATGATTGGGCCTTATTTGACTCAATAAATTAGTCTTAGTTGTTGGTGGTGTCCAAGTTGTACCGTTTCACACGTGGCCCATATCAGGCATGACCTAAAATGTGTCTACCTGTATGCGTCGGGACTTTCATGATGTGCCCATATCAGCTTGACCCTCAGGCCTACTGTACATGTCAGGACTTTATGATATCCTTGGATTTTGATCTTCTTGATTCTCTTGATTTCGTTTGATCGTTTGATTTATGCCCATATAGCGCGACTACAAGAGTCTACTATTTATTACGGGACTTTCCGTGTGTTAACACGTGATCTTGATTTACATACAACTGACATCCACCTTCATATGATAGTTAATGATTTCACTAGATCTTAATGATTTCATTAGTTCTTGATTCACACACTGATATGATTCCTTTGACTCTCTTGATTCTGATTCTTAGAATTCCATTACTACCACAATCATTATAGATTCTTGCATATGATCCTTAGTTTTACTGAACACACACTGAATTAGATTTCCTTAGATTTGATCTTTAGTTTAGGTTCTATTGATCACACCTTGAAGCTAGATTCTTCGAATTTGATCCTTAGTCTTCTTGAACTCATACTGTATTAGTTTCCTTGGATTTGATTCTTTAGTTTAAGTTTTATCGATCACACATTGAGTTCAGATTCTTTGGATTTGGATTTGGATTTGATAGAATAAATGTTTGTTTTAGAATTATTATATTACTCATAAGAGTAATTAGTTAATTCATTAGTTAACCTGCATACATTTACCTAGGTAGGAGTCTAGGAGTATAAACATGGATATATAAAACATACAATAAGTAAAAACATTTATGTAAAACATATTTAAAGAAAAGAAAAAGTTTACGCATGCTTCTCAGCCTTGCGTTTGAAAACAAAAATGTTTATAAAAGGGGCAATGAACTCACCTATGTTGCTAGGAATGAAATCACAAAAGATAATGCGCACTCGTAGCTTGTAGACTATGTTTCTTCAGTCTCTGAGTTGTTTTAAGAAGATTCTAATACTATAAGTATTTGTAATAGTCGTAACTAGGGTTTTGGTCTCGCTGTGCAACTAAGTGTCCTATGTTTCTAATGTGTTTATAGGATTCCTTCTATCTAGTCTAACGTATTACCCGTTTATAAACCCTTATCACACAAGTAATCATTTCAAGTCTTTAATTAATACATTTATAATATAATTCAATTAAAGTTAAACTTAGAAATCATTTAATTTAATTTAATAAATTTTATGAATCAATTTCTTTTATTGAAAATATAATTAATTTAAGAAAAGTATGCTTAATCATGATGGGCTTAGGTTAATCTCATTTGATTAGCCTCGGGCCCATTAATAGCCTTTGTTTGTCCAACAATTCTTGATCAAATCTTTGAATAACTAGTCCTAGATAATTCAAATGAATCATCTAGAGTAGTCACATGTTCGTTATGAAATTCCTAAGGGTTAGGTGTTAATAGTTAAATTAACACTTGAAACCTTAAATTAAACGTAAATAAATGCAGAATCACCTCTTTATTATCAGTTGTGTGACATTCTGCTATTTCTGAGTTATCAGGTGAGTTTCGTACAACCCCTTTTCTTTTTAATCTTTTATAAATAACGGGGTAGCACTGTGGAACTTTTCAGAACTATATGATATGTATCACTGTTATCTGTGTTATTTCATGTGATTGTTGAGAACTTGTGGATTTGATGGGATTTTGCCTGTAGAACAGAATACTATCACAGAACCTATAAGTCCTCATTCCTGAACTATATCTAGTGAACCCATGTGGGGCCGAACAGAAAACAATGATAGTACTATCGGCTGACAACCCATTTGCCGGGAGCTTGCAACTCCCCTTGGTGTAAATGTTTGTTATCTGTTTCCAGAACTTCTTAATGTAGTGATAGACGTTAAGACAATGAAGCATTAAGATGTCACCGACGGGTAGTATCTTATAGAACAAGAACATGTAAGCCCCAAAAACCCACCAACACATGACACGTGTTTTAATACAACCACAGAGTTTAGGTCCCAGATTTTTTCAACAATTAAGTGTATTAAACACTTTGAACACTCCACTTTACAAAACTTTACAAAAGATTGATGTTACTTAAACATTCAACAACCAATTTACTTTTAAAGTTATTCACCAAAAACTTTGTTTCAAAACAACAAAAATAAACCCCAAAATATGTTTAATCCAAGTCCTTGCATAGCGATCCAATCACATCCGCCTTCACCCCTTCCGTTCACCTGAAAACACCATAATTACGTCACCGTTAGTTCGTTAGAACTATGTAAGAACACCCCTAACGTTACCCCAAGCTTCCACCAAGCTTAAACACCTTTTAACATCACCTAATAGCTCCTATTAATCCATAGGAACTAAGTAAATTAATCCCCAACGGTTCCCCAAGTCAAAAGGGTCAAAAAAACTCAAAATTTGGTCATGGCCGTAAGCTGGGCCGTAAACCCGAGAACTCTGGCCGTAAGTTACTTCCAGCCCAGACCCAGGCCGTAAGTTACGCCCAGCCCGCCGTAACTTACTTCCAGACCTGCACAATATGCAGATTTTCAGTTTTTTTCTGCGTTTTGACCCGTACCGACCCCCGGAATCATTCCCCCTCAATTCCGATCATTTCAATACTCCCATATACACGTCATAACACCATATGAACATAAAAATCCAACTTCAATCACTTTTTTATGACAATAATAATAATAACAACAAACGACTTTCTAACGGGTCTTTTCACCCAATTCACCAATTAAATCTTGTTACACCCAAGATTTCTCAAGTTTAAACGAATCACACCACTTGTGATTAAATAAACTTGATTTCACCATTCAAGGACATTCACACACCTTGTGAAAAGTCCTTTTAATGATCACACCACTTGTGATTCATTACACCAATTTGAGTCAAACTCAATTATAATTCACACACCTTGTGAACTAATTCACATAATTCAATACACATATAATTAAACACCAAGTCAATCATAGACAAGCATTTAAACACCATAACAACAATAATCAAGCAATATATCTCCTATTGCTTAAATTTTTCTATCAACAAATACTCCATGACTTATTCACCATAAAGTCAAATCAGAACAAAACATTCATATATGTAAAGCACCATTACACATAATTAGTAGAAGAGTTGGGTGACTTACCTTGATCCAACGAGCTATCCTCTATAATAACTTCCTTCCCGGGTCGTTTGTTTCCACCCACACCTTCACTATCAATTCTTATAATCACACCTAATAGGTTTAATATAAAGTTTGACTACAACTAGTCAAAATACACCCATTCACCCCAATGTCACTATTTTCAATCTAATTTGCTTCCAATTGACCCTTAACCATATCAATTCACCCTTGTTGATGTTATACACCCACATACTTCATATCACCATTGGTTTTAAACCAATTTTAAGTTAAATAACCTACTTGGCATTTCATCAAACACCATGTATGCACAAGTTCATGTGCTAATGATCATTCATCATTAACACATCTATGTAACTCCATTATTTTGTTTATTAATGAACAATTTCATCATTATCGCCACAAACTACAACAACTTAGTGATTATCATCAAATCCCAATCATTTAAATACTAAGTTTACACACCATGTTCATCTACTCCATGAAAACCCTAATTCCCCCATTATCATAACATATAAATCATGAAAGAAAACAATCAAAAGTTGTTCCTACATGATTATCAACATCGTTAACAACATTTGACACTCTCAAAACACCCAATTGAGAGTTTTACCCATCAAACTCACACCCCATGGGATACCCACGAAAACATCAACAAGAACACCCAAAAATCTTACCTAGATTTAGTTTGATGCAAGAGGAAGTCCAAATTATGCTTGCATTAAAGATCAGATCAACATTCAACCTACAATTTGATCAAAATTTGAAATTCTTGAGTTTTTCTCCTTGTCCTCCCCTTGATCGACGTTCACAGCCCAAAACAAATGGTTCCCCCAATTTTGACTAGTCACCACCCTTTTAGCCTTATACAAGTTTCACCTAATTACAGTTTTAGTCCTCGAATTACTAATTACAACCATCTAGTGTTAATAATTCCCCAAAATGGGTTGTTACAAATTCTCCTCTCCTAACAAAGGTTTCGTCCCCGAAACCTAGTTACACCTCAAAAAGAAAAGGATAAAATTTCCGCATTTCATCCTCGGACTCCCATGTAGCATCAGATCCCCGTCTGTTTTGCCATTGCACCATCACTTGGTTAATCGTCTTATTCCGATGTTGCTTGACTTTTCTATCCAAGATAGCCACCGGTTTCTCAATATAATTGAGTTTATCATCAATCACCAAATCCTACATTGGCACATAAGCCGATTCATCCGCCAAGCACTTTCGTAAATAAGATACGTGGAATGTATTGTGAATCCCACTCAACTCCTATGGTAGCTCTACGCGATAGGCAACCTCGCCAATCCGAGCTATAATCTTAAATGGTCCAATAACCGCGGACTAAATTCCCCCCGCCTTTGAAAACGAATCAAGCCCTTCCAAGGAGAAACCTCTAGTAACACAAAGTCTCCCACTTGGATTCGAGCGGTCTCCTTCGCACGTACACGTCCCATTTCTATGGTCTTGCACTGCATTCAAATGAATTTGGATTACATCAATCCATTTATTTATCATTTTAACCACTTAACTACATGTTCTTGTTATCCACCCTCTTCCCAACTCCTGTATTATACTATCTACTCCATATAGTATTTCTTACAGAATCATTCCACACCTGGAATGATAACCATTCTTAAACAAGAACTCCTCCAAGGGTAAACAGTCATCACAACTACCCCCAATCACCACTATGCACACCCATAACATATCCTCATAGGCCTGAATGGTTCTTTATCTTTGACCATCAGTGTGAAGATGATACGTCATGCACAACAACAGTTTCGTGTCCATTCTTAACAGAATAGAATTTCTGGGTAAATACGAAATGAACGCTTTTAGTCAACCTGCCCACGATGATCAAATAATACCAAATAACACCATTAAGCATTGATAAGGTTCACACCACATGTGAATCCTCATAAAATCACCCTTCGTATTTAATCATCTAAAATACTAATAACACCTTTCTTTCACCAAAATCCTCACCTTAAGAAATCACACTACTTGTGATTACCAACATAAATCCACCCACCATAAGTTAACATCTTCTCAATCAAGTCTAGATATGGTTATTGGTTTATTTGCACCCAAACTCCTCTGACCTATAATTACCACAAACACCTCTGCTATTAGATATTACACGCCCTTGTACTTTATCTATTAGCACACAAATGCTATAGAGGTTCACACCGCTTGTTAATTATCTACATCAATTCACACTCGACAATAACCATAATTTATGTTTGAATCATATTTACAAACTAACATATTCATTTCTCCCAACCATGAACTCCTAAATAATGTCCATAGTCTTATGGATCATCCCCAAGCATTTTCAACTTTTAAAAGATAAACTCAACCACCTGTAACGTCAACACACATATACAAGTCATTTCTACCTCTTTCCGTTCAAATATTACAACACCTACACATCTATATATAGTCATAGATGTTCACACCAATATATAAACATATATTGTTTACCACATATTTCAAACAGGCACGCTAGTTAACATAATCAAATGTTTATAGTCACCACTCCCTAGTTGAGACACTCTTGTCAAACCCTTTAACATTTCATAACGACACTATGTGTCAAAATCCTAGAAATCATGTCTAAAACATTTAACTTTTGTAAATGACAACTTGTCATTACCAAGTTTTATTCTCCCCATGGCATTCATGCCAAATTGTTTACAATTCTTTCCTCACCATCCCCCGTCCTTTGCCCAAGTCTATACACCGTCACTTTCTTGTTGCATCGAAGAAGCTTATATATAGGGTATACGTAAGGCATACGCCCAGCTGCCAACCCACCACCTCTTTAGTACAACATGATCGTGGCGTTGTTAGTTTCTTGGTTTTAGACAAATATATTCCTCCTAACCATACAATTTGTCCAAAGTTTTCACTCACATGAAACGTATTCATTAACATAGGACTAAACTCCACCCCATGTACTTCACACCCATAGTACACTCATATAAGAAATTCTGACACATCATACAATACATACTTGTAGAGTGTACACTTTCTTAACAGTTTAATTAAGGATAATCAACATATCCTATTATGCCTATCTTTCATTATCTACACCAAACAACATGTGACTCGTATTTTCAACAAGTCATCACACATATGTGATTCAATTTACAACCACCAAATTCGCACTACATACGGTTTTTAACACCACACCAAACACAAACACGCCTTTCTGGCTCAATATAACATACACAAGTGTGGTACATACATTCTCCTATTGTCAATCAATGTACTAATTTCACCTAGTATTAACTTGATTAACTACACATTTTAACACCACATTCATTTAAAAATGTCTACACCACTTGTAGATCATCTAAATCAGAATTTAGTTTTACAAGGTTTATACAACAAACCATTGCCAACATATAAAACCACCCAATTTAATAGTTTCACCCAAAATTAGCTCCCACCCGCATGTGAATTACCCCTTATGCCACATGAATGTGGAATTAAACGCCAAACCCAATGCCATTCCAAATGGACTTACATGCCACACTCAAATTCACATAATAATGCATATTCCACATGCGTAATAACAACTACCCTATTTTAACACCATTTACTCCATATCATTACTACCAAGACTCACAAATCTATGGTCTTACACGATAATTTCAATGCCCCTCACCAGTGATCTTACATGATACTCCACGCGAATGTGGATTTTCCCCCAATGTCACACAACTGTGGACTTACATGTAATTCCACACATATGTGGATTCTCCCTCATTCTAGTGCCAGTTATCAATTAACATACAATGACACTAATTCTAGTTATGCATACAACACATAACAATAAACTACCACAACACATGGAAATCATATTCATAGATCTTTAAAACACCAATAAAGTGTTAGAACATAAAATCACCAAGTAAAAGTCAAATTTCACCCAATTTCTTTGAGACCTCCTTTTTCTCCAAAGATTCTCAAGGTAGGTAATCACACCACTTGTGATTTACCTAAACACCATAAAATTTACCATGGGAAGTTCACACCACTTGTGAATCAACCCATCTCCAAATTCACACCCCTTGTGAATTGTTTGACTAATCTTAGTCAAACTTCAAATAAGAAGTTCACACCACTTTTGAATCATTCTTATTTCTCCGCACCAATGGAAAACATACAAATGTACAATAACTAAGCAAAATGTAACACCTATTGCACGTTATTGACAAACAACAAATACACAAACACCAATTCGAATTGTTTGACCATTTTCAGTCAAACTTCTAATAAGAAGTTCACACCCCTTGTGAATCAATCTTATTTCACCACACCACTTGAAAACTAACTCCATAACAATAACTAAGTAAATATAACACTTATTGCATGTTATTGTCACACACCCAAAATGCAAACACCAATTCACCGAATTTCAACATCTAATGCATATTCCACATACATTACATACACATACACACCTATATGCATAAAACCAAATAATCATATAAAGTATAATAGGTGGGTGACTTACATGACAATCCCACACCACATAACCATGGACTTATAAATTTTCACCCGAGAGTGAATTCTCCCCAATGCCACACACATGTGGACTTTCATAAGTTTTCACCCAAAAGTGAATTCTCACCAATGCCACACACCCGTGGACTTACATAAATTTTCACCCGAAGGTGAATTCTCCCAATTCCACACACCTGTGGACTTACAAGAATTTTCACTCGAAAGTGAAGTCTCCCAATGCCACACACCCGTGGACTTACAAGAATTTTCACCCGAAGGTGAATTTTCACCAATGCCACACACCAGTGGACTTGCATGAATTTTCACCCGAAGGTGAAGTCTCCCAATGCCACATACACGTGGACTTACAAGAATTTTCACCCGAAGGTGAAGTCTCCCAATGCCACACACCCGTGGACTTACAAGAATTTTTCACCCCGAAGGTGAACTCCCCCCAATGCCACACACCTGTGGAGTTATATGAAAATTTCACACAACTTATCTCATACCACATATCTCAACTAATCAATTTCAGAGACCATTATAAGTATCTACAACATACTTATACATTCTCTGGTTAATTAGTAAACAAGTTACTACTCCATTACCTTCTATTCCATAGCCAGATTTGAGTTGACTTTGTTAAAGTCATGTTCATGTAATGAGGGTAATATTATACTGGCCAGACATAATAGTACAATCATCCCATGCTTATTTCCATAACTTCATCAACCCACATCAAGACCAAGAATGTTATTCACACAAAATAATCACAACAAAATACCAATATACAAAAATATTAAGGTAATCATATCACAAATGTTACCTTAACTCCATCTCACCATATTATATCTAAGAATTTTGGTTTAACAAAAAATTCACCACAATCACCATTTAACATACAAAACTACGGTAAACAACCCACACACTTGTTACCTTAACCCCTGGCTTCGTGATCGGATCTCGGATCAAACAATTCTCCTTATATCAAAAGCACAATGATTTGAGTTCAAGTGTTCGCGACGCACTTGAATCCCTCAAATCAATGGCTCTGATGCCAACTTGTAAGCCCCAAAAACCCACCAACACATGACACATGTTTTAATACAACAACAGAGTTTAGGTCCCAGATTTTTTCAACAATTAAGTGTATTAAACACTTTGAACACTCCACTTTACAAAACTTTACAAAAGATTGATGTTCCTTAAACATTCAACAACCAATTTACTTTTAAAGTTATTCACCAAAAACTTTGTTTCAAAACAACAAAAATAAACCCCAAAATATATTTGATCCAAGTCCTTGCATAGCGATCCAATCACATCCGCCTTCACCTCTTCCGTTCACCTGAAAACACCATAATTACGTCACCGTTAGTTCGTTAGAACTAAGTAAGATCACCCCTAACGTTACCCCAAGCCTCCACCAAGCTTAAACACCTTCTAACATCACCTAATAGCTCCCATTAATCCATAGGAACTAAGTAAATTAATCCCCAATGGTTCCCCAAGTCAAAAGGGTCAAAAAAACTCAAAATTTGGTCATGGCCGTAAGCTGGGCCGTAAACCCGAGAGCTCTGGCCGTAAGTTACTCCCAGCCCAGACCCAGGTCGTAAGTTACTCCCAGCCTGCCGTAACTTACTCCCAGACCTGCACAATATGCAGATTTTTAGTTTTTTTTCTGCGTTTTGACCCGTACCGACCCCCGGAATCATTCCCACTCAATTCCGATCATTTCAGTACTCCCATATACATGTCATAACACCATATGAACATAAAAATCAAACTTCAATCACCTTTTTATGACAATAATAATAATAACAACAAAGGACTTTCTAACGGGTCTTTTCACCCAATTCACCAATTAAATCTTGTTACACCAAGATTTCTCAAGTTTAAGCGAATCACACCACTTGTGATTAAATAAACTTGATTTCACCAATCAAGGACATTCACACACCTTGTGAAAAGTCCTTTTAATGATCACACCACTTGTGATTCATTACACCAATTTGAGTCAACCTCAATTATAATTCACACACCTTGTGAACTAATTCACATCATTCAACACACATATAATTAAACACCATGTCAATCATAGACAAGCATTTAAACACCATAACAACAATAATCAAGCAATATATCTCCTATTGCTTAAATTTGTCTATCAACAAATACTCCATGACTTATTCACCATAAAGTCAAATCTTCTACAAAACATTCATATATGTAAAGCACCATTACACATAATTAGTAAAAGAGTTGGGTGACTTACCTTGATCCAACGAGCTATTCTCTATAATAATTTCCTTCGCAGGTCATTTGGTTCCACCCACACCTTCACTATCAATTCCTATTATCACAACTAATAGGTTTAATATAAAGTTTGACTACAACTAGTCAAAATACACCCATTCACCCCAATGTCACCATTTTCAATCTAATTTGCTTCCAATTGACCCTTAACAATATCAATTCACCCTTGTTGATGTTATACACCCACATACTTCATATCACCATTGGTTTTAAACCAATTTTAAGTTAAATACCCTACTTGGCATTTCTTCAAACACCATGTATGCACAAGTTCATGTGCTAATGATCATTCATCATTAACACATCTATATAACTCCATTATTTTGTTTATAAATGAACAATTTCATCTTTATCACCACAAACTACAACAACTTAGTGATAATCATCAAATCCCAATCATTTAAACACTGAGTTTAAATACCATGTTCATCTACTCCATGAAAACCCCAATTCCCCCATTATCATAACATATAAATCATGAAAGAAAACAATCAAAAGTTGTTCCTACTTGATTATCAACATCATTTACAACATTTGACACTCTCAAAACACCCAATTAAGAGTTTTACCCATCAAACTAACACCCCATGGGATACCCACAAAAACATCAACAAGAACACCCAAAAATCTTACCTAGATGTAGTTTGATGCAAGAGGAACTCCAAATTATGATTGCATTAAAGATCAAATCAACATTCAACCTCCAATTTGATCAAAATTTGAAGTTCTTGAGTTTTTCTCCTTGTCCTCCCCTTGATCGACGTTCACAGCCCAAAACAAATGGTTTCCCCCAATTTTGACTAGTCAACACCCTTTTAGCCTTATACAAGTTTCACCTAATTACAGTTTTAGTCCTCCAATTACTAATTACAACCATCTAGTGTTAAACTAACTTTGTTAATTTAGTTAACACCACCATATAGTTATATTTTATTTCAAATATTTATTAAAACACCCATCAATTAAAGTAAAAACATAATTTATACACCAATTACATTTTACTTATAATAATTCCCCAAAATGGGTTGTTACAGAACAGAACGTCCGAAAGGAACTAGATACGGGTCCCATGGTAATCTTGAACTGAACATTGTGAGAACTTATATTGCATATCGTATTGTTGAACATGAATTTTACGAACTCACCAGCTTTGTGCTGACGTTTTTAATCTTAAAACTTTTGCAGGAAGACAGTGACCACCGGGTGAGGATGCACTTCATAAGTTTGTAATTAAATAAGTTGTTATGTAATAAACTTGGTTTGTAAACTGTACTGTTGATTGTAATGGAAATCCTTGTAATGTATTTCTTTTAAGTTAATCTGTGTGCTATGATATCGGATCAAGTAAGTCACACCTCATCTCTGAGACATCACCACTATGCTTCCGCAACCTTCTCAGAACGACGAATGACATCATCTCAGGTGACGAGAGGTGGGGGTGTGACAGGGTGGTATCAGAGCCACATGTTATAGAGAATTAAGTGACTTAGAGACCTAGACTATAACCATAGGCTCGAATAGTGACACAGATAGCACTGAACATAACTAATGAACAAAACTTGTTTTGAATTAAGCCTGGATAATCAGGTTGTACGAATTCTAGTTATGACTGGCCAGCATAACTAAAATTTGTAACACGTGTGCGTTCTAGTTTAATTTAATTCAAGCATAACATTAATAACTATAAGGAAAAGTAGTTGCTCTGAGATAGGAAAAGACATCATATCATGTTCATATGGAATATTGTAATTCAATACTTATATCATGGTACTGATTAAATTTCTTGTGTATACAGCGATGGCCAACCAAGGAGAGAGATACATATACCAGCGGTTTCCATATGTTGTTCTGGATGATTCACCTAGTTCTAGTTTTGGATCAGACTAGGATCCTTCTGAGGCTTCGTCTACAACCTCTCAGGCGACACCTGCAGTACCACACACACCATCATCACTAGCACCTATTACTCCACCTCCACCACCACCACCACCACCAGCACAATCAGTATCACATGGACATTCTCAGCCTCGTGCTGAGAATACAGCAGCTGATGGACAACATAGTCCATCCCCACAAAGAGTCCCTGGATGGGATGGCTTGAGGAGGATGCTGGGGCAGGCCCGCAAGACTACTAGACTTCCTCCTAGACATCCGTTAGCACCTAGAGATGAGCCACAGGTTGTGCATGAGGTGGGGGAATCATCCCACCAAGCTGAGCTTTGAGCCCAGCTACAGCAGGTCTCCCAGGATCTGCAAGGGATGAGACAGGAGATGCAGCAGCAGAATGCCACTCTTGATGATACCTGTAACACGGTATTGGAGATTCTTACCTCTCATCTGACCCTATTGGATCAGGTGAACACACTAGACACCGATACCCGAGCATGGAGGGTCACGTTAAAGGAGCGTCTATGCAGGACTTTGAGGCAGAGGATTATTGCTGCGTTTTGGCAGCAGGTGGTGGTACTAAGAGCAGGAGTAGTGCGAGTGAGAGAGTTTTTGGTTTGGTTTGGGACGGTCAGCTTCGAGACCAGGATGATAGTCCTGGCTGTGATTATGGCAGCTGTAGCCATGATATTTTCTTGGTTATTGTATTTCATACGATGAGTATGTTCAAGAGGTCATTTTGGGATCATCATTGTAGATATCATCAGCAGCATGCGGATGGGTTGAGAATGGGATGTTTGGGGGATGTTTTTGGTTGTAAAATAGATCCCCGGTATCTAGTTGTAATGTCTTGGTTTAGGCAGTCTGTATAAACTCGTTGTAGTTGTACAAAACTATGATAGTGATAAAATAGTTATTTTGTATGTTTATCTGTGTAATATGTTATATGTGTGATGTATGAATTAAGTATCAATGCCAAACTTGTGTGAACTATAACCAAAACTGTGAGAGCATATATGTATGAGAACATATCTGTGTGAGAACATATCTGTATGAGAACATATCTGTAATGGTAATGTGTCACAGAACTATGAGAACATTGTTGTGTGAGAACATATCTATTGCCGGTGTGGCAATGTGTCAAAGAACTATATGTGAACATTTCTGTGTGAGAACTTATCAATGTCCTGTATGTTAATATATTAAAAACATGGGTAATAATATATTATATCACAGTACTGTGAGCTGTGTAATATTTTGACATGTTTTTGAATTAACAGGACTGAGTATAACTACGAACATTTGTGTGATCTTTGTGTACTGAGAACATGTTTGAACTATATCAATGTAGTTATACTATATTTTCTTATAATCACATTTCAACATAAAATTTCAGTTTAACTGAATATGGTTGAATTTATGTGATTGAACAATGGTTATAATTTTTATTATTCTTGAACTAACTGGAGTTTGTCTGCATGTGAGCAGAACGATGGCTCCAAAACGAGGTCGACCAGCCAAGAAAGTTGGCAGGAATAATGTTAACCCTGAACCGGAACAAGTTCTGCCTGTGAATGTAGAATCGAATCCGGATCCACGTGTTAATACGGAAGTGAACATGGTTCCAGCTGGAAATCTCGAAACAAATACTGCTCCGCCTATGAATCCAGAAGTGAACACTGTTCCACCTGCTGGTGCAAGTGGATCTGAATCAAATGAAGCAATGATAGCATGAATTGTACGAGAACAGCTATCTGCTTGTGGTGTATTAACACAACACCATCCACATGTCACTACGGGTTCTGGTGGGGATCATGATCATGTGGAACATAATGCTACTGATGGCCACGTCGAAACTCATAACATCACCGGTGCAACAACTAAAACAACTGTTCATGTTCCACCACAGCAAAGATGTACATACAAGTACTTTGCTTCCTGCAACCCTCCTACTTTTACGGGCAAAGAAGGAGCGACTGGACTCATAAGGTGGATTGAGGAGATGGAAACAAAACTGAAGATCAGCCAATGTTTGGCAGAGCATGAGGTGTCTTATGCTGCTTGTTCTTTGAAGGAATCTGCTCTAACCTGGTATTCACCCAGGCTAAAACTTTGGGTTCAGCTACAGTTGATTCGATGGGCTGGAACAATTTTAAAACTCTGATTAGGTCAGAGTATTGCCCAATCACTGAAATCCAAATGCTCTAGGAGGAATTCTGGAATCACTCGATGATCGATGTTGATTGTTTAGCTTATACCGATTAGTTTCATGAACTTACTTGCTTACTTCCCAATATGTTTCCTATGGAAGCAGCTTTGATTGAGAAGTACATTAAAGGTCTGGTTCCCCAGATTCGGGGAATGGTGACTGCAGCTGAACCTACAACTCTCAAAACGTACTATCATGTTGACCACTAAGCTTACTGACGAGGCAGTAAGGAGTGGTATTCTGATCACAAAAACTCAGACGGCGATGGGCCGTAGTGATGCCGGTACCTCAAATGTTTCTAAAGGTACCAAACGAAAGTGGTTTGGCAAGACCAAAGTAAAGGCTCCGGCTGAGACCAGCCAGAGCAAACCAGTTGTGAAGAACTATGGTGCAACTGTTCCTGAGAGGAAAGTTTATACTGAGCAGGTGCCCAAATGTAACAAGTGTCCATTCCCTCACACAGGACCATATCCTGTTTGTTTGAACTGTAATCGAGTAGGAGACTACGCTCGATATTGTGACTTTCCTGCTCAACTATTAAACCAAGCACCACGACAAACCACTCAAACAAACCAGTCATGCTTCAAGTGTGGAAGTTCTGACCATCTTATAAGAAACAGTCCGAACAACAACACCAATCCTGGAAATGAATCTAGGGGAAGATCTTTTCAGATTGGTGCAACCGAGGCAAGGCATGATGCGAACATTGTCACTGGTACGTTTCTTCTTAATAATCTATACGCATCAGTTCTTTTTGATACAAGGGCAGATAAGAGTTTTATCTCTCCTGAATTTGCATCATTACTCTCATTGCCTACGGTAGATCTAGAAACTCCTTATGTCATTGAACTTGCTAATGGAAAGTTAATGAAAACTAACAGTGTCATTCAAGGATGTTCCTTGAATTTGAATGATCATCTTTTCAATATCAATTTACTTCCTATTGAGCTTGGGAGCTTTGATGTTGTAGTAGGTATGGACTGGCTTTCTGATAACCAAGCAGAAGTTGTTTGTCAAAACAAGGTGATCCGTATCCCATTACCAGAAGGTAATACACTGATAGTTCAAGGAGAACGAGCTGGTAGGAAATTTGGTATCATTTTTTGTATGCAAACTCAGAAATGCTTACGGAAAGGTTGTCAGGCCTTTCTAGCACATGTGATCGAGAACTGTTCTTTACCAAAACGTATCGATGACATTCCAGTAATCAAGGATTTTCCTGAAGTTTTTCCTGAGGATATATCAGGATTACCCCCAGTGTGACAAGTCGAATTTCGTATTGACTTGATTCCAGGTGCATCACCTGTAGCTAAAGCTCCTTATCATTTAGCACCCTCAGAGATGCAAGAGATTTCAGGTCAATTACAAGAACTGTTAGACAAAGGTTTTATCAGACCTAGTTTCTCACCCTGGGGAGCACCAATTCTTTTTGTGAAAAAGAAGGAAGGTTCATTCAGGATGTGCATTGACTACAGGGAACTCAATCAACTGACAATCAAAAATCGTTATCCATTGCCACGTATAGATGATCTATTTGATCTGCTACAAGGTGCTACTTACTTTTCAAAATTGATTTAAGATCCGGATATCACCAGTTACGAATTCATGATGATGATATTCCTAAAACTACTTTCAGGACTCGATACGGGCATTATGAATTTTTAGTAATGTCGTTTGGATTAACAAATGCACCTGCAGTTTTCATGGATCTAATGAATCGAGTATCTAGGCCTTATCTGGATAAGTTTGTGATTGTATTTATTGATGATATTCTTATTTATTCTCGAAACCAACAAGAACATGCTCAACAATTGAAATTGATCTTAGAACTTTTGGCACATGAGAAATTATATGCCAAATTCTCCAAGTGTGAGTTTTGGTTACGGGAAGTTCAATTTCTTGGGCACGTAGTGAACGAAAACGGTATTCAAGTAGATCCCAGTAAGATCAAGGCTGTGAAACAATGGGAAACACCACGAACCCCAACTGAGATACGTCAATTCTTAGGGCTAGCAGGTTATTATCGCCGATTCATCAAGAACTTTTCAAAGATAGCCTTGCCATTGACCACATTGACACAAAAGAATCAACCGTTTATATGGGGTTCTCAACAGGAGGAGGCATTCCAACTGTTGAAACTCAAACTCTGCAACACACTTATCTTGTCATCACCAAAAGGTATCGATAATTTCACAGTGTACTGTGATGCTGCTCGTTAAGGTCTTGGGTGTGTTTTAATGCATAACGACAAGGTAATTGCTTATGCTTCTCGACAACTGAAAGTACATGAGAAGAACTATACAACTCATGATCTAGAACATGGTGCAGTGGTGTTTGCACTTAAGATTTGGACACTATCTATATGGAACCAAGTGTATTATATACACTGATCACAAAAGTCTCCAGCACATTCTAGATCAGAAGATGTTGGACATACGACAGAGGCGGTGGGTAGAACTCTTAAACGACTATGACTGTGAAATTCGTTGTCATCCAGGTAAAGCGAATATCGTAGCCGATGCCTTGAGTCGCAAGGAACGAGTCAAACTTTTACGTGTGAAAGCGTTTGGGATGACTATTCGAACCAGTCTAATTCCTCAGATTAAAGAAGCTCAGCAACAAGCTTTACAAGCAACGAACTATCCTGCTGAGGAATTAAGGGGATTAGACAAGCAACTTGAAATCAAGACAGATGGAGTGTGGTATTTCAAAAGCCGAATTTGGGTTCCTTTATTCGGTAACTCTAGAACAATTATCTTTGATGAGGTGCACAAATCAAGGTATTATATTCATCCAGGTGCTGATAAAATGTATAAAGATCTAAAAGATTTTTACTGGTGGCCTAGAATGAAGAAACACATAGCAAAATACGTGGATCGATGTTTAACCTGTCTCAAAGTTAAGGCTGAACATCAACGACCTTTTGGGTTATTGAAACCACCTGAGATTCCCATATGGAAATGGGATCAGATTTCTATGGATTTCATTACGAAATTACCCAGAACATCATGTAATCATGACTCTATATGGGTTATCGTTGATCGCCTTACTAAATCTGCGCATTTCTTACCCATCCGAGAAGATTACTCTATGGATCGACTCGTTAAACTTTATGTTAGTGAGATTGTATCTCGACATGGAGCACCAATCTCTATCATTTCTGACAGAGATAGTCGATTTATGTCACAATTTTGGCAAACTTTTCAGAATGCTCTGGGCACACAAATCAATATGAGCACAACTTATCATCCACAAATGGATGGGCAGACTGAATGAACGAATCAAACTCTTGAAAACATGCTCAGAAGCTGTGTGATCGATTTTGGAGGTAACTGGGATATTCATCTTTCACATGTTGAATTCTCTTATAATAACAGCTACCATACCAGTATTCAATGCGCTCCATTCGAAGAATTTTATGGACGCAAGTGTAGATCACCTATCTGTTGGTCTGAGGTAGGTGAGAGTCAGATCATAGGCCCAAAATTCATTTAGGAAACAACTGGTAAGATCGCACTCATTCAAGAACGAATTAAAGCTGCTCGCAATCGTCAAAAGAGTTATGCTGATAATCGTCGTAGACCTTTAGAATTCCAAATAGGTGATCGAGTAATGGTGAAAGTTTCACCTTGGAAGGGCATTTTCATATTTCGAAAGAGAGGTAAGCTTTCACCAAGATTTGTAGAGCCATTCAAAATTCTTGAATGAATTGGATCAGTAGCCTACAGACTTGAACTACCTCTTGAACTTAGTAATATCCATAATTTCTTTCACGTATCAAATCTGAAAAAGTGCCTAGCTGACAAATCATTGATCATACCTCTCGAAGAAATTCAAATTGATGAAAAACTTCAGTTCAGTGAATAACTAGTAGAGGTGATGGATCGAGAAGTGAAGGTGTTAAAACGTAGTTGCATTCCAATCGTCAATGTGCAATGGAACTCACAACGAGGACCTGAGTATACGTGGGAACGTGAATATCGAATGAAAGCGAAATACCCGCATCTATTCTCATAAACGATTGTCATCAAGTAAGTCTTCCCTAAATTTCGGGACGGAATTTCTCTAACAGGTTGAGACTGTAACAATTGCAGTTGAGAATTACGTCATGAATGACATGAGCACATTTGGTCGTTCTAGAAATCCACATTGATTTGACGATTGAAATTACTACAGATTAATAGTATGCGAGAAATGATGAACATGGGCGAAAATCGTGTACAAAACGGAGTTCTGGATTGTCTGGAATCGAAAAATGAAGAAAAATTTCTAAGTATTGAACTCCAGGGGTCGTCGCGGTACGCTAAGGCTAGGTTGAGGGTTCTTGGCGGTACGTGATGGACCAAAAATATCTGATTATTCTGGATATCTTCGCGGTACGCGAAGCCTTCCTTGGCTCCTCTTCTCGGTACGCGACGAGTAGGGCGGTGCAATGGATTAGATTTCTTCATCAGATTTCATGCAAAACATAAAATTTTTCAAACTCTCTAACTTTCCGTCTGTTTAGGTAATGATTCGTTTTAACCTTCTAGTTTGATTTTGATTGATTAGATCTTGATTTTGAATGTAATGAGATAGTTAGGGTTGTTGATTATTGCCTAGATGATGGCTAGGATTGATTATAAACGAAGAACACGATGTTTTAACAGGTAAATCCTTGTTTTGATCCGTTGTAATGCCCGGTTTGCATGGAATCATACCCATGATTATAATGGTTTAAACCATTTGATTATAACAATGTAGGTGATTAGTTTGGTTAATCTTTGAAATGCAAGGTTAAATCCATGTATTTCAAACTAATCACAATCATTAACATACTCATTGGAACGATTATCTGATGTTTATGATAACAGTCAGATTATTATGTTAAACATGGTCATTAAACCCATTCTAATGCTACATTGTGATATTTCATGATAATTGGGTAATCAATAACAAGAATTGATCGTTCCTAAGCCATTAAACTATCTAGAAACTGTTATAGCATTATAATCAACAACATTAACTATTTGGTTAATTCGGGATTATTCTGATTAATCAAGTGTGTCATCAACCTTGTATTAGGAACCTAATTCAATGTAGGTTCATACATTATAATACATTTTATGATACAAGATTAAAATAGCTAATTACATACTTAACATCAGTTTGATGACTATTAAGACAATGTCTTTGACATTGGACGTTCAGAAAGATCTAATCAGTAAGTTGAAAACCTAAATAACTCATTAAACGTAAATAATTGCTGAATCACCTCTTTATTATCAGTTGTGTGACATTCTGCTACTTTTGAGTTATCAGGTGAGTTTCGTACAACCCCTTTTCTTTTTAATCTTTTATAAACATCGGGGTAGCACTGTGGAACTTTTCAGAACTATATGGTATGTATCACTGTTATCTGCATGATTTCATGTGATTGTTGAGAACTTGTGGATTTCATGGGATTTTGCCTGTAGAACAGAACACTATCACAGAACTTATAAGTCCTCATTTCCGAACTGTATCTAGTGAACCCATGTGGGGCCGAACAGAAAACAATGATAGTACTATCGGCTGACAACCCATTTGCAGGGAGCTTGCAACTCCCCTTGGTGTAAAAGTTTGTTACTAGTTTCCAGAACTTCTTAATGTAGTGATAGACTTTAAGACAATGAGGCATTAAGATGTTACCGACAGGTAGTATCTTATAGAACAAGAACATAACGTCCGAAAAGAACTAGATAGGGGTCCCATGGTTATCTTGAACTGAACATTGTGAGAACTTATATTGCATATCATATTTTTGAACTTGAACTTTACGAACTCACCAGCTTTGTGCTGATGTTTTTAATCTTAAAACTTTTGCAGGAAGACATTGACCACCGAGTGAGAATGCACTTCATATGTTTGTAATTAAATAAGTTGTTATGTAATAAACTTAGTTTGTAAACTGTACTGTTGATTGTAATGTCGATCCTTGTAATGTATTTCTTTTAAGTTAATCTGTGTTCTATGATATCGGATCAAGTAAGTCACACCTCATCTCTGAGACATCACCACTATGCTTCCACAACCTTCTTAGAACGACGAATGACATCATCTCAGGTGACGAGAGGTAGGGGTGTGACATATAAAACATACAAGAAGTGAAAGCTTTTACATAAAACATATTTAAAGAAAAAAAAGTTTACGCATTCTTCTCAGCCCCGCGTTTAAAAACCCTTATCCCACAAGTAATCATTTCAAGTCTTTAATTAATACATTTTTAATATAATTCAATTGAATTTAAACTTAGAAATCATTTAATTTAATTTAAAAAGGTTTATAAATCAATTTTTATTGAAAATACAATTAATTTTAGAAAAGTATGCTTAATCCTGATGAGCTTAGGTTAATCTCATTTGATTAGCCTCGGGCCCATTAATAGCCTTTGTTTGTCCAGCGATTCTTAATCAACTCTTTGAATAACTCGTCCTAGATAATTCAAATGAATCATATAGAGTAGTCACATGTTCGTTATGAAATTCCTAAGGGTTAGGTGTTAATAGTTAAATTAACACTTGAAACCTTAAATTATTGTTTTGATCCTCATGATTTCTCAAATACGTTGAACCCAAAATGATGTTCAATCCCTGTTTAAATGATAATAAAGTTTAAGAAAACTCTTGTTATCCCAAACCCTAATCCATGATTCCTTTAAATGATTTCATGCATCTTAGACCAAAATTACATTCAATAACCCATGATTTAAACCCTTATTGTCATTTAGGAGGCTTTAATATATAACCCTATTAGGTTTTCTCCTCTCATGCATGCATCCACGTAACCTAATCCATGCATGCCATGCACATCAAATGCTAGACCCATGCATGCAACCATGCAGTCCAAACCCTACACAAGCTCATGTGCCATCCTAGGAACTAGCCGAATAGACCCATACTAAGGTTTGAAGCTTGGCCGTATATGAATGCATGCGCATGTGGGTTAGACCGAATGGGTTCCAGTGAAGATGAGCCCAACCGAAAGGGATTGGCCGAAAGACTCAGCCGCATAAGGTCTTGGGCCGAAGAAACTTGGCCAATCGAATGGGCAATGGCCGACTAGGCTTGGCCGGTCGAATGGGGTGCTGGGCCGAAGTAGATCTGCCGAAGAAGGAAGACCCCGACCGAATGGAGTTTGAGCCGACTGACTTAGCATTGCCGAGGAACCCAGATACAGCCCCTTCATTTTCGAGCAAACTAACTAGCCCAAGGATTATCCCTTGTTCCTACATCATGCCTAGGTGTTTTAGTGTGTTTTCCCTAAGATTTTTTAGGTCTAAAGTTGGGTTCAAGGGGTTCGAACAAATGGGTTAGAAAACCCTAAAAACTGAAAAAGAAAACTCGATTCTACCTCAAATCGAATGGTTCCAAGCATAGATCGGCTATACTTTAGTGTTCTACAAGTTGTTGTGGTCGTTCTGACACCAAGAACGCGAGATTTCGTCAAGAAATGAGTGAGATCTAGGTGTTTGAAGTTTGAATTTCTAGAGAGAGGGTTCCGGATTTGTGGTGTAGAGAGAGATAGAGGAGAAGAATTAAATGAGGTTGTTGGCCTCATTTAGGCTTTTTATACACCGCAGATATTCGGGTTGGTAACAGTTGCTCGGTTTCGCGTAAAAGCGTCGTTTTCCTTCGTTTTTGCAACGAAACGTTGCGGTTTTAAAAACAAAGTTTATAAATTTATTTTAGGTGGTAATTGCTAGTAAATTAACTAAATATCTTCCGTTTATTTAAATTTTCTGAAAATATTTAATTTACTGTTTAAATCGAATCGTACAGTTGTTGCGCGTATTCGTTCGAATCGTCACCATTACGAATACGACGATAACTACACTTTTCAATATGGTTTTCTAATTATTGAACATCATTCAGAACATTAAACCTTCAGATGTATTCGTACAGATCGTCACCTATACGAATAATCCGTCGATTTAGCATTCACGTAACGACATCCATTGTTGTTTTGTTCTGTAAAGCCTCACATGATGGTTCTGTATCTTCAGATAAATATCTGACTATTGAACCATGGTTCTGTGTTAAGTTTCTAAGATGATTTTTGTTTTTGAATCTGTTATGTGATAACATGAAATGATAATGATATATGAACAAAAACTGAAATGTGTACCTGATTTACTGTTCATGTTACTGTTGAGATCACTGTTCCGATTACGTTTCCGACACTGACGTTATAGTCTCCCCTTGTTAGAGAAATTTCGTCCCGAAATTTAAGAATCGTTATCCGGTACGGCTTCCTCTGTAAATAGTTGGGGATACTTGAACTCCATGTGATCTTCGCGCTCCCAAGTAAACTCGGCGTTCCCAAGTAAACTCGGCGTTCCCAAGAAAACTCGGGTCCACGCTTTGAATTCCAACGAACCTTAACGATCGGAATACGGCTTCGCCTTAGTTGTGTAATTTCCGATCCATAATCTCCAATGGTTCTTCGATAAAATGTAAATGCTCTTCCGCTTGAATTTCTTCAATTGGTATGACGAGTGATTCATCAGCAAAGCATTTCTTCAAGTTTGAGACGTGAAACACGTCATGCACACCACTAAGTTCATTTGGTAACCTTTTCCATGATTTCCACCATGATTATAGATTCTTGATTAGGATCCTTAGCTTTACTGATCACACACTGGATTAGATTCCATTGAATCTGATCTTTAGCTTTAGTTCTTTTGATTCCACTTTGAGTTTAGATTCTTGAATTTAAATTCGATAGACTAAGGGTTTGTGTAACATTTGTGCATATAGTCATTTAGTTGTAAACAGTGTTAGAACAGTGTCTATTCATGGTTCAGTTCATCAATGTGATTCGTATGTTCAAAATGTGTGCTTGTGTGTTACAGGATCTTAGTAATCAGAAAACAAGTATGTATTATCTATTTACAGTCAATTTCACTAAGCAAGAACAGTAACTTGTTATATCGAAACAGTGGTGGGCAGCGAGAGTGAGCCCTATACATATACTGCGTTCGGTGTAACAGGTTAGTGTTAGTGTGTAGTGTTGAGACGAATAGTATAACAATTAATTAATTCAACCAAGATCGTAATCTGTAAGCGAGACTGAGTATAGTTATGGGTGACGATCCATAATAGTACGAATGTTGAACTTATAATTACGAATAAACATATCTAAATATTTTAATACGATCGGAAAACGTACGCGATTGCGGGTATACACGTAAATTGTGAATGTTTAACGATCCGGCAACACACGAAGAGTAAAAATAATTATAATAATTATTTTATATTTTTACAATTTTGAAACTCATCATTTTAATGAGTTTAATAACTATTTTTATTTTTAACCGCGTAAAATACGCGTTACGTTCCGGAAACGCGAACCGAGCGACCGAAACGAACCCGAACACCACCCGGACTATAAAAGCCATGAGCAAGGCTTAAATGCTCATTTATTACTTCAACAACCCATTCTTTCTCAACAATTTCCGGCTACCCCTTTCTCTCCCTAGAAAACCCACTTTAAACGCCCGTATCTCGCTCGTTTCTCAACGGATTTTGGTGATTCTCGAATCCACGCGAAGCTCTCGACGAACTCTACACGAAAGTACAAGAAATCAGTGGAATTATCCGGCTAAATCAGAGGTATGAGCCTTACAAGTTTCGGAAATTAGGGTTTTCTCGTGGGTATTCTTGTGTAACTCGATATTTGGCCGGTTCTACCCCTCCACTTTCAATCCCGCACCTATAGGAACCTTCCTGGAAGTCATACTAGCTTAGATCATGGTTTAGAACCAGGTATTCGACAATGTTGATGATGCAGGTGACAGGTTCGGGATGATGGAGCTGGACGCGCATGGGGACGAACCTTGCTGCCAAAGGTTTTGGTAACGAACCCTAGTGAACCCCAGCGAACCTTCCTGGTTCGTTGGTCTATCAGTCGAACCCTGGAATTTCTCACGAGCCCTTGCCGAACCTGATACATCACGAACCCTTGATCTATGGCGAAGCCTCACGCACCTGCATAGTTCGTTGCATGGGTAGACGAACCCTAATGGATTTCCTTAGCTTGAGCGAACCCTACATCCTTTATACTTCACGAACCTTGCATGCAAATCACCTAGACGAACCATAAAACTCAGGGACGAACCATGCATGTTTCCATGATGAGCGAACCTGCATGACATCATCTTGGCCGAACCCTTGGACCACTCACCTTGAACGAACCCTCCAGCCATAAAGGCCGAACCTTGGGTTGAAATCCCAAAGGGTTCGCTGCCCAAAGTTGGCAGCTCACCTTCCTTCGGCCCAACTTGATCCGTGTCGACCCAAATCAATTGTATTAGTTCGGCCACATTAGAACAAGCCCGATTCAGTTATATCTCGGCTCAATTCGATTTACATACGGCCCACATGACTTGAACAAGCCCAATAAAATCCATTAGGCCCAAATTCGAACCCTTACGGCTCAATTTTGATCCTAATTAACTCTAAATTAGTTTGGGCGTGTTATGAGGCCTATATACAAGTTGTTGGGCCAACATCACATTTAATAGGCCCAACACCACAAATACTTGACCCATCATGAACCTAAGTGGTACATGGACTTGATCCAAGAGCCATGGCGTTTACATAGGTTCAAAGCTCAATGTGAAATCATAACTTGATACTTGTGAACTAATCATGCATGGTTTAAGTTATAACTTAATCCATTCATGGAATTAATTCACAACACCAAGACATAAACAATTGGTACAACTTTTCACAACACCTACAAATCATTGGTTTATCAAACATATGAACATATGTTTTACACAAACAAGTTTTGTACAAAAGATCATTACACAAGTTTCTTGAACCCATGATCAATCAAGTAATCAAGTTAAACAAGTTCAAGTGAACACAAGTCAATCAATGAATCAAAGTTATACATTATAAATCCTATATCTTATGTATGATTACAATGTTATAGGAAACAATTAGAAGTCCTGTTTGCTACTTGCTATCTGTTTTTGTTCAGAGTCTACTGCAGACAGGTGAGAACTTTAGCCCCTCTTTTACTGTTTTATAACTGTTTTGGGGTGGAACACGTGATTAAAACCGCTATTTCAATCTTGTTTCATTGCACAGTTTATGTGCATTCATAAACATTACAGGTTTATCTTATGAATCCAAGTGACTCTTCAACTGTTTCAAAGGAATTATTTACTACTAAACCCTTATTACTAAAAGGATTTTATAATGTTTTCTTGAAATGTTTTATAACAGTTTTACTCAAATGTTCTTTTAAAGGATTTTACAAACCCTTTTGTTATAAACCTTGTTATTACACAAGTGGTTCACAACATGGTATTCAAAACAAGTGGTTCACAACATGGTATTCAAAACAAGTGGTTCACAACATGGTATCCAAATCAAGTGGTTCAAAACATGGTATTCAAATTCATTGGTTCAAGCATGGTATTCAAGTCAAGTTGTTCACATCATGGTATCCAAATCAAGAGATTCATTTCATGTTACATAAACAAAGGATTTAACTCGTGGAGTTAAATCCAGTTTTTCAATAAGACATTAACACATCCGGTTAAAGTAAGATTCAGAAAACATGGTGTCCATTGTTGTAAACAAACTTATAAACCCATCAAGTATCATATTCATTAGCGTTAGTACTGGGTGATCACAACAAGGGAAAGCGGACACATACATTGGGGCAGGCCGATTGCTGCAGTTAGTTTTTAAATCTGTTTTATAAACTAACTGCAGATTTCGGTTACATATGGTTTATTCAAAACTGTTGACATATTATCTAACTCCAAACGTGGTTTGGGACTTGATATTAGATGTTGACTCATGTGCAAACAGTGATTGGACTGTTTACACTCATTTTCTTACTTGATGTTAGTTTGGGTTGCAACTTATCCGTGTGAATCTTATGATGCTTTAACTTACCTATGTCTTATATCATATAACTCATGTTTACAAATGTTTAAACCTATTGTTCTCACCAACTACGTCTGTAGTTGACAGTTACTTTTCACGTGTTTCAGGTAATCAGGTTTAAGACAATCTCAGGGACAACTAAGGAGACCATTCTAAGATAGAACAAGATGAAGAAACATGCTAGGATGGAATAGAAACTCACTAAATCCTAAATGTTTAATTGTCTTGTTTGGAGTCTTATTTTGTAAACTATATTTTGGGTCTGTAGTTGTCTTACTGTTGGTAGATAGATTGTCTGTAACTAATCAACTGTCTAAACCTTATGAAATGTAGTAATCCATTGTGGTTGTTCTTATTCAATACTTGTGCATGATTCAACTGATCATACGTCACCGCGCCGTGGATTCCGCACGCGGCGCAGGGGTGTGACAGGTTGGTATCAGAGCCAAGGTTGTAGAGAACTAGGAAAAACCCAATGTTTAATGACCTAGACTATAACCTAAGCTACCCAATAGGACTAAGTGCTATAGGCTTGAGGATACTTAGGATCTAAGTAACTTAAGTGAGCATTAAGTCTACATTAAGCTTGAAAGATCATAGGGACATTTTTCTAAGATTAGACATCGAGTCAAAGAATTTGAATCGGACTTCTATAATTTTAGAAACCGAATTAAATTCTCACACATATGCATTTAAGGATTTCAGAGGCAAGGATCTGTATTCTTAGTATCCTTGATCTGAAATTCTCACATAGAGATCATTATAGAAATTCAGAGGCAAAGATCTGTAGTTTCAGTATCTTTGATATGAATTTCTTGTCATATTCATTATGGGATTTAGAGGCAAAGATCTATTAATTTAGTATCTTTGATCTAAGATCCTTGTCATATTCATTATGGGATTTAGAGGCAAAGATGGTTATCTTTGATCTAAAGTCCTTGTCATATTCATTATAGGATTCAAAGATCAAGATCTATTAACTTAGAACTTGGATTTGAGATCCTTGTCATATCACTATAGGAATTCAAAGGTTGAGGTCTATTAATTTAGAACTTAGATTTGAAATCCTTGTCATTGTTATCATTGTTATCATTATCAGGCGTTCATTATCATAGGAACTTTATAACTTAGAATCTGTGTAACAGTATTCTTTAGTTGAAGTTCTCACAGGAAATCATTATGCTCAGTACTGTAAGTATTGGGAAACTAGGTTGACTAACCTAGGACACATATACATAAACCTAAGGTCTTAGTTTCTAGTAAATTAAGGACCATGGTTTACACAATCATAAACAGAATCACAGAACAAGAGGAAATCATGGGATAATCATAATCAATCAAGGGTTGGAATCTTAGCTTCAAATGCAAACGGCGGATTAACGCTGATGGGCTGAGGTAAGTGGTGGGTCGGTGAGAGCTTACCCTATATATAAGCTTATCTTGGTTTGCCAGGGAAAATTCGGCGCTTGAATTTGAAGTGAGGATTCGGGAACAACCGGAATCATTGAACATTGGTCAAACACATGGGGTACAAACACATGGGATACAATCATTTGGGAAACAATCATTGGTGAATCAAATCATAGTGGAATTCAAACTTGGATGAACCAGACATTATGGTGAATCATTCAAGTTGTGAACATTCCTTCAATGTAAATCTTAAGTGAAATTCTTAAGTGATTACATCATTGGTACTTACTAACATAGATTAACGGGAAAGTGTAGAGCACACGTATGATTTAGCTTTACATGTTAACGATTGTTAGAAAGTGCACGCATAACATAATCATAGTTCAATCATGGAATCAATCATAGTTCAAGTTGTTCAAAGATCATGGGATTCTTAATCAATGGAAAACACTTGGAAATCAGTACAAACGTGATGCCAAATGCTAGCAAGGGCATGATCGTGGTATACCGAAACGGTGGTGGGCAGCGAGAGTGAGCCCTATATATAAGCTATTTTCGGTATATCGGGAAAGTGTCAGTGTGTAGGTTTGGTGGAGAGATCATGAGACATCGTACATATTCACATGATAAGTATACAAATAAGTTGATAACTTATACGTGTACTGGATCATATTACAATTGAATGATAATACTAGTAGTATGGATATATTACTGACCTTATCATGAAAATTCAATTGTATCCATTCTCATTACTGACCCGCTTGTGGCTTCTATTCGTAGAATGCCTCCTCGACGAGACCCAAATGCTGGGGGTTCGACAAGCGGTAATGATGATGAAATTAACAAGATTGCTCGAGCCATCGCTGTTCACATGAGGGATGTGATCCCGGGTATGGTCACTGATATTACCCAGAATCTTCGGGGAAGTACCGGTGATTCTGCACACAACTCCAATGCCACTAACGTTGGAACTGCTAACTTTACTTTTAAGCAGTTCAACGATGCTAAACCTCCCAAGTACTCTGGTACTGAGGGAGCAACCGGCCTACTGCAATGGCTGGAAAGCATCGAAGACATTCTCGACTTCACTGGATGCCCTGAAAATCTGAAGGTCAAGATGGCCTCAAGTGCTTTTCATAAGGGAGCGCTCACCTGGTGGAACTCTGAGAAGAACACCAGGGGACGTGAAGTCGCTCTAGCCTTACCATGGAATGGATTCAAGAACTTACTGGTGGAAAAATTTTGTCCACGTCACGAGCTAAAGAAACTGGAGGTGGAGATGTGGAATCTGGTGCAGGATAGTGGCGAAAATGCCAAGTATACAACTCGTTTTCATGAGTTGTGCATTTTGGTACCACATCTGGTTACTCCTCTATCCCGCAGGATAGAGAAATACATCGAAGGCTTGCCTCTAGTGGTTAGAGGAACTGTTATGGGGAACAACCCCACTACTTTGGAAGCTGCGATACAACTGGGTGCTACTCTTACTGAAGAGTATGTGAAATCTGGGGTGCTCACCCGAAAGGGATTCAAAAGGGCACAGATTGAGGAAGGCAAGAAGCCTGAACATCACCATCATAAGAAGAAGAAACATAAAACAATCAAGAACTTTGCAGCGTTGACTGCGGCTGCACCTACTCATGCTACTCCCCTCACTGCTATGCCACAACCCGCTAATGTCAGAAAGCAGTACACTGGCTCGTTTCCACTCTGCACCAAATGCCAGTACCATCATCTACCCACTATTCCCTGCAGGAAGTGTCACAAGTGTGGGCGTATGGGACACTTTGCAGCGACTTGTCGATCTGCTCATCTTATTGCTGCAACAACTGCTGCCACAACTTCTACTGCTGCAGGTGGAAGAGCCTGCTATAATTGTGGGGCAGAAGGGCACTTCAGAAACCAGTGTCCAAAACTCAATACCAATACTGCTGCTGCTCGTGCTTTTGTGATTGGAACTGCGGAAGCACGTGAAGAGCCGGCAGTCATCACGGGTACATTTCTTATCAATGATCACTATGTTCCTATCATATTTGATACTGGTGCTGATAAAAGTTTTATCTCTGCTCATACTGCTTCTTTGCTTAATATGCAACTATCCACACTTACTACTCCCTATACTGTAGAAGTAGCGAATGGTAAGACTATAGTTGTAGATTCCATCATTAATGCTTGTGAGCTAAGACTAAATGACCATCTCTTTTCCATCGATCTTATTCCTATGACCCTCGGAAGCTTTGAAGTAGTGGTAGGAATGGATTGGTTATCTAAGAATAATGCTGAAATCGTATGCTCGGAGAAACTTATTCGAATTCCCCTACCGTCCGGCGAAACGATGATGGTCTACGGTGAGAAACCCTGCCGCGAATTGAAGATTGTATCGTGCATCAAGGCGAGGAAGTATCTGAAGAAGAAATATTATGCATTCTTAGCTCACGTGGTGGAAAAGAAACCTGACAAGAAAGCCGTTGGAGACGTACCGGTTATCAAAGACTATCCAGACGTATTTCCAGAAGACTTGCCTGGACTACCACCAGTCCGACAAGTGGAGTTTAGAATTGATCTCGTCCCTGGAGCAAACCCAGTGGCGAAGTCACCGTATCGGTTAGCACCGTCTGAGATGCAAGAACTGTCTAGTCAGCTTCAGGAACTTTTAGACAAAGGTTTTATAAGACCGAGTTTCTCTCCATGGGGAGCTCCGGTTCTCTTTGTCAAAAAGAAAGACGGTTCATTTCGCATGTGCATAGACTATCGTGAGCTGAACAAGTTGACAATCAAGAATAGATATCCTCTGCCCAGGATCGATGATCTATTTGATCAATTGCAGGGAGCAACTTGCTTCTCTAAGATTGATTTACGATCCGGGTATCATCAGTTAAGAGTAAAAGATGAGGATATACCAAAGACTGCGTTTAGGACTCGATATGGACACTATGAGTTTGTGGTTATGCCATTTGGGCTGACCAATGCACCCGCAGTGTTCATGGACTTGATGAATCGAGTCTGCAGGCCTTACTTGGATCAGTTTGTTATCGTCTTTATTGATGATATACTGATTTATTCCAAGTCAGAACGAGAACATGAGGATCATTTGAAGAAAGTCTTGGAACTACTAAGAAAGGAACAACTTTATGCTAAATTCTCAAAGTGTGAATTTTGGCTAAAGGAGGTTCACTTCTTGGGACATGTCATAAACAAAGATGGAATTCATGTAGATCCAGCCAAGATTGAGGCGATTAAGAACTGGACTACTCCATCTACTCCAACAGAGATTCGTTCATTTCTGGGTTTGGCAGGTTATTACAGAAGATTCATTGCAAACTTCTCTAAGATAGCCTTGCCACTTACCACATTAACTCAGAAAAGTCAAGCGTTCATATGGGGACAGAAACAAGAAGATGCATTTCAACTTCTTAAACAGAAGTTATGCAATTCCCCTATCCTTAGTCTTCCAGAAGGCAGTGATGATTTCATTGTCTACTGTGATGCTTCAAACCTTGGTCTCGGTTGTGTACTTATGCAACGGGACAAGGTCATTGCGTATGCTTCAAGACAACTTAAGGTTCATGAGAAGAATTATACTACTCATGATCTTGAGTTAGGGGCTGTGGTATTTGCACTGAAGATTTGGAGACACTACCTGTACGGTACTAAATGTGTCATCTATACAGACCACAAGAGCCTGCAACACATTCTCAATCAGAAAGAACTCAACATGAGACAACGACGATGGGTTGAGCTTTTAACTGATTACGACTGTGAGATTCGTTACCATCCGGGTAAAGCCAATGTGGTGGCGGATGCTCTTAGTCGCAAGGAACCAGTCAAACCAATTCGTGTTAGAGCCATGGAGATCAACACACAGCCAAACTTGAAAGACTTGATTCGTATTGCACAACAACAAGTAGTAACAGATAATCAACTCAAAACAGACTTGGATTGTGGCATTGAGAAGAAACTAGAACCTCGATCAGATGGGTTGTTATATCTCAATGGCCGCATGTGGATTCCAAAGTCTGAAGAATTGCGCACACTCATCTGTGATGAGGCACATAAGTCGCGATACTCAGTTCATCCTGGAGCCGACAAGATGTATCAGGACTTGAGGACATCTTACTGGTGGCCGGGGATGAAGAAAGACATAGCACTGTACGTTGGAAAATGTCTTACATGTTCAAAGGTCAAAGCAGAACATCAAAAGCCTTCGGGACTTCTGCAGCAACCTGAAATTCCTCAATGGAAATGGGAGCAAATTTCCATGGATTTCATAACAAAGTTGCCGAGAACTCCGAGAGGTTTCGATTCGATTTGGGTGATCGTTGATCGACTCACCAAATCTGCTCATTTTCTCCCTATCCGAGAGGATTACAAGATGGAGAAGCTATCCACATTGTACATCAACGAAATCATTGCACGTCATGGTACTCCAACATCAATCATATCTGATCGTGATAGTCGCTTCACTTCTCGCTTTTGGCAATCATTGCAAAAGGCTTTGGGAACGCGTGTTAATCTTAGCACGGCGTATCATCCCCAAACCGACGGCCAAAGTGAGAGGACTATCCAAACACTTGAGGACATGCTCCGCTCTTGTGTCATTGACTTCGGTGGAAGTTGGGACACTCATCTCCCACTAATTGAGTTTTCATATAACAATAGCTATCATACGAGCATTCAATGTGCACCATTCGAAGCTCTATATGGTAGAAAGTGCCGATCACCGGTCTGTTGGACCGAGATTGGTGACTCACAGGTCGTAGGACCAGAACTCATTCAGGAAACATCAGACAAGATTACAATCATTCAGTCACGGCTTAAGGCCGCACGGGATCGGCAGAAGAGTTATGCTGATCGACGTCGGAAACCACTTGAGTTTCAAGTCGGTGACCGAGTCTTACTCAAAGTTTCTCCCTGGAAAGGAGTTGTCCGATTTGGGAAGAAGGGGAAACTTGCACCAAGGTACGTTGGACCTTTTGAGATCCTGGAACGGATTGGTCCCGTAGCCTACAAACTCAAACTTCCAGTGGAGCTAAGCAATGTTCACGATACTTTTCATGTATCGAATCTTAAGAAATGCTTGGCGGATCATGATGTTCAGATTCCACTGGAAGACATACAGATTCAGAACAACATGCAATTCATAGAACGTCCGGTTGAAATCATGGATCATGGGGTCAAGAAACTTAAACGCAGCCGTATCCCGATCGTGAAAGTGCGATGGGAGGGCAAACGCGGTGCTGAGTTCACCTGGGAACGTGAAGACCAGATGAAGCTTAAGTACCCTCATCTTTTTACAGTATCTTCGGCTAGTTAATTTCGGGACGAAATTCCCTTAACTAGGGGAGACTGTAACATTTGTGCATATAGTCATTTAGTTGTAAACAGTGTTAGAACAGTGTCTATTCATGGTTCAGTTCATCAATGTGATTCGTATGTTCAAAATGTGTGCTTGTGTGTTACAGGATCTTAGTAATCAGAAAACAAGTATGTATTATCTATTTACAGTCAATTTCACTAAGCAAGAACAGTAACTTGTTATATCGAAACAGTGGTGGGCAGCGAGAGTGAGCCCTATACATATACTGCGTTCGGTGTAACAGGTTAGTGTTAGTGTGTAGTGTTGAGACGAATAGTATAACAATTAATTAATTCAACCAAGATCGTAATCTGTAAGCGAGACTGAGTATAGTTATGGGTGACGATCCATAATAGTACGAATGTTGAACTTATAATTACGAATAAACATATCTAAATATTTTAATACGATCGGAAAACGTACACGATTGCGGGTATACACGTAAATTGTGAATGTTTAACGATCCGGCAACACACGAAGAGTAAAAATAATTATAATAATTATTTTATATTTTTACAATTTTGAAACTCATCATTTTAATGAGTTTAATAACTATTTTTATTTTTAACCGCGTAAAATACGCGTTACGTTCCGGAAACGCGAACCGAGCGACCGAAACGAACCCGAACACCACCCGGACTATAAAAGCCATGAGCAAGGCTTAAATGCTCATTTATTACTTCAACAACCCATTCTCTCTCAACAATTTCCGGCTACCCCTTTCTCTCTCTAGAAAACCCACTTTAAACGCCCGTATCTCGCTCGTTTCTCAACGGATTTTGGTGATTCTCGAATCCACGCGAAGCTCTCGACGAACTCTACACGAAAGTACAAGAAATCAGTGGAATTATCCGGCTAAATCAGAGGTATGAGCCTTACAAGTTTCGGAAATTAGGGTTTTCTCGTGGGTATTCTTGTGTAACTCGATATTTGGCCGGTTCTACCCCTCCACTTTCAATCCCGCACCTATAGGAACCTTCCTGGAAGTCATACTAGCTTAGATCATGGTTTAGAACCAGGTATTCGACAATGTTGATGATGCAGGTGACAGGTTCGGGATGATGGAGCTGGACGCGCATGGGGACGAACCTTGCTGCCAAAGGTTTTGGTAACGAACCCTAGTGAACCCCAGCGAACCTTCCTGGTTCGTTGGTCTATCAGTCGAACCCTGGAATTTCTCACGAGCCTTGCCGAACCTGATACATCACGAACCCTTGATCTATGGCGAAGCCTCACGCACCTGCATAGTTCGTTGCATGGGTAGACGAACCCTAATGGATTTCCTTAGCTTGAGCGAACCCTACATCCTTTATACTTCACGAACCTTGCATGCAAATCACCTAGACGAACCATAAAACTCAGGGACGAACCATGCATGTTTCCATGATGAGCGAACCTGCATGACATCATCTTGGCCGAACCCTTGGACCACTCACCTTGAACGAACCCTCCAGCCATAAAGGCCGAACCTTGGGTTGAAATCCCAAAGGGTTCGCTGCCCAAAGTTGGCAGCTCACCTTCCTTCGGCCCAACTTGATCCGTGTCGACCCAAATCAATTGTATTAGTTCGGCCACATTAGAACAAGCCCGATTCAGTTATATCTCGGCTCAATTCGATTTACATACGGCCTACATGACTTGAACAAGCCCAATAAAATCCATTAGGCCCAAATTCGAACCCTTACGGCTCAATTTTGATCCTAATTAACTCTAAATTAGTTTGGGCGTGTTATGAGGCCTATATACAAGTTGTTGGGCCAACATCACATTTAATAGGCCCAACACCACAAATACTTGACCCATCATGAACCTAAGTGGTACATGGACTTGATCCAAGAGCCATGGCGTTTACATAGGTTCAAAGCTCAATGTGAAATCATAACTTGATACTTGTGAACTAATCATGCATGGTTTAAGTTATAACTTAATCCATTCATGGAATTAATTCACAACACCAAGACATAAACAATTGGTACAACTTTTCACAACACCTACAAATCATTGGTTTATCAAACATATGAACATATGTTTTACACAAACAAGTTTTGTACAAAAGATCATTACACAAGTTTCTTGAACCCATGATCAATCAAGTAATCAAGTTAAACAAGTTCAAGTGAACACAAGTCAATCAATGAATCAAAGTTATACATTATAAATCCTATATCTTATGTATGATTACAATGTTATAGGAAACAATTAGAAGTCCTGTTTGCTACTTGCTATATGTTTTTGTTCAGAGTCTACTGCAGACAGGTGAGAACTTTAGCCCCTCTTTTACTGTTTTATAACTGTTTTGGGGTGGAACACGTGATTAAAACCGCTATTTCAATCTTGTTTCATTGCACAGTTTATGTGCATTCATAAACATTACAGGTTTATCTTATGAATCCAAGTGACTCTTCAACTGTTTCAAAGGAATTATTTACTACTAAACCCTTATTACTAAAAGGATTTTATAATGTTTTCTTGAAATGTTTTATAACAGTTTTACTCAAATGTTCTTTTAAAGGATTTTACAAACCCTTTTGTTATAAACCTTGTTATTACACAAGTGGTTCACAACATGGTATTCAAAACAAGTGGTTCACAACATGGTATTCAAAACAAGTGGTTCACAACATGGTATCCAAATCAAGTGGTTCAAAACATGGTATTCAAATTCATTGGTTCAAGCATGGTATTCAAGTCAAGTTGTTCACATCATGGTATCCAAATCAAGAGATTCATTTCATGTTACATAAACAAAGGATTTAACTCGTGGAGTTAAATCCAGTTTTTCAATAAGACATTAACACATCCGGTTAAAGTAAGATTCAGAAAACATGGTGTCCATTGTTGTAAACAAACTTATAAACCCATCAAGTATCATATTCATTAGCGTTAGTACTGGGTGATCACAACAAGGGAAAGCGGACACATACATTGGGGCAGGCCGATTGCTGCAGTTAGTTTTTAAATCTGTTTTATAAACTAACTGCAGATTTCGGTTACATATGGTTTATTCAAAACTGTTGACATATTATCTAACTCCAAACGTGGTTTGGGACTTGATATTAGATGTTGACTCATGTGCAAACAGTGATTGGACTGTTTACACTCATTTTCTTACTTGATGTTAGTTTGGGTTGCAACTTATCCGTGTGAATCTTATGATGCTTTAACTTACCTATGTCTTATATCATATAACTCATGTTTACAAATGTTTAAACCTATTGTTCTCACCAACTACGTCTGTAGTTGACAGTTACTTTTCACGTGTTTCAGGTAATCAGGTTTAAGACAATCTCAGGGACAACTAAGGAGACCATTCTAAGATAGAACAAGATGAAGAAACATGCTAGGATGGAATAGAAACTCACTAAATCCTAAATGTTTAATTGTCTTGTTTGGAGTCTTATTTTGTAAACTATATTTTGGGTCTGTAGTTGTCTTACTGTTGGTAGATAGATTGTCTGTAACTAATCAACTGTCTAAACCTTATGAAATGTAGTAATCCATTGTGGTTGTTCTTATTCAATACTTGTGCATGATTCAACTGATCATACGTCACCGCGCCGTGGATTCCGCACGCGGCGCAGGGGTGTGACAGTTTGTTTTAGAGTTTTAGAATTATGGTATTACTCGTAAGAGTAATTAATTAATTCATTAGTTAATTCTGCATACAAATACCTAGACAGGAGTCTAGGAGTATAAACAAGTATATACAAAGCATACAATAAGTAAAAGCATTTGCTTAAAACATATTTAAATAAAAAGGTTTACGCATGCTTCTCAGCCCCGCATTTGAAAACAAAAATGTTTAAAAAGGGGCAATGAACCCACATGAGTTGTTGTGCAAATGAATTATCACAAAACGCGCGCTCGTTTCTTGTGGTTTATGTATCTTCAGTACCTGAGTTGTTTTAAAAGGATTCGCATATGATAAGTATTTATAATAGACGTATCTAGGGTTTGGTCTCGGTGTGCAACTAAGTGTCCTATGTTACTAATGTGTTTCTAGACTTCCTTCTATCCAGGCTAAACATATTACCCATTGTGACAACTAGTACCTGACTGGCCGGCAAGTCCTTACGGTACATGTACTATAAACAGTAACTATGTGTAATTCTATGTGTATATACATTACTTGTATTATCAGAATCCTAAATACAAGAAATTGTTGTACGTATTTTTGTGTAAACTTAGATACAGTAAGTACAACGTACATTTGAAACATTAGTTGTGTATTTAAGTGAAAACTTAAGTACAGTTAACACAACAGATCATGAGAAACAACAGTGTTCAAGTGAATAACAGAAACAAATCGGTTGCGATCTGATATCCATAGATGACAGGAATCAGATGGCCAACAATTCAATGTGAAAACAATGTGAAAACAGGATGTTTAGTTGAGTCCGACAGTGAGGAAACACAATTCAAACAATACTGCAGTGTCGTTTCAGAATAACGAACTGACAGTGTGTTTGCGTGGGTGACGATTCACACAAACATATCTGTGAGTTTAACGTTTTGAAATGATGACTGAAAAGTAGAAAACAAAAGTCGGAAAGCAAAACCATCATCGTGTTCGTTCGAATGACGATTCGAACGAATACGCGCGATGGTGACGCGATTCGACGAAACGAAAACGAAGCACGACACGAACGATAATAAGTTTAATAAAATAAAATATTTAACATTTTACAATTTTGAAACTCATCAAAATAATTTAAATAATCTCCTTTTATTTATTACATTTAAATTACGCATAAAATTCCCGGATACGCGACAGAATCGCAAACCGAGCAACCGAAACGAACCCGAACACCCGGAGTATATAAACCACTAATGAGAGTGTTTCCTCATAATTTTGCTGCACTTTCTCTCTCTAAAACAAAATCACCATGTTTGATCTTTCAAGCCTCATAACTTCTTCGTTTCTTGGCCGATTTGAGTGATTTTTGAACCTACATGAAGCTCTTGATCTCCCCTACAAGGAAGTACAACGGATCTAAGCTTAGCACTACTGAAAATCGAGGTATAATGTCAAGAAAAGTCCGAAAAATAGGGTTTTCTATGTGTTTTTGTTCAACCTCACACCTAGCCGGTTCCTCGTAGTCTATCTCGAGCCACACACCCTCAGAAACCATTCAGATTCACCATTAATGTAAGAACAACACCATGGTTAGTCGTAGCTCGAAGGAGGGTTGCAGGTTCGCGGGATGATGCTGGGCGTGGGGGACTGTCGAACCTGCATGGTTCCTGGCCGAACCCTGTCATGGGAGACGAACCTCCATGAGTCAGGGACGAACCCTTGTGTGGCGTCGAACCCTTGGGTCTAAGGCGAACCCTCATTCACATCAACAGATTCCATGTAGTACTACCACTCTCGAACCCTGCATGCAGCCGAAGCATCAACGAACCTACAACCTCTGGCCGAATCTTTTTCCAGCCACCGAACCCTACCCCATACGGACGAACCTATGGCCGAAGCTGCATTCACACTAACCCATCTGATGACCACCGAACCATTTGTGCCTCACGAACCTTATTCCCACACAACAAAGCCGAACCCAATGTCTTTGGCCGAACCCCAGACGGGTAAGGATAGGTTCGCTGGTCCCTTTTTGTAGTCAGTGGAAATAGTGTTCGGCCAATATATCTCTAAGTCTAGCAGATCACTTTCGGCCCACTTGACTCAATAAGCCCAATAGATATGAGAGTTGGCCCTTATAGGTTCAGCAAGCCCAAACAATTGTGTAATTCGGCCCACAACAAATGTGTAAACCTACGTGGCCCATAGCACAAGAGAACCCAACAGAAATTTCGTGCAATTTAGCCCACATAACCCTTAATCGGCCCATGTGAAACCGGCCCAAAGTTCCCATCATTCAGCATAGAATCAATTGGGCCTAAGGCCCACTAATTAGGCCCAATAGAAATTCTAACAGTTTAAACATAATAGTTATTCGGCCTTGAGTGGGGGAAATCACTTAACATATCAAAATAACAATTTAGAAGTGCATACATGGATTAAGAAACTAAATACTATCAAGTTGGTGAACTTAAGTTCATGAAACTTATGATAAGGTAGTAAGTAAACAAATGAAATTAATTGTTAGACTAAGGGAATCAAAGGAACCTGTGAAACTACAACAAATAATCAGGGCCGAATAAAGACCGCTACTCACGGGTGTTAGCCAAATTTCAGGCTAACACATGCACATACACAACTCTTCACAACCTAAACTTATAAGTTACACACGATGTGAATTCAATACAAGAACGTGAAAACACAACAAACACAATCAAGGAGCGCGTGCATTCTTTCTTTTAAGCTAAGTCAACCCTACAACAACAAGGTGAGTTCATATGCCCCTTTTACTTTAATCTTAACTGATTTTAAACTCTCGGGGCTGAGAAACATGTTTACTTTTATTTATTTAAAATTTTCGCTTATCATGTTATTTATACTTTGATTTAGATAATATTAAATTGTTTATTATCGCTTATCATTGTATGCATGCTTGTATGATCATGAGATCACAGGGAAACTCAGATGAGTATGATAATATAATTTCATAATCATCAACATATTTGAATAACATAGTTGTAAGATATTATCTTATAACACTTGGTTATTCCTACATGAGTAAACATTGAGACAATTCATACACAAACAAACAATGAGAACTACTACAGTGAAACATGTTGACACTTCACAACACATGAATGATTAGAAGATGAAATATCTTCTTAATATCATTCCACATCATAATGGATCAAGTGTGATAAGTCAATTTCTTATAACACTTAATCTACACCTTAAAAACATATTATGTGATAGTATGATCGCATTGATTCTTTAACCGCCATGCGTGACTTAAAAGTATTAAGACTTGTTCTTAATACGGTTTAAGGATGTTATGGTGATCATATGGGTTCAAGCAAATGATGTCATGATAACGTAACTTCATGATGACAATATCATTCGTATCATGATTAACACAACGTAATAAGACAAGCTCTTATTCAACCTTGTTAATCACATTGAGATCAGCAACAACACAGATGTACATCATCCATCGTTACCTTTGTCTAGTAGACTGAGGAATTTATTTTCTCTCGTGTCATATTACTAGTAACAGTTTCAATGAAGGCATTGGGATCACACGGCGGAATAGAGGTGAATCGGGTGCATTGTAATCTGATTACGTGAGGATCACAATGGACTCCTTTTGGGCTCTATGCGTTGCTTTTGAGAATACATTACATACAGTTAACTAACACTTTTAATAATTTAAAAGTGTAACAACAGTTAACGCGCATAAAATAGAATAATACAAGGAACATATTAGTTAAATCTAATATCCTTATTACACAAAATGGTTATCAATACTTCAGTTTGATAACTACAACGCTATCATTATATTATTCTATTCATGAGAACACAGGTGAATCAGTGGGACAAACAGGAGAAATGAGAATGGAAATCAATAGTTGTATTGCAAGTAGTGTGGAGTTCTAGTGGTGATGTGGTGGGATGTTGGCTAGGGCTTAGTTCCCTTACATATGCCCTATATATAAGCATCACTGCTAGGATAATATAGTACTTGTGAATGTAACTATTGAGGAGCCATTGGGTGAACAAGTGAAACAGGCAATCATACAAGTAACATATGTATCATTGTGAATGTGCATGTGAATGAATCAAGGTTTTACGTTAACTTACTTATGAACTCACCAACCTAGTGTTGACTTTGTTTAAATACATATTTTCTCAGGTGATGAACAGATGTAGCTACTATTATGCATGGATTAGCTAGTGGCCTTTTAGAAGACCTAGTTACTTTTGATGTTGCATACTTTTGATGACTAAACAATGAATCATCTTTTGTATATCTTGTACAGTTACAAGATATAGTTACATTGATTCTTTTTGGTAGATTTACTTGATTAAATTATGAACGATACATTGTAATTTAATCTTCTAATTCTATATCATGTATGTGTTAGCATTTCTCATTTATATTATCATGTGCTATGTAAACAATCTGATCAATTGATTATCATTCATGATATCGCGCCCCGGGAATCTTCCGCCCGACGGGAAAACACGATCCGTTCCCGCCGGCCCGGGGTGTGACACCCATTATTAAACCCTTATCCCACGAGTAATCATTACAAGTCATTAATTAAAATGTTTTAAATTCATTCATTTTAAGTTAAACATTTAGTAAAAAAATCATTTGCTTTAATTTAATAAAGCTTATAAATCAATTTTCTTTTTATTAAAACAATATCACTTTAAGAGAGTTTATACTTCAACATGATGTGCTTGTGCTAATCCACTCTGATTAACCTCAGGCCCATTTCTAGTCTTTACGTGTCCAATGATAATTGATCAACCTCTTTGAATAACTTGTCTTAGATAATTCAAATGAATCATCTAGGTTAGTTACATATCTTAATGACTTTTCCTAAGGGTTAGTTGATAATAATTAAATTAACTTGAACCATTAGGTTATCGTTTTGATCCTCATGATTTCTCAAATGTTTTGACCCCGAATTTATGTCCACAACCCTTGTTATTGAAGCTCTGACTATCCTTTATTGATCTTAATCCCATTAGATAGATATACCCAAGTTTGGCCCTTAGGAGTTATGTGTTGCTTTCTTGTAAAAGAAAACCCTAATAAATCTTCTCATGCACACAGACCAAATGCATGCACACACATACACTCAATCAACTCCCATGCATGCCAGCTCACCACCCAACCCATGCTTGAATAACTCAATCTGAATCAATTTAATCGAACAACCATGGGCCGTACAAGCATTGGCCGAATAAGTTGGGTTCGGATATGAGCTTGGCTGAATCAGTGAGCTTGGCTGAATCAGTGAGCTGGGCCGAAGCAAGGTGGCCGAAGGAAGGTCTGCTGTTGAAGACCCGACCGAAGGAGAGTGCTGGACCGACAGAATGGCCATGGGCCGACCGAAAGAAGACTGGCCGACTAGATGGCTGTTTCGGTTGCTGTCTATTCGGCGAATGAGGATGTTGGTTTGGCTAAGGCCATTCGGCCGAGTGGGTTGACTGCAGCCATTCGGTGGGCTGATGCCTTGGCCATTCGGCCACTCGAGGCCCAACTAGAACAACCCTAATTCTTCGAGTTCTTGGCTACCCTGAGGTGTGAAACATGTTCCTACTTCTTCTAAGTGTATTTCGTGGTGATTTCCTAAGGTTTGAAAGGTGGGTTGGCCGGTTTTCAAAGAGCTCGAGTCTAGGGTTTTTAAAACCCTCAAACCGAAGCTTTAACATGATTTTACCTCGAATATTATGGATGAAAGCTTAGATCCTTTGTACTTTCGTGATCTACAAGTGATAGTGGTCGTTTTGACACCAAAAACGTTCGATTTCGTGAAGAATTGAAGAAGTTGTGGTTCAAAATCCTAGAGAGAGAAAGTAGAGAGAGAGTGGAGAACGAAAATGGAAGAAGGAGGCTGGTTGGTGGTGCTTGTTGTGGTCATTAATGCCACATTAAATGGGTTAGAAATACCCGGGTTCGTTCGGGTTCGTTCGGTTTTGCTCGGTTTCGAGTAAAACGTCGTTTTCGTTTCATTTTCGTAACGAAACTTCTCGGTTTTAAAACAAGAGTTTATAAAATTATTTTAGGTGGTAATTCCTAGTAAATTAACTAAATATCTTCCGTTTATTTAAATTTTCAAAATATTTAATTTATTGTTTAACTCGAATTGTACAGTCATCGCGCGTATTTGTTCGTATCGTCACCCTTACGAATACGATGATAACTACACTTTTCAATATGGTTTTCTAATCATTGGATATCATTCAGAGCGTTAAACTTTTAGATGTATTCGTACAGATCGTCACCTATACGAATAATCCGTCGATTTAGCATTCACGTAACGACATCCGTTGTTGTTTTGTTCTGTAAAGCCTCACATACGTTTATACATAATAAAATCCTAACAAACAATCACGTGATGGTTCTGTATCGCCAGATAACTATCTGACTGAGGAACCATAGTCTGAGCTTTGTTTCTGAAATGATTTTGAATCTGTTCTATGATAACATGAAATGATAACGACATATGAAAAACAACTGCAATGTGTACCTGATTTACTGTTCATGTTACTGTTGAGATCACTGTTCCGGTGATGGTTCCGGCACTGATATTACAGTTAGCTCCTTTCTCTTCATCTTCTTCTCACTTTCCAAAACACAGTACCACTCAGGCCACAGCTCATATTGTTCAAAACTCTCTTTCACCCAATGTTCAATATGTACAAGCCGCTAATGGCAGCATGTATCAGCTTACGCCTGCACCATTTCAAATTATCTTACCCTCTTCCTCTCAAATGAACACACCAGGCCTAGCTGTCCAGTCTTCCCAATCAAACTAACCGGCTCTTTTTACTCAAGAGTATGTTCACTGGAGCAGCATGCCTAATGATGTAGGCTATGCTCTTATCACCAATGAGCCTACACACTTTGCTTTAATGGCTATTGGTGAAAACCCAACAACTTCTGACCAGCCTGATGCTGACTCTTCTAATGGTCAGGTTTCTTCTACTACTCAAGAAAAGCTATGTTCTGATGCTTGCATTGAAACATTTACTAAAATAAAAAAGGCCAACATTTTGTTACAAAAACAAAATCAAGAACTTGAACAACAATTGGCCAATAAAAATCTAGAATTATAGAAAATAATAAAAAATAAAGATGGTCAGATTTCTATCCTAAAAACTGAAAAGACTAACTTACAAGCACTATTTGAACTTCAACAAGAAAAATACTCTGCCTGTAAAGATGAACTGGCCCAAACCAAGGTAAGTTGTGAAAAGTGGGTCGAATTCTGCAAAGGGTTTAGAATGCTTCTCAGCAAGCAAATTCACAGCAAAGCCAAGTTTGGAATTGGGTATAATCACACTAGCCCACCAGAAGATTATGCCCCAATTGACAATAATGTGGAAGAAAAGGTTCCTAAACATGTCTCTCCCACCTTCCTTCTAGAAGAAATTCCTGTAATAATGAACTCACCTCCAAGGGTGTATAAATATGGACAATTTCAAAAGTTTGTGTATCCCACTAACACAAGCCAAGAAATACCTGAAGAAACACACTTGGATGATGTTCAAACAAAAAACTCTTCAGAACAGAAAGATATTGCTCCTACTATGAGCCTTACTCAAAGTTCAGAAGATACAAAAATAGAGGAAACCACTGTTGATTCAAAGGCTATTCTTGACAAAGGAAAAAGACCTATAGTTGATATCAAGTTTACTCTTTCTCATCCTCATCCTCCCTAACCAACCATGAAGGCTAATAAACCCTTCATTCCAAACTACTCATCCTTATCTCATGCATGCTTAAAATGTTTCAAATACAACCATTCTACCAAAAACTGCAGGACAAAAAATCCACTTGAGAAAATAAGAGATAAGTTGAAAGCTGACCAAGCCTCTTCATCTAAAGGGACACCCCCTAATAATGTGAAAGAGGCTAAGAAACTGAGTAAAGAAGGAGCTAGCAACACGACAAAGCCAAATCCTTATCCATCCTTTTTCTCACCTCCTCCTTTGGCTACATTTCCTAGACCATCAATCCTTGGCATACCACCTTCCTACCCTATGGTGAAATCATGTTCTTTATCCACCAGCTGCTATGAATTCACCTTCTGCGGACTCACAAATCAATATTCTGCATCAAAATCAGTAACAGCTGATTCAGGTGATGCAGAAATTGATGAATAATATGCAGCAGAAATAATTGAACTCTCAAAATGGTTTTCTTCTTGTCCAAAATAAACAATGACCCATATCAAACCAGAATTATTTATGGTACGTGGACAGTAGAGGCTCTAGGCATATGACTGGGTGCAAATCCATTCTAAATAATTTCATTCCAAAGAATGGAGGATCTGTTTCCTTTGAAAATAATGCAAAAGGTTGGATAGTTGGGTCTAGTTCTGTCCTTAGTGGAAAATTGCACTTTAAAGATGTCAGTCTAGTTGAAAACCTCAAGTTTAATCTCTTGAGTGTATCTTAATTGGCAGACAAAAATTACAGTTCATTTTTCACCAAAGAAAGTTGCAAAATTCTTTCTCCAAAAATTACACACTCTGCTAACGGCTAAGAGAAGTGGAAATGTCTATGTTGTTGACATGAAAGCTGACTCTCAATCTTCAATTCCCACATGTCTCATAGCCAAAGCTTCATCTTTATCTTCTGAAACTACCCTTTGGCACAGAAGATTCAGTCACCTAAATCACCAAACTCATCATAAGCTTTCTACCCTTTCACTTGTAAGAGGATTGCCTTCAAAGAATTTCATTTTGAAGGACAGTGTGAATCTTTCTTGAAAGGAAAGCAATATAAATCATCACATAAGTCTATTGAGGAATCTAAAACAACTGATTGTCTCAATATGCTTCACATGGAATCGTTTGGTCCTGTGAAGGAAGTTAGTTTAGCTAAAAAGATATATATTGTTTAGTTGTTGTAGATGACTACTCAAGATTTTGCTGGACCTTCTTTCTATACAGCAAAGATGAGACTTCTGATAAAATAAACTCTTATCACTCAAATTGAAAGACAATTTGGTCTTCCTGTCAAGATAATATGAAGTGATAATGGCATTGAATTCAAGAACCATGTTCTTGATGAATTTTGTACTTCAAAAGGAATCCTCGGACAATATAGTTTTCCTAGAACTCCTGCTCAAAATGGAGTTGTTGAACGGAAAAATATGATACTTATTGAGGCTGCAAGAACAATGCTTGGAGACTCAGGATTACCTTTGTCTTTCTGGGCTGAGGCTGTAAATACTGCTTGTTATATCTTAAAAAGAGTTCATATTGTGAAAATACATAACAAAACCGCCTATGAAGTCCTTCATAAAATAAAGCCTCTCATCTCCTTTTTCAAAGTTTTTGGATGTCCATGCTTCATTCTGAACACAAAGGATTTCATGTCCAAATTTGCTGCAAAAGTGGACTCTGGATACTTTGTGGGATACTATCAAACTTCCAAAGCTTACCGAGCTTTCAATCTTAGAACTAAGATTGTTGAGGAATCCATTGATGTCAAATTCAATGAATCTGCAACGACCTGTTCTTTTCCCTCTGCTCCTGATGACTTTTTTGATCTTGAAAGCTTCACATACACTCATCCTGCTTCATATATGTCTCCTTTTTCAGAATCCTGCCAAACCTCTGAAGATCTATCATCTTCTGAGGAATGTTCAGTATCTCAGTTTTACTCTTCTATTCCTTCTTTTCCAATCAATTCTCAAGATCATAATGAACATGTGTCTACCTCCACATCTCCAATAATTGACAATGCTCTAATAGATACTTCTGAACAAGATCTTGTTGACACATGTGAAAATTCTACTGGCCCTGCTGAAAATTCTTCCTCTTCTGATGTTGATTCTGCTAATAATTCTTTGAACATCATTCCTTCTAATAGAAATCATCCTCTAGAACAGATTCTAGGTGATTTGAATAGAAGTGTTCAAACCAGAAGCCAAATCTCAAACTTTTGTCTTCATGCTGCCTTCCTATTCCAAATTGAGCCCTCAAAGTATCAAGAGGCTCTTAAGGATAATAATTGGGTGGAAGCTATGCAAGATGAACTGCTTCAGTTTAAAAGACAAAATGTTTGGACTCTTTTTCCTTTGTCCAAAGGGAAATACCCAATTGGAACAAGATGGGTGTTTAGGAATAATAACTGATGACAGGGGCATTGTAATAAAAAATAAAGCCAGATTGGTAGTTCAAGGTTACTGCCAAGAGGAAGCCGTTGAATATGATGAAACCTTTGCTCATATAGCCAAACTTGAAGCCATAAGACTCTTTCTTTCATTTGCTATATCCCATAATATCAAAGTATTCCAAATGGATATAAAAAGTGCATTCTTGTATGGAACCACTAAGGAAGAAGTCTATGTCTGTCAACCACCAGGGTTTGATGATGTTCATCATCCTGATTGGGTGTACAGACAAGATAAAGGTCTTAAATGGTTTATGTCACACCCCGAGCCGGCAGGCCAGATCATGTGTCCCGCCGGGCGGAAGGTTCCCGGGGCGCGATATCGTGAGTGATAATCGTGACGATCAGATTGTTTACATAGCATCAACATTGAGAATAACTAAAGCTCAATATAGCATTAAACTAGGATTACAAAGTTAAATTACAACTGTCAATGTTTGATAATTTAACTAAGTAAACCTATCAAAAGTGACTCGCAACAATAAACAAAATATGTGCTTTTCCAAAATCTACTAGGTCCTCTAACTGGGCATCCTAGCATGCATTCCTTAGCCTTAGCTTAATTCTGTACATCACCTGAGAAAGCATGAAAGAAAACAAAGTCAACACAAGGGTTGGTGAGTTCATATAGTTTAGTAGTTGAAAAATAGCTTTTGCAAACCTCTTCGGTAAAAACCTTAACCTCATTAACATCACCTGTAATATCCAATTAGGTATGCTTATATATAGGGAATACGAAAGAGTCGAGCCTACAACCCGCCCAGACGCCATCCCCCCACATACTAAACCACATATGACATTGTTGTTAATGATAATTAAGCATCTTACCTACATCCCATTCCGTTTCCATCATAGCTTTAGCTTTCTGTTTAAAAGTTTACGAGTTTATAGCATTCACATAGCCTGGCATTTACGTATCTTGTGCGTAGATAGTAGTTTTGTATTAGCATAGTTTAGCTTTTACGAATCTCATGCATAGGTACAAGCTTTGCATTAGCATAGTTTAGCATTTACGTATCCCATGATTAGATACAAGCTTTGTAATAGCATAGTTTAGCCTTTACGTATCTCATGAATAGATTCAAGCTTTTCACTATCATAGTTTAGCATTTACGTATCCCATGATTAGATACAAGCTTTGCATTAGTATAGTTTAGCATTTACGTATCTCATAAATAGATACAAGCTTTGCATTAGCATAGTTTAGCATTTACGTATCCCATGATTAGATACAAGCTTTGCATTAGCATAGTTTAGCATTTACATATCCCATGATTAGATACAAGCTTTGCATTAGCATAGTCTAGCATTTACGTATCCCATGATTAGATACAAGCTTTGCATTAGCATAGTCTAGCATTTACGTATCCCATGATTAGATACAAGCTTTTTGTCTTAGCATCTTAAGTCTATCGAGCATACAGTAGTTTATGGCATTTCAAGCACTTCGAGTATTCGAGCATATCAAGTCTATCAAGCGTATAAAGCATAACAAGCATATAAGTCTATCTGAGTTTGAGCATTCAAGCCTTTCCAAGTTAGTTAGTTTATAAAAGCATTTCAACATTTTAGACTATGATTTCTTTGCATATTAGAAGCATCCGAGGTTTTTAAGCATAATAGTATAAAAGTATGTAGCATTAGCATTAAGTCTTAACATATAGCGCATAGCGCATAGCGTTAGCATGTAGCATTAGCATGTAGTATTAGCATGTAGCATTAGCATTAGCATTATGAATAAGTATGAAAGCATTTACAAAACATTTAAACATTTGTTTAAAATGCATAACATGCTTCTCAGTCCCGAGGTAAAATTCAAAATAGTTTGAAAGGGGACAATGAACTCACCTGTGTTGCTAAGTATGAATTACCACAAATAATGCGCGCTCGTTAGTTGTAGCTTAAGTATCTTCAACACCTGAGTTGTTTTAAGAGATTCGAATACTATTAGTCTTTGTAATAGATGCAAACTAGGGTTTTGGTCTCGACGTGCAACTAAGTGTCTTATGTTACTAATAAATTTTGTAACATCACTGTACTTTCAGTTGTCCGTACGTCCGTACATCCGTACGATTGTACTGTTACGACTGGAGATTTATTTATTATGAATGATTATGAAATTATTGATTGGCATTACTGATATTATCACTGTTACTGGTATGCATGACTACGATTTATTATACGCGTAAACCACAGGAAGTTTAGTTGTAATTCAACTAAACAGGCCTGTAGTGTTTATCGCAGTGCTTTATTATTGATGAGTTAATGGTCTAAGAATAGATTTGGGATTTGAGATGGAGTTGTTTGAGTCTGGTTACTAAATGTAGTCAAGGACCCATGGTCATGGTTTATCGAAATAGCGGTGGGACGGTGGCTAGGGCAGTTGCGACTGACCCTTACATATGCCCTATATATATGCATATTTCGGTCTATCATGGATGTGTCGGTGACTAGGGTTTAGTGGATTTTGGTTTGGGAAATGAGAATATTAATGTATTAAATAATGGGAATTTAATTACGCGATGTGAGGTTACGGTCATTATTTAAACGCGAGTATTGATTCAGAAATATTAACTTAATAATGTATTCGCGTGGGTGACGATTCACACGAATAATTATTAATAAGAATAATATACTGAAACGATATTCTTAAATAGTAATTCAAATCGAAATACGGTACGAGCATCGGATTCGCAAAGGTGACGATCTTTACGAATACGTACGCGAGTAACGCGTTTCGACGAGACAATTAAATATTATCAAACGATATTAATCTAATAAATGGTAACTAAAAACGTTTATTAGGAATTACAACTTGAAACGATCCAAATAAATTTAATTATTAATTAATTTCTTTAACGAAAATAGACGAAACCTTTTTACGAAATAATTTATTTAAAAATTATTTTAACTAATACGAAATATATTCATTTAGATATTTTAGATTTTAAATATATTCTATGTTAAAACCGCACATTTACCGGGTAAATCGCGATAAAAACGGGACCGGACACGCGGGGACGGGGAAACCATAAATGGTGGAAGACTCCACCATTTCTTTCACTTTCCCAACTCTTATTCTCTCTCTAAAAACACACACACATAATCCTCCACCTTCTCTCTAGCCTCTTTCACTCGTTTCTGGACGGATTCGCGAGATTCTTGCGGCTACGTGTTCGTGAGATCGAGGAGAACAAGGAAGTACAAGAACATCTCACATTTCATCAACGAATTAAGGTAAAATTTAGGTTTTAAATTCGGTTTTTAGGGTAGATAACGAACCCTTAACCCAATGATGTAAAAATCGACTTAAGCACTTGGAAAACCTTGAGATCGAGTTAATGGTGATGCGTAGAAACCCTAGATAGTTCCAAGTTTGCAGGTTTTGATGATGGTGTTGATGAGACATGCAGGGTTCGTGGGTGGAGTTCGGCCGAATCTGTGCAAACCCTTCTGGCCGAACCATATGGTTCATATGGGAGCCGAACCCTATTGGTCATGCCTCATGTCACGAACCCTGGCTAACCCTGCAACGAACCCTGCCCAATTGCAGGTTCCTAGCCGAACCATGCATGCTCACATTAGCCGAACCCTGGTTTGAGCCACAAACCCTCGATACCTCACGAGCCTTAGCGAACCATGCATGCACAACCCTTCACGAACCATGACCACGAACTCTAAGGAAACGAACCCTTTTCCTTAGCCACGAACCCTCCCACCTACGAACCCTTGGACTGGAATTTCTCTTTTTGGCCGAACCCTAGTAACATGGACCGAACCTATCACATACATTACAAAGGGTTCGCTGCCCATGGGTGACAAAAGTTGCAATTTATTTAATTAGGAGGTTAAGGAACAATGGGAGGCAAGATTATATATATATATATATATGTATAAATACCATGCATGCATGCAATTGATTGATCACCTTTCTATAATAACTTGAAAATAATAAGGCTTCATATCATGGATTATGTATCTTAAAATATTTTATACATAAAATCTAGGTATGAACTTTAGAACCTAATGTTTAATTTAGATGGAATAAGATGTCGATGATCAAGTAATTGAACATGCATGCATGTATTGATTTATGTACAATTTGAGGTAGTACTTTAGTATGGAAATAGATATGGGATCACACACAAAATAACGGAAGTAACTATTATCCCGATATGACATAAGTGGTCAAGTTAAATTACATGTTAATGATGATCATTCATGGGAATCCTCGGGATTGATATTAATTTAAGTTGAGATAACTAAGTTAATGAACACTTGAGAGTTTAAAAGTAAACGGGTATGGACACCTAAGAATAATGAAACGCCTAAACTCATGAACACAAATCCACTATAAATACAGGTTGTTGATTTGATTTGAGTTACATACGTGAGCGCGCAAAATACGAGAACGCATATTCTAAGGACTTCAGGTGAGTTCTCATAACCTCCTTTTCTTTAAACTGTTTTTGTTTTAAAACTCGGAGGTGAAGCATGTATACCAAATTCAAATATTGTTTTGATAACTCAAGGTTAATACCTGTTTATCAATATGATATTCACGATTTAATTATCAATTATTGTGGATGGACTCTTATTATTTTATATCTATGTAAACATTGTTATTGACTTAGGTCAATAACAAAGATTACAAGTATTGTCACAAATCCCGAGAATCATCGCTCTTAACTTCGGTTAATTGCTTTGACATCGTGTATTGTCACGTGGATGTTTTCCACATCTGTGAAGCATTGCCTTTGACTTCGGTTATTTGCTTTGGCTTCATGTATTGTCACGTGGTTAGCGACCACTCCATGATTCATGTATCTAACTTATGTTAAATACATAAGGAATCATGTATAGTCACGAACATTGATTGAGAATATGATTGATTGAGTTTGGTTGATGCTTTGTGGATTGATTGCTTATATTTGATTATGATTATTTGTGATTGGCTATGATTGATTTGGTTATGTGGTTATGTGATTGTGTATGTGTTTGGCTGTTGAATTGATGGATGTGTGTTGGATTATCTCATACAGGTATTCATATGGATTTTCTCAAGAAGATCATAAGTTTTATACCCGTTTTAAACAAAGCATTTATAAAACCATTTTAATCATAAACTTTCAAACGCATTTTACTAAAACATTTTTAAAATATAAAAACTTATGATTACTCACCAACTACTTTTGTAGTTGACACTTGATTTTCTTACATGTTTCAGGTGATGGAGACAAGTAGGATGAAGAGGATGATCTCTTCTATTTTGGACATCATCATCATATAGGATTCTTGGACTTAGTTAATTAACTAAATTTCTGGCGATTAGAGTTTAGTTAGTTTAACTAAATCTTTTGTGTATTTGATTCATGATGAACATGATTTTTGTGTAATTATTGTGGTTGATTAAATGATATATGATGATATGATTTAGATGCCCATGAGCTTTTGAACAATCTACACATCCCTCGTGGCATCCCGATGATTCCGCCGTCGGTCGGGGTGTTACAGATTGGTATCAGAGCCTGGGTTATAGGGAATTAGGTTACTAGAAATGGTTGACCTAGTCTATAACCATAGGATACCCTAGTATGAATTAAATTCATACACTAGTTAGGATATTCAGGATTTCATGCTTGTGTGTTTATTACATGTTAATTGAAACCCTGTTATACATCTGATATAAATATGCTGATTATAAATTTCTTGCTTACGTGTGCCCTAATGATTCGATAAGGACATGCACGTGGTGTATCGTAAAGGTGGTGGGACTTTGGCTAGGGCAGTTGCGACTGACCCTTACATATGCCCTATATATATACCATTTACGGTACATTAGGTGGATGTCAGTATTGAAGAATGTGGGAACTACCCGTTTGGGAAATTATTTGATTAGGAACTTAATTGTTTATGAATTGCTTGCCTTAGGAAATATTTGTTGAGCTATAAACTCCAGACAAGGACACACTCGTAGTATACTACAAAGGTGGTGGGACGGTGGCTGGGGCAGTTGCGACTGACCCCTACATATGCCCTATACATATACCATTTGTAGTATATTGGGAGTCTGTCAGTGTCAGGAACTTAGGATATTACTAGGAATTATTGTGAGATGGATGATGATGGTCTGTTGGTTAAGGTTGGTGGTTGGATTGACACTTTGGATGATCACACTTGATAAACACTTATAAATTCCCTTATAAAAACATACGGATTGGACACGTAGGGTGCATAGGATTAATGAACGATAATGAGCGATTAGTGATGTGATATGGACTTGGGAGAGGATATAGACACTTGATGATAATATAAACGCATAGTGATGATACTAACACTTAGTGATGGTATGGACACTTGATGAGAATAAACTATAAGGAGGATATGAACACTTAGTGACAATAAGAGCACTTTGTGATGATATGAGCCCTCATTGATGATTATTGACATTGGGATTGATATGGATTTTAGTGAACTTAGACAATTAGGGGAACTTAATGTCAGGTGAACTTAGACATTAGGTGAGCTTAGAAATAGGCAAGCTTACATGTCAGGTGAACTTAGACATTAGGCAAACCTAAAAGTCCAAGGGAACTAGAGATCACTTCACTCAAAATTATCCTACTAAGGATAAGGTTTGTGAAGTGAGATTTATGGTGAACTGCATGACGCACTCTACACACTAGCAAGGGCATAATCGTGGTGCAATGGAACGGTGGTGGGACGGTGTAGGGGAGATTGCGATCTACCTCCGCATATGCCCTATATATAAGCTTGTTGCATTGCATTGGGAGGTTGTCAGTGTTAATATAGAGTGAGGAATGTATAGGACCTAGGAAATAGTTAGTTGACACTAGTTATGACCAACTAGGACACTTAGAATAATAATAGGAAATTATACACATTTTGAGTTTAATGACAGATAGGAGATAAATATAGTTCCTATATGTAATCCTAATTGTCTGAAGAACTCATTTAGACATTGTTTGTATGATTTACGTTGTAAACGGTAGTAACATGTTTCTATTTCCTTCAGAAACATGCCGCCTCGCCGTCACAACGGAGATGACACAAACGCTGAGGATGCTAACGGTAATGCCAACCCTGGCATGCAAGAGTTAGCTAACCTTATCACTGGGTTGGTGAATCAGTTGACTCAGGCCAACCAGAATATCAACCAGAACAGAGGTGGTGCAAACCAGACAACTTGCACATTCAAACACTTCAATTCCTGCAATCCCCTGAAATTCACGGGTGCTGAATCGGCCACTGGTCTGCTGCAGTGGTTCGAGAGTATGGAGAACACCTTCATCAACAGCGAATGTCCCGAAAATCTGAAAGTTCGCTATGCCACTAGTGTTTTCCAAAAGAGAGCACTGACTTGGTGGAACGGGGAAAAGCGAACTAGGGGAGTGGATGCTGCACTCGCATTGACGTGGACTGAGGTCAAGAACTTGATGACCACTGAATTCTGTCCTCGAAGCGAAATGAGGAAACTGGAGGCTGAGTTCTGGGAACTCAAGCAGGATAGCGGAGAGAATGTCATCTACAATACTCAGTTTCATGAGTATAGCTTGCTGGTACCTCACTTGGTGACACCCTTGGAAAGGGCGATTGAGAAGTATATCGGCGGGCTGCCGGTGCAGATTCAGGATACAGTCTATGGGAGCAACCCCAAAACACTTGAAGCTGCAATCCGATTATCTGCAACTCTTACTGACAATCACGTGAAGAATGGAACTCTTACTCGAAAGGGATATAAGAAGACTGACACCAAGACTGCTGCAAAGGAAGTCAAAACTGAAGTCAAGTCTGAAGCTGCTAGCTCGTCCAAAAGCAGCAACAAGAAGAGAAAGAATAGGAATTTCATGGTAACTGTACCTGCTGCGAAGTTGCGCAGCAATCATCAAACAATTCTGCTGCAAGAAGCTACACTGGGAACACTCCCCAATGTAACACTTGCAGATATCATCATGCCCCTAACTTGCCGTGTCGCGTTTGCAACAACTGTGGCAAGTTCGGGCACTATGCAAACGTTTGTCGGAGTGCACCGCAAGCACAAAGGATGCAACAAGCACCGCTTGCACAACCAGCTCCTCAAACTCAACCTATTCCGGCTGTACCCATTCGCCAGGTACCTCAAGCACAGGCAAGAGCCTGTTATGAATGTGGTGAAGTGGGTCACTTCAGGAATCAATGCCCAAAGTTGACCGGGAATAATCAAAGGGTGGCAAGAGGCCGGGCTTTTCAACTGAATGCTCCAGCTGCTCAAGCCAACCAGGATGTGGTCAACGGTACATTTCTGATCAACAACTCTTATGCATCTGTCTTATTTGATTCTGGTGCCGATAGGAGTTTCGTTTCATATGATTTTGAATGCTTGCTTGGTAGAACACGTACATACTTAGATAAACCGTTTAACGTGGAAGTGGCTGACGGAAACACTATTGATATTGACACTATTATCGTTGGATGTACGGTGAACTTAAATGATCACGTTTTCCCACTTGATCTCATACCTATGCATCTTGGTAGCTTCGATTTATCATAGGCATGGATTGGTTAGCCCCACAGAGCGGAGATTGTTTGTCATGAGAAATATATTCGTATTCCATTACTTCGTGGTGAAACTTTGAGAATATTTGGAGAAACTGCTAGTAAAGGTCTTAAGCTGATGTCTTGCACTAAAGCATACAAGTACCTTAGGAAGAAATGTATAGCCTTCTTAGCACACATTGTGGAGAAGAAAGAGAAAGAAAAGAGAATTGAAGATGTTCCGGTGATACGAGATTTTCCAGAAGTCTTTCCAGACGATTTACCGGGTCTTCCACCAGAACGTCAAGTTGAGTTCCGAATCGACTTAGTACCTGGTGCGAACCCAGTCGCTAAAGCTCCCTACAGACTTGCGCCTTCGGAGTTGCAAGAATTGGCGAGCCAGCTACAAGAGCTGACTGACAAAGGATTCATTCGCCCGAGCCATTCGCCATGGGGTGCACCGGTCCTATTTGTCAAGAAAAAGGACGGGTCATTCCGAATGTGCATCGATTACCGCGAATTGAACAAACTTACAATCAAGAATCGATATCCACTGCCGCGTATCGATGACCTCTTCGATCAGCTTCAAGGCTCGGCATGGTTTTCAAAAATCGATCTTAGGTCTGGGTATCATCAGCTTCGCGTACATGATGATGATATTCCCAAGACTGCTTTCAGAACGAGATATGGCCATTATGAATTTTGGTAATGCCTTTCGGCCTTACCAATGCACCTGCGGTTTTCATGGACCTCATGAACCGTGTTTGCAGGCCATACTTGGATAAATTTGTGATTGTATTCATTGATGATATTCTGATATACTCAAAGACTAAGGAAGAACACGAGAAACACCTTAAGTTGGTTTTGGAGATCCTAAGAGAGGAGCGGCTGTATGCCAAATTCTCTAAATGTGAATTTTGGCTTAAAGAAGTTCAATTCTTGGGACACATAGTCAACGAATACGGTGTTCACGTGGATCCTGCAAAGATTGATGCTGTGAAGAATTGGAATACGCCGAAGACACCGACGGAGATTCGATCGTTTCTTGGACTCGCCGGTTACTATCGGCGGTTCATATCGAACTTCTCCAGAATTGCTGTCCCTCTCACTGCTTTGACTCAGAAGAATAGGCCATACGAGTGGGGACCAAAGCAAGAAGAGGCATTTCAGACTCTGAAGCAGAAACTTTGTGATGCTCCTGTCTTGACACTGCCTGATGGAAATGATGATTTTGTAGTCTATTGTGATGCATCCAACCTAGGTCTCGGTTGTGTTCTCATGCAACGGGGAAAGGTGGTGGCTTATGCATCAAGGCAATTGAAGATTCATGAAAAGAACTACACTACACACGACTTGGAACTTGGTGCAGTCGTGTTTGCCTTGAAGATATGGAGACATTATCTTTACGGCACGAAGTGTGTAGTATTTACTGATCATAAAAGTTTGCAACATATTCTGAATCAGAAAGAGCTCAATATGAGACAACGGAGATGGGTTGAACTGTTGAATGATTATGACTGTGAAATTCGCTACCATCCTGGTAAGGCGAATGTAGTAGCAGACGCGCTTAGTCGCAAGAGTCAAGTTCAAATCCATAGTGTCCGAGTGCACAATAATCTCCGAAATGATGTTCTCACGGCCCAACAACACTCATTAGCTCAAGATGACTTGAAAAATGAGATGTCTTGCGGGGCTGAAATCTTATTGGAAGCTAAGGATGACGGTTGATGTATTATTTGAATCGGTTGTGGATACCGAACAGGGGTGATCTGAGGATGCTGATTATTGATGAAACTCATAAATCTCGTTACTCAATCCATCCGGGCTCTGATAAGATGTATCAAGACCTTAGGGGCTTGTACTGGTGGCCTGGAATGAAGAAGGATATTGCTGAATATGTGTCTAAGTGCCTTAACTGTGCTAAAGTCAAGGCAGAACATCAGCGACCTTCAGGATTGTTATTACAACCAGAGATACCGATGTGGAAGTGGGAGAATATCTCTATGGATTTCATTACTAAACTCCCACGGACCGCGAACGGTAAAGATAGTATCTGGGTTATTGTTGATAGATTGACTAAGTCGGCTCATTTCTTACCGATACGCGAAACTTACCCTGTGCGGAAGTTAGCTCGTATCTACATTGATGAGATTATTAGCCGGCATGGTATTCCCTTAAGCATAATATCAGACCGTGATGCTCGTTTCACGGCACGATTTTGGGAATCACTTCATGGAGCCTTTGGAACAAGACTGGATCTTAGCACTGCTTATCATCCTCAAACGGATGGTCAAACGGAGCGAACGATTCAGACATTGGAAGATATGTTAAGAGCTTGTGTCATCGATTTCGGTGGCAATTGGGATAGTCATCTACCATTGGTTGAGTTCTCGTATAACAACAGTTATCACGCGAGCATTGGTATGGCGCCGTTTGAAGCTCTTTATGGCAGGAAATGTCGGTCACCTATTTGTTGGACCGAAGTCGGCGATTCGCAGATTACTGGTCCTGAGATTATTCAGGAAACGACTGACAAGATCCGCCAGATCCGTGACAATCTGTTAGCTGCTCGCAGTCGACAGAAGAGCTACGCGGATAAAAGAAGAAAACCTTTGGAGTTTGAAGTGGGAGATATGGTATTACTTAAAGTGTCGCCTTGGAAGGGCGTTGTTCGATTCGGAAAGAAGGGGAAGCTTGCTCCACGCTATGTTGGCCCTTTTAAGATCCTTGAACGGATCGGGAAGGTTGCCTACAAGTTAGAACTCCCTCCTGAACTTAGTAATGTGCACCCAACGTTTCACGTGTCCAATCTAAGAAAGTGCTTAGCTGATCAGGATCTTCAGGTACCACTCGATGATATTCGCATCGATGATACCATGCATTTTGTTGAAAAACCAGTGGAGATAATGGATCGTGAGATTAAACAGCTCAAACGCAGTAGAATTCCAATTGTCAAAGTACGTTGGGAATCGAAGCGGGGTCCGGAATTCACATGGGAGCGAGAAGATCAGATGAAGCTTAAGTACCCACATTTATTTACTACGGTCACTCCAAGTTGAATTTCGGGACGAAATTCCTTTAACTAGGGGAGACTGTAACATCACTGTACTTTCAGTTGTCCGTACGTCCGTACATCCGTACGATTGTACTGTTACGACTGGAGATTTATTTATTATGAATGATTATGAAATTATTGATTGACATTACTGATATTATCACTGTTACTGGTATGCATGACTACGATTTATTATACGCGTAAACCACAGGAAGTTTAGTTGTAATTCAACTAAACAGGCCTGTAGTGTTTATCGCAGTGCTTTATTATTGATGAGTTAATGGTCTAAGAATAGATTTGGGATTTGAGATGGAGTTGTTTGAGTCTGGTTACTAAATGTAGTCAAGGACCCATGGTCATGGTTTATCGAAATAGCGGTGGGACGGTGGCTAGGGCAGTTGCGACTGACCCTTACATATGCCCTATATATATGCATATTTCGGTCTATCATGGATGTGTCGGTGACTAGGGTTTAGTGGATTTTGGTTTGGGAAATGAGAATATTAATGTATTAAATAATGGGAATTTAATTACGCGATGTGAGGTTACGGTCATTATTTAAACGCGAGTATTGATTCAGAAATATTAACTTAATAATGTATTCGCGTGGGTGACGATTCACACGAATATAATTATTAAGAATAATATACTGAAACGATATTCTTAAATAGTAATTCAAATCGAAATACGGTACGAGCATCGGATTCGCAAAGGTGACGATCTTTACGAATACGTACGCGAGTAACGCGTTTCGACGAGACAATTAAATATTATCAAACGATATTAATCTAATAAATGGTAACTAAAAACGTTTATTAGGAATTACAACTTGAAACGATCCAAATAAAATTAATTATTAATTAATTTCTTTAACGAAAATAGACGAAACCTTTTTACGAAATAATTTATTTAAAAATTATTTTAACTAATACGAAATATATTCATTTAGATATTTTAGATTTTAAATATATTCTATGTTAAAACCGCACATTTACCGGGTAAATCGCGATAAAAACGGGACCGGACACGCGGGGACGGGGAAACCATAAATGGTGGAAGACTCCACCATTTCTTTCACTTTCCCAACTCTTATTCTCTCTCTAAAAACACACACACATAATCCTCCACCTTCTCTCTAGCCTCTTTCACTCGTTTCTGGACGGATTCGCGAGATTCTTGCGGCTACGTGTTCGTGAGATCGAGGAGAACAAGGAAGTACAAGAACATCTCACATTTCATCAACGAATTAAGGTAAAATTTAGGTTTTAAATTCGGTTTTTAGGGTAGATAACGAACCCTTAACCCAATGATGTAAAAATCGACTTAAGCACTTGGAAAACCTTGAGATCGAGTTAATGGTGATGCGTAGAAACCCTAGATAGTTCCAAGTTTGCAGGTTTTGATGATGGTGTTGATGAGACATGTAGGGTTCGTGGGTGGAGTTCGGCCGAATCTGTGCAAACCCTTCTGGCCGAACCATATGGTTCATATGGGAGCCGAACCCTATTGGTCATGCCTCATGTCACGAACCCTGGCTAACCCTGCAACGAACCCTGCCCAATTGCAGGTTCCTAGCCGAACCATGCATGCTCACATTAGCCGAACCCTGGTTTGAGCCACAAACCCTCGGCACCTCACGAGCCTTAGCGAACCATGCATGCACAACCCTTCACGAACCATGACCACGAACTCTAAGGAAACGAACCCTTTTCCTTAGCCACGAACCCTCCCACCTACGAACCCTTGGACTGGAATTTCTCTTTTTGGCCGAACCCTAGTAACATGGACCGAACCTATCACATACATTACAAAGGGTTCGCTGCCCATGGGTGACAAAAGTTGCAATTTATTTAATTAGGAGGTTAAGGAACAATGGGAGGCAAGATTATATATATATATATATATGTATAAATACCATGCATGCATGCAATTGATTGATCACCTTTCTATAATAACTTGAAAATAATAAGGCTTCATATCATGGATTATGTATCTTAAAATATTTTATACATAAAATCTAGGTATGAACTTTAGAACCTAATGTTTAATTTAGATGGAATAAGATGTCGATGATCAAGTAATTGAACATGCATGCATGTATTGATTTATGTACAATTTGAGGTAGTACTTTAGTATGGAAATAGATATGGGATCACACACAAAATAACGGAAGTAACTATTATCCCGATATGACATAAGTGGTCAAGTTAAATTACATGTTAATGATGATCATTCATGGGAATCCTCGGGATTGATATTAATTTAAGTTGAGATAACTAAGTTAATGAACACTTGAGAGTTTAAAAGTAAACGGGTATGGACACCTAAGAATAATGAAACGCCTAAACTCATGAACACAAATCCACTATAAATACAGGTTGTTGATTTGATTTGAGTTACATACGTGAGCGCGCAAAATACGAGAACACATATTCTAAGGACTTCAGGTGAGTTCTCATAACCTCCTTTTCTTTAAACTGTTTTTGTTTTAAAACTCGGAGGTGAAGCATGTATACCAAATTCAAATATTGTTTTGATAACTCAAGGTTAATACCTGTTTATCAATATGATATTCACGATTTAATTATCAATTATTGTGGATGGACTCTTATTATTTTATATCTATGTGAACATTGTTATTGACTTAGGTCAATAACAAAGATTACAAGTATTGTCACAAATCCCGAGAATCATCGCTCTTAACTTCGGTTAATTGCTTTGACATCGTGTATTGTCACGTGGATGTTTTCCACATCTGTGAAGCATTGCCTTTGACTTCGGTTATTTGCTTTGGCTTCATGTATTGTCACGTGGTTAGCGACCACTCCATGATTCATGTATCTAACTTATGTTAAATACATAAGGAATCATGTATAGTCACGAACATTGATTGAGAATATGATTGATTGAGTTTGGTTGATGCTTTGTGGATTGATTGCTTATATTTGATTATGATTATTTGTGATTGGCTATGATTGATTTGGTTATGTGGTTATGTGATTGTGTATGTGTTTGGCTGTTGAATTGATGGATGTGTGTTGGATTATCTCATACAGGTATTCATATGGATTTTCTCAAGAAGATCATAAGTTTTATACCCGTTTTAAACAAAGCATTTATAAAACCATTTTAATCATAAACTTTCAAACGCATTTTACTAAAACATTTTTAAAATATAAAAACTTATGATTACTCACCAACTACTTTTGTAGTTGACACTTGATTTTCTTACATGTTTCAGGTGATGGAGACAAGTAGGATGAAGAGGATGATCTCTTCTATTTTGGACATCATCATCATATAGGATTCTTGGACTTAGTTAATTAACTAAATTTCTGGCGATTAGAGTTTAGTTAGTTTAACTAAATCTTTTGTGTATTTGATTCATGATGAACATGATTTTTGTGTAATTATTGTGGTTGATTAAATGATATATGATGATATGATTTAGATGCCCATGAGCTTTTGAACAATCTACACATCCCTCGTGGCATCCCGATGATTCCGCCGTCGGTCGGGGTGTTACAAATTTCTAGGTTTCTCCCTAGCAAATCTAGTACCTTACCCATGTATAACCCTTGTCCTGTAGTTGGTGGCTGTTAAGCCTTAGCTAATTAAGTTAAAATCATTTATTTAATTTAAGAAAGTTTATCATCAATTTCATTTATTAAAACCATAATTTATTTTAAGGAAATTATAAATTAGTTTTTTAGACTTAAGTTAATCCGATTTGATTAACTCTAAGCCTAAGATTAAGTCTTAGCTTCTTTTATTTCTTGGATCGTTTGTGCGTGCAACTTAGCTTAGGAGTGTGTTGGGACTATCTAGCTTAGTTGGTTCCTTGCTTCTTTGCATCCCATGTTTTACACTAGAATAGTTAATACCCTTGTTGTTGTTGCATAATTCTTTGTTTAGCGTCAATCCCATGTGATAGACAAGCTATATGTTTAGCATTTGTTTAGCAAGGTATTGGTGTCTTAACACTTAGCATGAGAAGCTTACAAGTTCATCACCCTTATTTAAAAATTAGATTTGCTTCTTATTAATAACTCCCCATGCACACACACACACCATGCATGCAAAGTGTGTGTGTGTGTGTGTGCTTACACTTTTTCATAAGACTTTCCTTGCTTATTAACCCTCCGCGATTAACTACCCCTGGTCCTGGTTTGGTTAACACACAACCTAGGAGTCCTTGGGCCGAATGGGCTTGACCGTATAAGTCTTGGGCCAATTCAGATTGGCCAAAAGTAAGTCAGCCGAAAGGATTCTGCCGCATGACCATGGGCAAATGGAGCTTGATCAACTGATGGCTGTCGACCGAATAGGGGTAAAGGCCGAATGTGGCTCATGCGAAGGGGTGGCCTGGCGAATGACTTAGGTCGCATGTGGATTAGTCCGAATAGCTCAGCCGACCGAAGGGGCATTGGCGTATGAAACACTTGGCCGACAGAATGAGAGTTGGGCCGAAGGGATTTCCAGCGAGAGAGGCTTGGCCGAATGAGACTTGCCGAGAGAATGAGGACATCCGTCCGGGACTAGTTCGATCGTGGCCTGGCCTTTCGGCCGGCCTGTGCAGGGGCCATTCGGCTAGGCCAAGCTACGATGTGCAGCCATCTAAAATCGATACTCCATCCATGCTCATGTTATATCTCTTGTTCCTACGTTGTTCTAGGGTGTTGATGTGTGGTTTTCCTAACGTTTGAGTGAGTTTAGCCGGCTAGAAAAGGGTTAGAACATGAGGGTTTAGGAAACCCTAAAAATCTCAACAAAACTTCATTTTTACCTCAAATCCGATGGTACAAAGCTTGGATCGATTGTATTTATACGATCTACGTGATGTGGTGGTCGTTTAGACACCAAAATCTCTTGATTTGGTTTAGAAATGGAGGAGATAGATGGTGGGTTGCTAGAGAGAGAAAGTTAGAGAAAGAAGGTGACAAAAATGGTGGTGTTGGGGCTGATAGTTGGGAAGTAAATGAGGCATTGATTGCCTCATTAAAAGCTTTCATCTACCCGCGTATTCGGTCTCGATCAGTTTTGCTCGGTTTCGCGTAAAAGCGTCGTTTCGTTTCGTTTTCGTAACGAAATGTTACGGTTTTAAAAATAAAGTTTATTAAATTAATTTAGGTGGTTATTCCTAATAAATTAACTAATTATCTTTCTTTTATTTAAATTTTCTGAAAACATTTTTGTTTACTGTTTAAATCGAATCGTATAATTGTCGCGCGTATTCGTTCAGATTGTCACCCGTCCGAATACGACGATAACTACATGTTTCAATATCGTTTTCTAATTATTGGACATCATTTTGAACGTTAAAATTTCAGATGTATTCGTACAGATCATCACCGATACGAATAATCCGTCCATTTAGCATTCCTGTAACGACGTCTGTTATTGCTTTGTTCTGTTCAACCTCCCATACGTTTATACAAAATAGCATATTAACAAGCATTCTTGTGTCAATTCAATGTTGTTTGATATGTTTCTGACTGTTAAACCGAGAGATTTAATCAGATTGCAGATACAATTGCATAATAGTTTAGTATCAAGCATTACATGATAATAGCATACATATAATTCACATAGTTTGTACCTAAGTTACTGTGCAAGTTACTGTGCAGATCACTGTTCGGGTAACATTTCCGGCACTGATGTTACAGTTTAAAACAAGCTCCAAGTGACACTCATTCTCAATTTGTTCTCTCAAATAAATTTTCAAGGGGAACCATTGACAAGACATTGTTCATTAAACGGATATATAAGGAACTTTTGTTGGTTCAAATTTATGTTGATGACATCATCGTTGGATCAACAAAACCTCCCTTATGTGAACAATTTTCAAAATTAATGTCTTCTAAGTTTGAAATGAGTGCTTTAAGTGAACTAAAAACATTTCTAGGACTTCAAGTCTAACAAACCCCAAATGGTACTTTTATTCATCAGTCCAAATATGTAAAAGATCATTTAAATAAATTTGAAATTACTAATTGTAAAATAATCTCTACCCCTATGGAAACTGCTCCTGGAATAACACAAGATGAAAATGGTGAACATGTAGATCAAACTCTCTAGAGGTGCATGATTGGATCTTTGATGTATCTCACTGCATCAAGGCCAGATATCATGTATGCCACAAGTGTCTGTGCTAGATACCAATCTGCCCCCAAACAATCCCATTTATCATGTGTAAAGTGGATATTCAGATACCTAAAAGGTACCCCTGTACTTGGTATTTGGTATGCTGTTAATCAAACTTGTAAGCTTGTTGCCTTTTCAGATAGTGATTATGCAGGATGCTCTCTCACTAGGAAATCAACCTCTGGAGGATGTCAGTTCTTTGCAAACTGCTTAGTTTCATGGAAAAGCAAGAAGCAAACCTTCGTGTCCTATTTAATTGCTGAGGCTGAATATATTCCAGCAGCATAACGCACTGCCCAAATCCTGTGGCTGCAATACCAATTATTGGACTCTGGAATAACTGAATTGAAAATGCCTCTTTTAATACACAGTGAAGCTGCAAAAAACATAATAAAGAATCATGTCTATCATTCAAAAACAAAACACATAGAAATAAGGCATCACTTCACATGAGACTGTTTTGAAAAAGGACTAATTGTCCCAGAACATGTAACTACAAGTGACCAAGTAGCTGACATATTTAACAATCCCTTAGATTCTTCAACATTTTCAAAATTTGTTTCCAAATTGGGCATGATAAATATGAGCTAATCATTTAATAAATACGGTTAAGAATATTATTCTTAAACCTTGAATTTTAAATAAAAAGATAACTCTTTAATTATCCTAACAACGAACAAAGGGATAACAACTGATAAAATAACCTTTGTTCATTTCTCAGTGGTTGTACTGTAACATCAGTGCCGGAACCGTTACCGGAACAGTGATCTCTACAGTACATGAACAGTAAAACAGGTATGAATCATACACATTTCAGTAATTTTCATATTCATATCATTTATCATTATCATGGTGAGTTGTCATAGAGCAGTTTCAGACACATTTAACAGAAACACAGTTCAGAACAATGGTTCTTGAGTCGGATAATTATCTGGCAATACAGAACCATCATGTGATTATTTGTTTAGGATTTATTATGTATAAACGTATGTGAGGCCTTACAGAACAAAACACACGAATATTGTTAAGTGAATGCTAAACCGACGGGTTATTCGTATAGGTGACGATCTGTACGAATATATCTGAAAGTTTAACATTCTGAATAATATTTTATAATTAGATACAAAATTGAAAAGTATAGTTATCGTCGTGTTCGTACGGGTGACGATTCGAACGAATACGCGCGACGACTGTACATTTCGATTTAAACAGTTTTTTTAATATTTTATTTTTTATAAATAAGAAGATATTAGTTAATTTATTAGGAATCACAACTAGGAAAGATTAAATAAGTTCTATTTTAAAATTGTGTCGTTTTGTTGCGAAAACTACACGATCCAGAAATTTTACGCGAAACCGACCGAGACTGAACTACCGGGTGGATTAAATGATGCATTTATGACACCACCAACCATTACCCTTCCTTCTCCTTCCCCCATTCCCGTCCCAACTTCTCTCTCTCTCTAAAACAAACTTCTCCACCTTCTCTCAACAATTGTGTGACGAATTCCTTGTGGATTCAAGCTTTCTAGGAGTCAAGACGTTCATCTCAACACGTAGAACACGAAAGTACAAGAATTTCGAGTGTTTATCCGTCGATTTTGAGGTAAATTTTAGTCTTAGATTCGAAATTTTATGTGTGTCTCACGATCCATATGGTTTTGTAGTGTTAATCGATTTAATCACTTAAAAACAATTGGAATAGGGTATTATGCACGTTTAGGGATTGTTAGGGATGAGTTTTGATATGTTTAAGGTCTCAAGAAGGAGGAGAGAAGCCATAGAAAGTTGCAGGTTCGTGAAAACCATTGGCCAAACCCAACAGAAGCTGGCCGAACCCAAGGGTTCGTAGGACGAACCCTGCACCGAACCATCTTCTGCACCGAACCCTGGTGGGTTTTGCTTCACGAACCTGTCATCATGAAAGGATGCCTGCAACGAACCTGCATGGAGCAGCAACGAACCCTGTTTCATTATGAGTATGCAGCAACGAACCCTGTGGCTCCTATGTACCGAACCTGTGACCATCCACCTATCGACCGAACCTTAAAACCCATGTCACGAACCCTTACTCTCCGAACCCTGCAAATGAAAACACACGAACCCTCAAATCAAATCAGTAGCCGAACCGAGGCTTAGTCTCATGATTTGCGAACCTCAGGCAAATAGCATACATGTGGCCGAACCCAAGGGGTTCGTTGGATACAAGTAATAGCCGAACCCTACCTGGAACATGTAGATTCAGTTAACTTCCATTAGGGCCGAACCCTTGGTCAATTTAGCATAGGTTCGCTGCTTTGGTCACGTAATAAACCGAAATGTTGTTTAAAGTGGACGGGTACGGATCTAAGATGGCTAGAGCGGGTGTTTATAACTTAGGGAATAGTTGTATGACCATAAACCTAACCTTTTCATAGGAGTTGGATGATAAAGTGCATGCATGGTTTAATAGAATGAGATGTGTGTGCATGAGATTGATATAAGAGCTAGTTATAAGTAATGGCGAATCATGAAATTCATGTGTGGGGTCGAAATTTCTATAACTAAGGTCACTCACACGTACTAATGACTTAAAATGAGTTGTTAATTTGACTAACTTGGACATTGTGTAGTATGATTCAAACATTTTTGATTATGGACAAGGAACAATAAAAAGGATATTCAATTGGGCCTAAATGGGCCCAATGGGGCTAAATTAAGCCCAACACACATCGAAAGTTGGTTAAATTCAAGAAAATGAGATGTTAATGAAAGAAACCTATTTGAAATTTGTTAGATGTCATTGAATGATTTTGACTTAATATTGATTTAATTGGAAGTAAATTGTAATGTTTTGATTTAATTACTTACTTTGACTTAATTGATTGGAATTTTGTTGTGAAATAGACAATATAATTGTCTGGGAATGCTTTAAAAACAAAGGAAACTCTGTCGGAATTTTCTAAAATTTAAAAGTAAGTTATTATAACTAATTATGGGAATGGGGATCATAAGAAGGGTAATTAAGATAGAGTAGACCTTAGATACACTTAGTACTAAGACACTTAGTTGCACACACAACAAGACTCGAAGTCTTAGGCACAACGACTACTACGCATACTTATCATATCTGAAATTCTTTTAAAATAACTCAGGAACTGAAGAAACTTAGCTTACATACAGGAGCGCGCATTTTGTGTTAGATCAAATTACATAGCAGCACAGGTGAGTTCATTGCCCCTTTTCTAACATTTTTGTTTTAAAACGCGGGGCTGAGAAGCATGCGTAAACTGTTTATTTAAATTGTTTACTTAAATGCTTTTAAATTATGTGTTTTACATATATATAAATGTTATCCTAGATCATGTCTAGGAAGATTTTATGCAGGTTATTAACTGATTTACTTATATATTAAGTGAATATCAAGTTAAACTAAACTTTTCAATAAGTCAAAACATTTCAAACAAATCAAACTAGACATTTTGACAAAACAAGGGTGTGAGTTCAAGGAATCAAATCAAACATTTTGACAAATCAAGTGGGTGAATTCAGGGGATCAAATCAAACATTTTGACAAATCAAGTGGGTGAATTCAAGGGATCAAATCAAACATTTTGACAAAACAAGTGTGGGACATCAAGACATCAACAAAACAATCTTTGCAAAGACAACATTCAATGTTCTACAAACCAAGTGTTTGTTGAACAATGAATCAAGTGTACAACCGATCAATGAATCTTGTATTCTATGATCAACACATCAAGTACATCTTGTGACAAAATCAGACGATCATTAAATCATTTTTAAGGGATAGTATGGGAAATATCAGAGATAACATATGCCAACACATTGAATCCAGAAATCCTATATTTCAAGAAGTCCTAGCTAGACTGATTGACTTGTAGGTCTTATGTTTGAGGATATTTACAGAATTCCCTAACTACTAAGTACCTAGATTGACAGACTAGTCTACTCGAGTATGACCACAGGCCCCAATCAATAGGACTTAGATTTTATTAAATGTTTATTTATTTGTTTAATTAAGCATTTATAACTGTTTTATACAATTGTGTGGTTGATCATATTGTGTGATGAACTTGTGAAATCAACATGGATTTCAAATGATTGTAATGACAGGGACAACAAACAGAAGAACTTATGGGATTGTGTTAAGGGTAAAAATGCTTAATTGTCATTAACAGCAGTGTCATATGCATATTAGTATGTGGTGGGATGTTGGCTAGGGCTTGTCCCTTACATATGCCCTATATATAAGCATACCGATGTGGATATTACATGTGGTGTTAATGAGGTTAGGGTCTTTACCAAAGGAGGTTTTCAAATCATTTTCAAATCATGTTCAAATCAGTTTCAAATCATTTTCAAATACTAAACTACATGAACTCACCAACCATGTGTTGATTTTATTTTTGCATGACTTCTCAGGTGACGAACAGGTCAACTAGGAAGCTTATGCTTTTGGGCTAGGACTTCATATAGAAGACTAGTATTTTGGACCTGCATACTCTTGAAGACATCATTATACAATTTATTTTGTATATCTTGTGTAAATACAAGATATTCATTTTATGATGTTACAATAGATTTACATTGTTAAATTTTAAACGATACTGATGTAATTTAACTTTGTAATTCTATTTTAATTAGCATTTCTCATCTATATCATGTGCAATGTAAACAATCTGATCACTTTCGATTATCATTCTCGATATCGCGCCCCGGGAACCTTCCACCCGTCGGGGGAACCCGATCCTACCCCGCCGGCTCGGGGTGTGACATGTACCTAACCACGAATAGACTTCAGTGGATATACAGTTGTTGTAAACCACTATTTCATACCTTTCCTTGGTTGTATCATATCCGTTGTTACATTCTGTTTTAACTATTCTGTGGTTACACCACATCCGTGGTTATGGTCTCACTGTAATTAGCCCGCGGTTAAATCCTTTCCACGGTTAATCTTTTCACTCCGTTGTTATTAATTCTTTGATAATTACGCCCTGATTTGACTCTCACCTTTTTACCCTTTTAACTTTATTGACCACTGAGTCTTTTCCCCTTATTTATATATGACGTTCCCATACTCCGTGGTTATCTTCTTCCGCACCTGACCTAATTTCTCTGAAACTCCATGATCATCTTGTGGTCATGAAGTTAATCTCTTTTTAACTCAAATTCAAAATGCTGCTTATGGCTAAGGACAGCCGCTTGTCAGGCATGTTGCCTAGCTCGGTGCATTTACACTAATCCTATCTGAAGTTGATGCTCATGATGATCATGTGTAATGGCATCGGACTAGGCTTCATCCCTAACAAAACATTGTCTGTACTTCAGGGTATGCATGATCGTACTTGTTTTCTTTTATTTTTCTCTCTCTTATGCTTATAGGTTTGTCCAATGGGTAAAAACCCTAAGATAAAGTTTTACTTTTGTTATAAGTATTGGCAGTTTCCTAAAGAAACTGCACACACTTGCAACGGTTATTTTTCTCCTTATTTATCTCTCAGCACTTAAAGCAAGATTTGTAATCGTGGTTTACATCTTGAAACTGCTCTTCGATTTCTTCTGCATTCATGATGACTAAATCTCTAAAACTCAAGCCGGTGCACAATCAAGTGGCCTACCTCACCAAGTCCTATGAGTATCCCCATTATGATGAGGTAACGACACTCTGGTAAATTCTTTTGTTCATACCGCTCTTATTCGCAACCCTCGTATCTTTATTTTGGCCCTAAATCAGTTTTGGGCGAACTCTGTTTTGGTGTCTAAGGACAACTCTGTTGAAAGCATAACCTCTGTGGTTGCTGGTTAACAGGTTTCCATCACCCCTTCCAAACTTAGTCTTGCCCTAAATATGGGTGACACTGATGCACCAACAACTATTTCTCACAAACTTCTTCATGGTGCATTCATTCAGTGTGACTATCATGGAGACTTGAAAAACAGAACCTTGTACAAAGCTTATCTATATCCTAAGTACAAGTTTCTATATCACACTATTTTTCAGTGTCTTTCTCAAAAGACCACAAGTTGAGGAGAAATGTCTTATGACATGCAATATGTCATGTATGCAGTTCTCTCCAATGAAAAGGTCAGTCTGTCCCAAATAATATTTGCCCATTTGGTTCATCACCTCAAGGCCCCCAAATTGCTGTTGTACCCTCGATTTGTAATGGCATGTTGATTTGCTGAACTTAACACTGTTTGCCACACTGCCCCTATTTCTAGGTCAAGGGCATTGACAAACAGACATTTTCTAGGCTAAATACTGATGCCAAGCCCCTGTCCCCACTGGACAAGCAGATCCATATGTTCCATCCTCACAGGTGAATCCTGAATCTCAAACGCATCCAGCTCCTCATCAATCCTCTTAACAGGATGATGTTGTAATCCAAAGGGATCCCCCAAAAACCACTGAAGTGTCACTTGATGCTCAGATGGAAGTCCACTCTCCCAATGACACTTATGTTTCTTCACCACAACAGGCCTTTGACTTTATTACCCAAATTCTCCAAGAGATTGACTCTGCTCTTGAGCCAAATGGTTCTCCTCCTACCACACTACCTGAGGACAGCCCCTTCAAACCAAGTCTCAAGACTATCAATCTCCAACCCATGGAGAAGAGGATGAGATCGAGATGTCAAGTCCATCTAGACATCAAGATCAAGTATCTGGAGCATCCAATCCATATCAAAGCCCAATGGGTTCATATGGATGGATCAGGCAATAAGATTCCAGCTACAGCAACAGCTAGTGAAGTTCTCGAAACAGAGGCTGGAAATCCCCAGAACCAAGAAAAAGGGGTACATGTGAATCCTAAGATGGACTCGAGACATGCTAAAACTGACCCACCGGTCAGGGATTCGGATGATATCCTTAAATGGTTGGACGAATCATATCTTAAACTTCAGAAATTGACAGCTATTGTATCACACATTCAGGATGATGTGGCCAAACTCACTGAGTTAGTCACAAAAGTCTAGAATAACCAAGTTCTGCAACCCCAATCCATCCCAATGCAGGCACCTTCACTTGAAGGTCTCATAAACACCACATCCACTTCCACTACTCCCACCTGTCCTCCCAAAGTCCTTCAAGAAGTGTAAAACCCACTTCTTTCCACTCATCTCACCAATTTCTTTTCCAACTTTAACAAGGACTTCTTCCACATCCGGAAAATCCAAATGGATCTACTGAAAGTTTCAGTAGATTCCAAAATCATCTCTCTACAACATGAAGTAGCCAATCATACCATGTATTTGCAATCTCTCGCAGGCATCGCTCCTTCTCCCCCTTGGTTCAAGGAACAGGCTGATGAAGCCAAAAAGGCTGCCTTGGATCAGCAGTTTGAGAATGTAGATGCAAAGGCAAGAAGTGAATAGACACAAAAGGAAATAGAGGCTGAAGTGGAGACTGGAGCATCAGGGGTGACCAGAAAACCCAAACCCAAGTCAACCAAACCTGCTCCCACTGAACAAATAAAAACCACAACCACAGCCCCCTCTTCCTTAGCATCATCCACCCAAGACATATCAGTTCAAACTGAGTCTGTCCAATCTGAACACAATCCAACCCTTCCTAAAAAAACTTCCCCCACCAAATATATTCCTTCCTCTGCTGGTTTGGTGAATTCCAATCAGGATCGAATACGAAGCTCTACGAACTATCAACGATGTGCGGAATCCATAATTGATATGTATAGAATCAAAAGAAGACAAGCAATTTCATAAACAATCTTCTATTAATCAACCAATAATTACAAGAAGTTCACACAGAAAAACTCTTCTCACACAGAGAAAATCTCTTACAGGTTTGCTGAATTCTGTCAAAAGTTATGAAGAATTCTGCCAAACCTTCTATTTAAACAAACAGCTCAGCCGAACCTTTTCTGATAGCCGAACCCCTAGGTTCGCCAGCCGAACCCTAAGGTTCGATGGGCGAACCCTTAGGTTCGCTAGGCGAACCTAGGTTGCCAAACATATAGGTTAGTCGAACCTTCTCCAGGTTATAGGTTCGCCGAACCTATCAAAGCAATAGGTTCGTCGAACCTGTCTAGGTTCGTGGGCCAAACGAACCTTAGACAAACCTATTAGCCGAAACTTTCTAAAACTCAAAATAAATACAACTTTTTGAATAGAAAACTATTACATATGTGCACTAACAAACTCCCCCTTAATAATTTCTATCAAAAATCTTCATTCTTTGTCTTTAGCTTTTTCTTCTTCTTTGTCTTTAACACCGCTTGATTCTCCAGTCTCTTCACGAACAACATTATCCACCGCTCGTATAACAATCGAACGTGGTATTTTTGCCAACCTCTCAGCTTCCAACTTTGCACCTCTTTCATCTCTTTCCTTTTGCACTTTCATCAGTTCAACATAAAGGTAATTAACATCATCCCAATTGCAACCAGAATGTATACCCAACGTATAACACATTCTTGCAATGGTTTGATATTGAATTGCCATGTCTTTAAAGCTCACACCATAAGCATGGTAACCATCATCAGCATAGATCTCTGCTATATTAAGTAGATCAATGTCATCTTTTGAGCAGTTCACAATCCACACAGGATCAAGCATACGAATCACCCTCCAGTTGTCATCCTGCTTCAGAAGAATCACTCCTTCAGATGTGCTTTCATCATAAAACCAAAACTTAAAGTAAGGATTCCAGTTCTGTTCTATCCTCCTTAGTCTCGGTCTCTTGAAAACTTTAGGCTTTGCATATCCATGAACTTTGTCAATAAATTGTGGTGTCAACAAACTCCATCCAGTTCTTGATTCTTTCTTTAACAATCTCTCAAAAACTTCATTATGTCCAGTCTGAATTGGCTTAATCATCTTCATTCTTGCCAAGCTCATACATTCAAACGATGGTAGACTCATCAGATCTAAAGCTTTTCCAAAATACTGGCATCCGTCTGTTCTTTTCACAACATAGCATCCTTTGTCTGTCAAACTTCCTGAATTGTTATGAAAGTAACCATAACTAACAGTCCTTCCAATCATCTTGGATTTAGATCCAATCTTAAACTTTTTTAATTGTCTAGTCTGGTTTTCTTGATCTTTGTCGTTCATGACTTCAATCATCATCTTGAAAATGTGTAAATGATCAATAATGTATTTCGATTCTTCCTGATATTCCATCCAGAAATCCATGTTAGTCTTTTCTTTAATTTGATCCAAAGATGTCTTCGAAATACTTCCAAGTTCAAAGATTCTCTTCAAAGTATTCATGTTTAACAATTCTTCATCAACAATGTCATCTTTCTCAAAATCTGATAAGTCAAGATCATCATCTTCTTCAAAATCAAACATCAAATCATCATCAGTATCAAATAAATCTTGAAAATCATGTGCAGAATATCCTCCAGCAATCTCTCCTTCTTCTAACTCTTGATCTACTCGAATCTCAAATATATTTCTCTGCAAGTCTATGTCAGAATGCATTTTAAACAAATCAAGAAAAGTAGGCAGAGAATAATCAATAACAGTCTCTGGATATTCAATTGCATCCAAATCTTGAAAATATACATAAGTACAATCCTTTGCCCTATCAGAAGACACATAACTAACTGGAACCGCATCCGTAGAAATCTTTGATGGAGAATACACAATGATAGCCCCTGTCACTGAATTCAACTCAACAGAACCACTACAAAATCCATCAGCACCATCACCATTCTCATCATTATCATCATCATTATGAACATTCATATCAGGATGTGCATCTATGTCTGAATCTCCATAATCCAACTTCTCTTCATCTTCCTCCACTTCATCTTCTTCATCAACATTCACCACCACCTTCTAAGTTCCTGACCCAGAGGCTTCAGTCTTAGAAACCTTAGCTTCGAAATATTTCATCTTTAATCTCATATCAATATTCTCATTCTTGAGTTCAACTATATCTTCTGATTGTAGTAGCTTGATGAAGAACTCCTAGTCAGAGATCTTTTCTTTCATCTTTTTCTTTTCAGCAACCTCTTCATCTCTCCATTTCATCATCAGAGCCATTTGATCCTTCAACTCATCCAATTCTTTTGTGCTTGTTGAAGAAGTTTGATCAGCAACATGCTTTTCTTTGTCTTTCCTGTAGCTTTCAAACTCCTTTGATAACATAGATAATTTTCTCTTAAGATCAGTATCATCATAATTCACAGTAAAGTTAATGTCTCCTAAGTCATCCAGACTTGAAAACAAATCATCTTTAGCTGTAGAGTCTTGATGAAATGGAGTCTCAGGAATCGAAGTAGTAACTGTAGTAGACTCTACAAAAACAAGCATAAATGTAGCTACGTTTACAAACTCAGAAGTTTGTAAAGTAGAAGCAGGAATGGAAGTCACTTGAACTGTAGAAATAATAACAGGAGAAGTAGACATAGGAAGAGACACTGAAGGAGAAGAAGCTGGAACAGTAGAAGTCATACCAAATGAAGACACAACGGTCTTAGTAGTCTTGGACTTTTTCTCATATGGTCCTCCTTTCGCCATTATTTTCTTCCTTTTGGTCTTTGAAGACCCAGCCTCTTCAACCACAAAACTAGGATCAACATTCTCTTCTCTAGCTTCCTCAGCTAACTTAGCAAATTTCTTTTTTAATCTTCTTACCATTTGGTTCCCTACTTGAACCATCTCATATTCAGACTCAGTATCTGGTGAATCTTCACCATCATCATCAGCACCTTCAGTCTGTATATCTGGCATCTCAACATCAACAGGTTCCTGTGAACTCGGTTCCTGTGATGATTGAGTCTGTGGTTTAGCTCGGGAAGATTGACCAGTAGACTTCTTGGCTTGTTGTCTTTGAGGAGGTGGAGGTGGTGCCTGATTATCATCATCATTAAACTCTTCAGCATCTGAACCAGAGTCAGCATGCCTCCAAGCATCATCATCAAGAGCAATGTAGTTTGCCTTGGCACAATGACCTATCATATCTTTCTCTAAGATAACATCTCCGCTCCTTTGATACACCCTGATCTGACCCAGACTGGAATCAGTCATGTGTTTGAGCTTCAACAAATCTCCAGCTTCCCTAGGTAGCAATCCCTCAAGTAATCTTTCATCGATCAACATCTGTACGAATCTAGGATACATATAAAATCGATCCTTAGCCTTCGTGATGTTATCTGACATATACCTAAAAATCATCCCAGAAAAATTGAACGGTTTGTTCAATATTAGGGCTACCATAGCCGATCACATCAGATCTCGCAACTCATCGAACGTTCCTTTCCTCATGCTGAGACAGTGTAGCAACACGTGTGCTAAAAACTTGTATTGAAGTGGAAGCTTGCCCTTCTTCACTGAAATAGAGTTATAAGCTCCAAAGTATCTGATACGCATGAAGCATCCTTTAATGCACTTCTCTGGTATAAAAGTTATACCAGCAGGCTCACCCCCGAACTGTAGTACTCTCCTGATATCTGCCTCTGAAATACGAAGTGCTTGCCCCAGCACATTCGCATCAATAACATACTCATCATCCACAGAAATAACTCTTGCTGACTCCCAGAAGCTCTGAATATGCGATCGATAAATCTGGCATGAGTTGGAGATGGCATAGTAGATCCTTGATCGACGAAGAAACTCGATCATAGGACGAAAATCCTGGCCATTCCGCGTCGTAGGATCAAGATAAGCACAAACATTATGTTTGTCGCCAAAGGTTAAGTTCGCCATTTCTACAATCAGAAATAAAACTCAATTAGTAACAAAAATTAACAAAATTAAAAAAAAACAAAAAAAACAAAAAAAACAAAAAAAAAACTTTCTAAGTATAGACCAGCGAACCTATCCCATGAGACGAACCTAATGCTAGGCGAACCTAAGTTAGACGAACCTGTTATCTAGACAAACCTATTTGAACAAACCTTCTGTTGAATGAACCTTCTGTTGAACGAACCTTATAATGAACGAACCTTCTGATGAACGAACCTCAGAATGAACGAACCTTCTGAACGAACCTTCAAACAAACAAACCTGTTGGTCAAACGAACCTTGACCAAAAGGTTCGGTTCATTTGAAATACATAGGTTCGCCAAGAACCTATCAGATTCAGACGAACCTTCAAGGTTCGGCGAACCTTAGTTCATTCAACGAACCTGTTCATCCAGCGAACCTTTTCCATTTTCAAATCAAAAATTCAAATCTTTGAATTAGAAGAGAAAACTTTACACCCAGGTTCAAAACACAATGATGAACAACTTTTACAAAAACAGTTTGTCCAGAAATTAGAATTTAACCAGTTTTAATTCAATTAAACAGGTTCGATCTAAAAATCCTAAAATCTCTCAGATCTCTCAATCTAGCCGGTGAAAACCAATGAAATCTACCTAGAAATGATCAGCAAGTAATTATGAATCTAAAGAAATCAATGAAAAATTCTGGGAGGTCCGAAATCGAAAATCGAAATATTTCGTCTTGCAGGTTCGTCACAATGTATTCAGATGAAAGTGACGAACCCTTATCACGAACCTTATATTTATACTCACGAACCTTTTCAGATGATCCTTTCAAACGAACCTTTTTCTGCGAACCTTTGCAGCGAACCATTTCAAACGAACCTAGCAAACGAACCTAGCCAGCAAACCTACCAGCGAACCTAGCTAGCGAACCTTGCCAACGAACCTAGCCAGCGAACCTTCTCACAAACCAGGCGAACCTTTTAAAAATTTGAATTTTTATTTAAAATTTCAAAACACATTCATGTTTAATTGTTTCAAGTCAAACAAATAACCAAAAATTATTGATTTAACATCAGATAAAAATAAAAATCTTTTTGTAATTTTTCAAATTTTTAGAACAATTAAACTACAAATTTAACCATTATATCTAAACTAATAAAATAAACAAATCTTTTTGTTTGAGAAAGATCAACACATGAGATCATATTGTTTTACAATTATCAGAATATCTGTATGAATTAAAGAATGAATTTATTAGCAAATTACAAGTCCAAGATGATTGTCAGTATACTTATCCTTTTAAGTTTAGTTACTTAGTTAAGATATCAGATTAAACAAGATTATCAAACACTTTATAATAATCCATTTACTTGAACACATCCCCGATTTGTGAATAACTAATCAAACATAAATGTTCTTGAAACTAATTACTTCAATTTTAACTGGCCTGATCATGCAAAAATAAAGCAGAATTTCTTTTTGAAAATAACAAAATAGAAAACAATTTGAATTTGTTCAAAATCTTGGAATCAAGGTTGATACTTACGTATGCTCAAATGATCCAGAAAATGAACTAAACAATAATTTAAGATTAAGCTTTTAACAATCAGATCGATATTTTCATATACGCAGAGATTGTCCAAATCTTAATCAAAACCAAGAAAACAAATTTAACTCGTTTAAAGCTATAACAATCAGGTCGATACGTAAGTATACGCAAAGAATGTTCCAGCTTTAAAATAAAATAAAAGAAAAACAAAATTAGAATTTCTTTTGAAAATTAAACACATGATCAAACTAGTAATTTTAACTTTTTGTTCAAGAAACACTTTGTCAGAAAAATTACCACTCTTTCAGGACAAAACTAAGTACTGCATTCTAAGCATCTGTTTCTTATAAAGCATAATCAAACTTTTATTTAAACTTATATTAACTAAGTTATAAACCTACTAACACATCATACTTAGTACTTGTAAATACTATTTATGTTCAAATTTTTAATGATACAGATATATCTCTAATTGCAAACAATGTACTATCATTTCTCACATAGTCGAATCAATTTCTCAGATTTTTAATTTTTTAATGTTTTTGTGTTTTTTTTTCAAATGTTTTTGTATTTTCTCCCCCTAAAAACTAAAATAGAAAAGAAGGAAAATTAAAATATCTGATGTTAATTCAATAAAAAATGATTACGAAGGAAGTTGATTCTTGATTACCTCACCCATGACCCGAATTCCATTTAATTTGAGTAAATACTCAAAACGATTTTTGTCAAAGGCCTTGGTGAGAAGGTCTGCCCGTTGCTCATTTGTGTGTCTCTTCACCACATCAATCAGTTTCTTTTCATAGCAATCGCGTATGAAATGAAACCGAATATCAATGTGTTTGGAACGTGAATGATACACCGGATTCTTTGTAATAGCAATGGCAGCCTCGTTGTCAACATGAATCGGGGTGGTCAAAAAATTTAGACCGTAGTCTCTCATCTGTTGTTGTATCCACAAAACTTGGGAACAACAACTGGCAGCCGCTACATATTCAGCTTCACATGTAGATGTAGCAACAGATGTTTGCTTCTTGCACTGCCAAGAGACTAACCTCTCCCCAAAAACTGAGCACCTCCAGTTGTAGATTTGGCATCAGTCTTACATCCTCCATAGTCAGAATCACTATAAGCATGGAAGGAAAAGTTATCATCCTTAGGATACCACAGACCAGTGTCTGGTGTACCCTTCAGATAACGACGAATCCTCTTGACTGCTATCAGATGAGAAACTTTAGGCTTAGATTGATAGCGAGCACAGATACTTGTAGCGAAAACAATATATGGCCTTGAGGCAGTCAAATACATCAAGCTCCCGATCATTCCACGATATAACGTAGCATCGATTAGCTCCCCCTTAATATCAGGTTCAATCCCGTGATTGGGCTGAATGGGCGTGGAAATGGGTTTACAATCAAGCATGCTAAAACGTTTTAGCACATCTTGAATGTATTTTGTCTGATGAATGAAGATTCCATCATCAGTCTGATCAATTTGTAAACCCAAAAAGAACTTGATGTCTAACATGGCACTCATCTCGAACTTCTCAATCATAACCTCTTTAAATTCCAAACACAACTGTTCATCAGTAGACCCAAAGATGATGTCATCTACATAGATCTGAACAAGGAGAATGTCCTTGCCCTTTTCCCGATAAAACAGTGTCTTGTCAATCTGACCCCTATTGAACCCGTGTTCAATAAGGTGAGTCAAGAGTGTCTCATACCAAGCTCGAGCAGCCTGATGTAGACCGTACAGTGCTTTGTCAAGGAGGTATACCTGATCCCGGTGGATAGGATCCTCAAAGCCCGGTGGCTGACAAATGTACACTGTCTCCTTCAATGACCCATAGAGGAATGCAGACTTAACATCCAACTGAAACACCTTAGACTTCTTGTGGGCAGCAAAATCCAGAAAGAGTCGTATTGCTTCTAGCCGCGCCACTGGTGCAAATACTTCGTCATAATCAATCCCTTCAATTTGTTTGAATCCTTGAACAACTAAACGTGCTTTGTTCCGAACAATCACGCCTCTGTCATCTCTCTTGCACCGTAACACCCATCTGGTGCCTATCTTCTTCTCTCCCTTAGGCAAATCCACTAAATGCCATACTCCCAGTTTCTGAAACTGATTCAGCTCTTCCTGCATGGCCTCCACCCAGGCAGGCTCACGCAGTGCCTCAGTTACAGATTTTGGCTCAATCTGAGAAATAAATGCAGAATGCATCCATAACTCTTGAGTTCCATGAGTTCTCTCCAACTCAGCATACAAACTATCTGTGTTTGCAACTTGATTTCTTGTCTGTACTCCAACAGACGGATTTCCAATGATCTGCTCCACAGGATGATTCACATGGACTCTAGTCACTGGCACTTGCGGGACTCCAACATCATGATCAAGATTTGTGATATTCTGATCTACATCTTGATCATGAGAAACTGCATCTTCAAAAATATCCTGATCATCCTCAGATGACCAATCATCATTCATTACTTCTGAAGTGCCTTCCTCTGTTGGATGATTATCTTCAGCTAGATGAGAAACACCTTGATCATCAGAATTCTGTAGATCATATAACATCTGCAAGGATATTTCATCATCAGTAACATTAGGAGACAAGTTAAAAGACTCAAAAAGTTTATCATAGTCGAAAAGCCAATTTGGTCCTTTGCCTTTAGGTATAGGTGTATGTCTTTGAACGTCCACATTATACCATAGTTCCACAACACCCGTGCGTTTGTTAAACACCCGTTTGTTGGGTAGGCTGTACCCAAGAAAGAAACCTTCTTCAACCTTAGAGTTGAATTTAGCATCTTTCTTAAGCATGGTACACGGAGCCCCGAAAGGTTCCAAGTGTTCCAAATTTGGTTTTCGATTTTGAAGCAGTTCATAACAAGTCTTGTTATGTCTTTTCACAATTAGCACTCGGTTAAGAGTAAAACAGGCGGTCGTTACGGCTTCACTCCAGAAAGTAATGGGGAGCTTCGAATCAGCAAGCATAGTTCTAGCAGACTCAATCAATGTCCGGTTCTTTCTCTCAGCAACACCGTTCATTTGTGGTTCATACGGTGCACTAAATTGTTGCTGTATGCCCTTTGAGTTACAAAATTCTTCCATGTTTTGATTCTTGAACTCTGTCCCATTGTCTGATCGAACACGCCTTACTCTCAACTTGTACAATGTCTCCAACCTGTTCTCCAATAAAACAAAATTTTCATAAGTTTCAGATTTAAACTTTAAGAACATTACCCATGAAAATCTCGAAAACTCATCGGTCACCACAAAACAGTATGATTCACCACCGATACTCTTCACATTAATCGATCCAAACAAATCCATGTGAAGGAGTTCGAGTGGTTTATCAATAGAAAACACTGTCTTTGTTTTATGGGACCTCCTTTTCTGTTTACCCTTCTTGCAAGACACACACACATCAGGGAGTTTAAAGTGTTTCACCGGTACTCCTTCAACCAAGTGACTATGCTCTAAATGATTCATCTTCCTGATATGTATGTGACCTATTCGTCTGTGCCAAGACCTAGTATCATGCTCGGTTGCTTTTGACACCAGACACGTTTCCACCTTGTTTACAGTCTCCGCCTTAGTCATGTCCAAAACATATAAATCCTTACTCCTGTCAGCAGTCATCTATATCCGTTCTTCAGGAATCTGAATTCCTTGTTGAAGCACATAACACTTTTCATCATCAAACAACACCTTATACCCTTTGTCACATATCTGAGACACACTCAAAAGATTGTTAGTTAACTCCTTGCAGTAATTCATGTTGTCAAAGGAAACTTTACCATTAGTCAAACTACCACATCCTATAATCTGACCACCTTTGTCAGCTGCAAAATTAACATAACATCCTTTCATTTCTCTGAATTCTTTCAACAGTCCTAACTCTCCTGTCATGTGCCGTGAGCATCCACTATCAACAATCCAGCGATTGTTGATATGGCCCATGAATGCCACCTGCACAATAAATTAAAACAAAATTTTGATCAGTACCAAAAGGGATGACTCCCGCCATTCTGGCGTTGAGTCTCCCTGAATAGCCTCCTGCCATTCAATTTAGATGAACTACTTGAAGTCCCATCTTCCAAGTATTCATCCTTTCTCACAAAAAATTTTTCATCTGACCTGTGTCTGAATTTTCCAAAAGAATTAGAATTTCCACTTTGTTTTGAAAATTGTTTAGAGGAAAAGTTGTCACAAAATTCATCATCAGATGATGATGTCTTTTTCAAAACCCTTTTAACCTGTTGTTTGTTATTAAAAACTTTTCTTTTCTGAAACTTTTCTTCCTTGACCCAAACACAATCAGAATCAAATTTCCTGAGTATCCTCATCTCTTCTTCACTAGGCTTTACCCTCCTAGGACTTCCACAAAAATGGATCACATGACTGTCATTAACAGAATTCTTTCTGATCTTGTGATTTGGACAATTTGCTGAAATATGTCCTTTTCCTCCACAGGTAAAACACTGTCGTGTTTCACGTGGAATGAAAGTATGAAATCTGTTGCAATTTTCCAAATCACAGTCAGCAATGACATGACCCATTTTCCCACATCTGTAGCATTTCCTTGATGATGCACTCTTTGGTTTTGATTCATCACACCTCTTAGATGAACCCAAAGATTTGGAAGCTACAGAAGGAGATGAAATTTTATTCTTAAAACCAGTGGTTTTTGTCTTGGAATTATTCTGTTGAATTTAAGAAAGCTTTGATTTGCCCTTGTTTCCAGCCCCACTTTGATTTCCCTTGTCAACCACTTTGACAAACTTCTTATCCACTTTTTCAGAAATACCCTTTTGTTTGTGAAAAGTATTACTCGACTCTCCATTCTGTGTAGTCGAAGACTTAACAAACACAATTGGCTTAATAGTGGAGTTTTTGACTTTTAAATCTGGTTTGGAAACAAACTTTTGTTTAACCACTGTTTTTCCAGCTGATTTTACTTCAGACTTTGATTTCTGAAATATTGGACTCTTCTTCTCAACAGTGTTAACTCGTTGATGACCAATCATTCTCAGAATATCAGCTGGATATTCTGAATCAGTAATATCCTCTATAATAGGAGCATCAAAGTCAACAGATTCTTTGTCCTCAGACAAGACACTTTCAGCATCCTCTGTTACTTGTTCAAACACATCCTCTTTTAAGGAAACCGGATGAACTTCCAAAGCTGAATCAATTTCAGGTCTTGGAACATAACTGGGAGGATGGGGCACAGCATGAAAACCAATTCCAAAATTATCATGCGAAGATCTTTGCATGGCCGCAAAGTAATCGATGACATATGTAGAATTCTGGTAGTTTTCAAGCTTGCCTTTGTGCAATTCAGCCTCAGCCTTTGCTGCAGATAATTCTACTTTCAACTTCTGAACTGAATCCAGATGCACAGAAACGGCATGATTATTCTGTAAAACCTTGATTTTCAAATCTTCATTTTCTTTAGCAAGATCAGTTATCTTTTTGTCAAATGCCTTTTCTTTTGAAATCAACTTCTTATTGGCTTCTGTGCATTCTCTCAGATCAGAAGTTAGTTGAGAATTCATCTCTTTCAGTCTGTCAATCATCTCAAGCAAATCATTATGTACCTCATTCACCTCCTCGACCTTTTCTTTGCCTTTCCCAGATTCTTCTTTCAACGAAGCCATGAATGCACCCATAAGATCATCATATTGTTTCCCCCAGTCATAACCCTCATCAGCTTGACGACTCACAAGTGCTTTAGAAGATGATTCTTCAGATTTCTCTTTCTTTTTCTGATAATCTTCTTTTGGCTTGAATGGGTTCAGATTTCCTTGCTTCTTAGGGTTCTTGCATTCTCTTGCAAAGTGACCATGTTCCCCACAGTTATAACACTGAGTAGATTTTGGATTAAATCCAAATTTTGTGTTTCGGTCAAAGGTGAATTTCTTCCCGGTCTTCTTCTCATACCGATTGATTCTGCGGATAATACTCGCCAAAGCCCATTGCGTATCTATCAGTTCCATTTCATCCTCATCAATTTGTGCACAATCTTCAAAAGTCAGATTTGCATTTCCAATCCTTCCAGCCACCTGTTCATCGTATGCACTAACTACACACGATAAAATAGACATATGGTCTTTAACCGCTTCAACTGTAACTTTTCCCAAATTAGTAGTGTTAAGCTGCACAGGAGGTGATGTAGATTCAGACTTCTTCTCATTGATAGGACAGTGTGAACTAGAACTTGTAGACACCGAAGAACTCTGAGTACTTTCTGAAGTTCTAGACACGAAAGCAGTCTGTATCTTGGCAGATGATGCAGGTGGTGTAGCAACAGAACCACCATACAAGGAAGGATCTTATGTGACATTTACTCGCCTCGCTTTCCTTTTGTTCTTCATTTCTTGTTCCTCAAGTTTCTGAATAAACGCTACCAATGTCAATCCAGGTAGATTTTTTCCCAATATGAGCACCAAGTAGTTCCATTTATCTGGTAATGCATCAGCTAAACAATCAATCTTCTCATCTTCTGAATACTCAATGCCATATTTCCTCACTTCAGTCAACAAGTGTCTGTATCTGGTGATTAAGGCATCTAGAGTCTCATTTCCAACGATGTTAAAGTTCTCAAACTCTATACTGATGTCTGTAGCCTTCATCTTTTTCAGATTTGTGTTGCCTTCAACTCTAGCCTTTAATGCATTCCAAAGACTGTAAGCAGTCTTGTGTTCTTCAAACTGATGCAGAATTTGATTTGGAATGGCTTGACTCAATAACCAATAAGCCTTTTTCTCCGAGTCATACTTTTTCCGTTCATCTACATCCAATCTTTCCAATAGTTGAAACAAATCAGTACCAACCACCCTGGGTCTCTCATAAGGAGATAAAATTCTCTCCCATAAATTTGTATCTGTGCCATTTAAATGAGTTTCAAAACGTCCCTTCCAGTTATCATAATCAACTAAATCCAATAGCTTTGGCACTTTATTGGCACTACCCACTTCTGTCTCACTGATCAAAATGCTCTGAAGTTTAGAATTTTGACTTGCCATAGCCACGTACATGTCAGACATAATTTCTGATTTGATAAGCAGCGAACCTTTTCTAGAATAACACTAGCCGAACCTTTTGACTTAGGCGAACCTTCAATCAAATCACCGAACCTAGAGCAGCGAACCTTGAACTCACGAACCTTGATCACAATCAAGCCTCCAGATAGGCAAACCTATATATAGGCGAACCTTGAAGCAAACGAGCCCTTGAACAGACGAACCCTGAAATAGGCGAACCTTGAAACCAGACGTTCGGAACCTTCAGACGAACTATATCTCACGAACCTTCCAATACTGACGAACCTTGAACTAATCTTGCACCCGAACCTCAGACGAACTATGAACAGTAACCAGCGAACCTCCAACGAACTATCACCCAAACCTTGCCGAACCTTGACAGAACCTTTGCCGAACCTTTCACGAACCTCAGTCGAACCTTTTCAGAAATACAAGAACATTCTGAAAATCACCTTCTAACAGCGAACCTTTCTGTTCAGCAATTCACAGGTTCGTCTCACAAACCTGTACTGTAGATTTCGAACTTTTTGAGCGGGAAACCTTCCAAAACTCTGAAAAATCCTCCTAAAACTTCAAAATCACACCTCCAAATCTTCAATTGTTGCAATTCAACAACAAATGATGATAATATCAGCCTCAAACAGCAAACAATCGATCAAGAAGAAAAAAATATGAGCCATCAAATATCTTCAAGTCTTCAAAACTTCAAAATCACTAGAATTCTTTGAATTTGTTGTGTAGAACCTCACCAAACGCTCTGATACCACTGTTGGTTTGGTGAATTCCAATCAGGATCGAATACGAAGCTCCACGAACTATCAACGATGTGCGGAATCCATAATTGATATGTATAGAATCAAAAGAAGACAAGCAATTTCATAAACAATCTTCTATTAATCAACCGTGAATTCCAATCAGGATCGAATACGAAGCTCTACGAACTATCAACGATGTGCGGAATCCATAATTGATATGTATAGAATCAAAAGAAGACAAGCAATTTCATAAACAATCTTCTATTAATCAACCAATGATTACAAGAAGTTCACACAGAAAAACTCTTCTCACACAGAGAAAATCTCTTACAGGTTTGCTGAATTCTGTCAAAAGTTATGAAATTCAGCCAAACCTTCTATTTAAACAAACAGCTCAGCCGAACCTTTTCTGATAGCCGAACCCCTAGGTTCGCTGGCCGAACCCTAAGGTTCGATGGGCGAACCCTTAGGTTCGCTGGGCGAACCTAGGTTGCCAAACCTATAGGTTCGTCGAACCTGTCTAGGTTCGTGGGCCAAACGAACCTTAGACAAACCTATTAGCCGAACCTTTCTAAAAATCAAAATAAATACAACTTTTTGAATAGAAAACTATTACATATGTGCACTAACATCCTCACCTACAAAAACCTATAGAGAGGACTCACCCACTCTATCTCCCAAATCTAATTCTCAAACCCTTCTGGACTTGTCCAGAGAAACCTCGCCCAATGACACTATCTTGAATGCATCCAAAATAAACCAAAAACCCAGACCCATAATCACTCGGTATTTCATAAGAAGACAAAAGAGTGTAGCCAGAAAATCCAAAACTCCCACTACCAAACTCAAGAAACCTTTAACTCCCATCCCAGAACCAAGCTCAGACTCAAGTGATGATCAGCCCATCTCTTCTCTAATGCCAAGAAAAAGAAGGCTTAGATTAGCTGATGATGATGAGTCTGATTCCAATCCATCCAAGACTACCAAAGCTCCCTCTCCAAAAAAGCCAACTGAGGCTGAAGTTAAGAAATCTCAAGTCTCCCCACCAAAAGAATCTCTCTCTCCAAAGAGGCAATTCCCTTCAACTGAAGAGCTTCAAGAGCAACAAAATAAAGAAGCTGAAAGGGAAAGTAAAATCTTAGCTGAACTTAAAGCCTCTACTCTTTCAAGAGAGGAACTGATCAAATCCTATCAGGATTAGATAGTCCTGATTGATCAACAACAAGACAAAACTTATCAGGCTGAGAGGGAGATTCACATCAAGTTTCTCCTAAATGAAGGTAAGTACAAGGTTGAGACCTTCATCAATTGGACATCTCAAGTCTCAGAAAGGAAGCTGAAATACTTTCTAAAAGAATAAAGGAGGCTAATAAAAAGAAGAAGACCATTGAGAAGATGTAACATCAGTGCCAAAATCGTAACCGGAACAGTGACGTGTACAGCAGCTCAGGTACGAACTATGTGTATTACATGTGTACTGTGACAATTGAGTTTGAAGGATTACGTCATCAAGAACGTAAGCATATTCGATCGTGCTTGAAATCCACGTTTAGTTGACAATCGAAAGTATTACAGGATGATAGCATGCGAGAAATGATGAACGTGGGCAAAAACCGGGCGCGAAACGGAGTTACGGATTGCCCGGAATCGCGAAACGAAGTTTCTGTCGAAAAATGGACGAAAAACCCCTGGGGCGGTACGCCCCGGGTCATGCAACGGCCATAGGCGATGCGCGCGGGGAGCAAACGAAAATATCTGGTGGCCCTGGTCCGCGCGGTACGCGCGGCGTGAAGAGGGGATTTGGGGCGATGCGCCTAGGGATGATCTGATCGGCAACTTGCTTAAAAATCAAGTTTTTCATTCTTATCTCAATCCCAACCTTCCTCTCGAAGGTACCAGCTCTCACCCACGAAAATTCTCTTTCAAACCAGCAAAATCTTCATTTTGAAGGCCTCACGACGTTTAGATCGCATCTAGAAGTGTTAAAACAAGTCCTGATCATCATTTTACCGGCAGGAATTCGTCAGAATAGGTAACGAATCATTTTAACCTTCTGGTTTGATTATGAATGATTAAATCTTGATTTTGAACGTAATGATATAGTTAGGGTTGTTGATTATTTCCTAGATGATGGCTAGGATTGATTATAAATGACAAACTCGAACTGTTAACGGGTAAATCCTTGTTTGGAGCCGTTGTAATGCCCGGTTTGCATGAAATCATAACAATGGTTTAAACCATTTGATTGTGACAATGTAGGTGATTAGTTTGATTAATCTTTGACATGCAACGTGAAAGTTGGGTGTTTCAAACTAATCACAATCATTAACATACTCATTGGAATGATTATCTGATGTTCATGATAACAGTCAGATTAGTATGTTAAACATGGTTATTAAACCTAATCCAATACTACATTGTGATATTTCATGATATTTGGGTAATCAATAACAAGGATTGATCATTCCTAAGCCATTAACCTGTCTAGGAACTGCTTTAGCATAATAATCAATAACATTAACTATTTGACTAATATGAGAATATTCTGATTAATCAAGGTTGTCATCAACATAATATTAGGAACCTGGATCAGTGTAGGTTCCTATATTATCATACATATGATATGATATTAAGATAATCATTAAAAAAATCTTATATTGGTTTGATGACTATTAAGGCAATGTCTTTGACATTGGATGTTCAAGAAGATTTAATCAGTAAGTTAAAACATTAATAACTCATTAAATAAAACTAAATGCAGAATCATCATATTATTACCAGTTTGTGTGATATTCTTCTACCACTGAATCATCAGGTAAGTTTCGTACAACCCCTTTTCTTTTTAATGTTTTATAAACATCGGGGTAACTCTGCAAACCTTTTTCTGAACATATGATATGCATCACTGTTATCTGTGTGATTTCATGTGACTTTTGTGTGATTTCATGGGATTTTGCCGTTAGCATCTTTATCACAGTATCAAAAGTCCTCATCTCTTGCACTGTATCTAGTGAACCCATGTGGGGCCGAACAGGAATCATTGATAGTACTATTGGCTGACAACCCATTCACTGGGAGGATTGCATCTCCCCTGGTGTGAATGTTTGGTACATGTTTCCATAACAACTTTCTTAATGTTTGTGATAGACATTAAGATCATGAGGCATTAAGATATTTACCGACGGGTAGTATCTTCGTGAACGTACAACTGTCCGAAAGGAACTAGATACGGGTCCCATGATTATCCAGAACTGAACATTTTGAGAACTTACTTATCATATCATATTGTTTTAAATTGAACTGTCGAACTCACCAGCTTTGTGTTGACGTTTTAAACTCAACATTTTTGCAGGACCACGGTGACGACACGGTGAGGATGCACTTCACTTAGTTGAACCTAAATGTATCAGATTATGTAATCTATTTAGTTGTTAAGTTGATGTAACAAACGAAACCCTTGTAATGTATTTATTTTAAGTAAATATGTGTGCTGTGATATCGGTTCAAGTAAGTCACACCTCATCTCTGAGTCATCACCACTATGCTTCCGCAATCACATCAGAGTAGCAAGTGACCTCATCACAGGTGAGGAGAGGTGGGGGTGTGACAGGGTGGTATCAGAGCCACAGGTTATAGAATTTAGGTGGACGTAGAAACCTAGACTATAACCATAGGCTCGTGTAGTAACACAGAGAGCACCGAACATTGCTAATGAACAAAACTTGTTTTTGAATTAAGCCAGAATAATCAAGTAGTACAAATTACAGTTTTGACTGGCCAGCACAACTGGAATTTGCATCACTTGTATGTTCTAGTAAATTTCAATACAAGCATAACCATAATAACTATGAGAACGATTAGCTGCTTTAAGTTAGGAGGACATGTCATATCATGTTTATGTTGAATGTTATTATTCAATATCTATTACATGGTACTGATCTGGGAACTTTGTTTATACAGCGATGGCCGATCAAGGGGAGAGATACATTTACCAGAGGTTTCCCTATGTGATACTAGACGATACACCGAGCTCGAGTTCGGGGTCTGATTCCGATCCGTTGGAAGTATCTGCGGCTGCATCACAGGCTGCTACACCTGTACCACAGACACCACCAGCACCAGTACCAGCACCTATGACATCTCCACCGAGAGCCCCAGCGTGGTATGGACTCAGACGGATGCGAGGTCAAGCTCGCAAGACGACAGGTCTTCCTCCTAGACGTCAGATGGCGCCTAGAGATGAGCTCGGCACCATACATGAGGTGGGGGAGTCATCCCGTCAGGCTGAGCTTAAAGCCCAGCTACAGCAGGTCACTCAGGATCTGCAAAGGATGAGGCAGGATATACAGCAGCAGAATGCCATGATAGATGATACCCGTAACACGGTATTGGAGATTTTGACTTCTCACTTGACCACTATAGATCGAGTGAACACATTAGAGGTGGACACACAGGCGTGGAGGACTTTGGTGGAAGAGCGGTTGCGAAGGACGTGGGTGCAGAGGATTATTGCTACCTTTTGGCAGCAGGTTGAGGCGTTGAGAGCAGGAGTGGTGAGGGTGAGAGAGTTTTTGGTTTGGCTTGGGATGGCCAGCTTCGAGACCAGGATGATAGTTTTGGGTGTGATTATGGCGGCTGTAGCCATGATGTTTTCCTGCTTATCGTACTTTTTACGATAAGTATGTTCAGACGGTTCTTTTGGGGATATCATATGCACAGATGGATAGGTTGTTGGTACGTAATGTAGAAGGGAAGGTATGATTGTTAAAAAGATCCCTGGTAGTTGGTATTTATATTAGCGTTTCTGATAGTTCTTGTATTGAAACTTTTGGTTGTTTAATAGCTGATATTGTATAATAAATGGGTTGCTTATGAATCTCTATTTGTATCTATTGTGTTGTATGTGATATGTGGAATATGTATGTATATTAAAAACATTTCAAAGTCCCTTGTGGCATCATATCAAAGTCCCTTGTGGCATCATATCAAAGTCCTGTGTGGCAACATTTCAATTGTCTGTGTGACAACATTTCAAAGTCCCTTGTGGCATCATTTCAAAGTCCTGTGTGGCATCATTTCAAAGTCCTGTGTGGCAACATTTCAAAGTCCTGTATAGCAACATTTCAAAGTCTTGTGTAATATTTTGCCATGTTTTTGAATTATCAGGACTGAGTATAACTACAAACATTTGGGTGATTCTGTGTATCGAAAACATATCAGAACTATATCAATGTAGTTATACTTTGCTTTCTATAATCACATTTCAATATAAATTTCAGGGTAACTGAATATGATTGAATTTATGTGATCAAACGGGTTATAACTATAATGTTCTTGAACTGACCTGAGTTTGTCTGCATGTGAGCAGAACTATGGCTCCAAAAAGAGGTCGACCAGCTAGGTGGATAGCATACTTGGCTGGATAGCATATGTGGTTGTTGGTGAGGTTAAGGTTGTCATTCGGTCAGGTTTCTACAAGTTCATTTTTAAACAAAACAATATGAACTCATCAACCATGTGTTGATTTGATCTTTTTGCATGACTTCTCATGTGACGAACAGGTTAACTAGGAGTTCGTGCTATTTACTAGGGTGCCCAAATAGAGGACCGAGTATTTTTGAAAGTGCATATTTTTGAACATCATTATACGAATTCTTTTGTATATCTTGTGTAGATACAAGATAGATGAATTATGATGTTAATTAGTAGATTTACATTGTCAAATTATGAACGATACAGATGTAATTTAACTTTGTAATTCTATTTTAGTAGTGCTTTCGCATTTATTATCATGTGCAATGTAAACAATCTGATCACTTTGATTATCACGCCCCGGGACCATTCCGCCTGACAGGACATTCCCGCCGGCTCGAGGTGTGACAGTAGAGAAAAAGAATAAAACACATCCTTATCCAAAATCAGTGGGAGCCAAGGAATGTAATCATGAGATGGAGGGATGAATTTCTATTTGATGAATTGGCCAAATTCAAAAGGGTCTATAGTGATCATCCTGAGCTCTGGAAAGAGGTCACATCACCCTCCACCGCCTTGGTATCTAAGCTTAAGGAGGCAGACCCAAGTACAATGATTCATCATCTGCTGAATGCACCTCTGGGAAATTTGTATGCTAGATCTGAGGAATCACCCTCGGCTCTCAAGTTTAAACCTTGGATCGAAGATGAAAAGGAGTTCCTACCAACTCTCTTGAAAGACTATGAGCCTCATCAGCATGCTGTAGTCAAAAATGTGCTTGAATCTAGGGATCAAATCAAAAGAAGAGAGATTGTCCACTGGCCTTCAGCATCCCCTCCCAATCTCTCTATAGCTCCTTCTCCTCAATCTCAATCTTTTCTACCCATTCTAGAGCAAGAATCAAGAGGTGGTTCTTTGATAAATACTCCAAATCTATAACCATTGAAAGATTCAATGGGTCAAGAACCTTCTTCACAGATTGGGACTACATCCTTAACATCCCCAAGGATGATCTGAAAGAGCTGCAACATAAAACCTTGGAGAATGTTGACACAAACTATGAAGTCCTACAGTTTGTGCGCAATCTCAAGAATCGAATTAATTTGATTTCAAGGCAAAAATAAATGGTTTTGGCTTTATCAGTCCAGAGGGAGATTATTGGAAAACTAAGGACTGATGAGCAAAACCACTGAAGCCCAACAACGGAATAACAACCACGGATTGCCTAATCGCGGACACTTGTTCTTAACCACTGTCTTTCAACCACGGACTACAACAGCAGATCCAACAACAACGGATCAAATAACCACTGATCCAACAACAACGGATCCAACAGCTAAGGCAACAACCGCGGATCGGGTCTTGAAGACAACAGTGGAATCAACAACCGCGGAATAGCTTCCGCTGTTCAACCACTTAAGACATAACAACTGATCACAACCACGGAAAAACAACTGTAGACCCTTGTTTCCGTAGTTGTTGACTTTTATATCAGTTGTTGTACATTTTTGTCTGCATCAATGTATGTATTTCTGTCAGCTGTTTGTCTTATTATTTCTTGTCCTGTAACATTGAATGTTGGGTATTTATACCCCAACATTCCCAGAAATATTTGAATTGAATTCCTCGAAAATTCCTGGTGCTATTATTCTGTTTTCTCCTTTTCTAGCAATACTAAACAACCTGAAAATAACTAAGTGTTCAACTTAAGAGGGAGTGAATACCTAGGCTTTGATCTTGAGTCTAAAGTCTAATATTCTTGCTTAAATAACTCCTCACGGTTCAACGTAGGTTAAGTTTGACAATTGTTTGATCGAGATTAACTGTCTCGATGGATCCCTAATATCGATGGTGAAGGATACGTTTGAAGTGGTTCCCGTCGATATTGATAATATCAATCTAGTAGTGTCGATGGAACAAATTCGATGAACCCTCCCATCGATATTGTCAATTTCAATTGGGTCTTCTTCCCCAACCTGCCATGGTCGACCAAGGTAGTTGCAGGTTCCAAAACTCATTCTAAACGGCATATATTAGGTTTATAAAAACATTTAAACTTGTTTAAAGGTGATGACATGTATCAATTGATGATTTAGGCTAAGACTGAAAAGGAACTCTTAGATCTACCTTCAAATCACGATTGTTAGCTCGAAATAATCGTGGGTTTGTGATCTACATGAGTGGATAAACGTTTTGAAAAGAAAATCAAGCAAAATGGTTGAGAATTGGTGAAGTTCTCTTAGAGAGAGTTCCGGATTTTGGGTTTTAGAGAGAGAGTAAGTGTGTGAAAAATAAAGAAGAAGAAATCGGAAGAAGAGGGATAGGGCTTTTATAGCCTAGGCCACTTCCGTGTGTTTGGTTCTCCTCATTTACACGTCCTCGTATCAATTTTTCGGTTTTCTATAAATTATCTTTAAAACATGAAATATTTTATAAAAATGTTTTCTTTTAAATCTTTCAAGGTGGTGATTCCTAATAAACGTTTTTAATTCATTTTTATTACTTTAAGTATTGTAAGAATATTTATTTTGGTTGTCTCATTGGAACGCGTAACTTACGTTTATATCTGTAAAGATCGTCACCTTTACAAACACAACACTCGTATCGTATTCCAACTTGATTTTATGGAATATCGTTTCAGAATTATTATTCCAATTAAATATATTCGTGTGAATCGTCACCCACGCGAACACACTATTAGGTTAACCTTTCTAAAATAACATTCGCATTTTCAATTATGCTTGTGTCCTCACCAACGCGTAAACATTTTCATTATCATTGTTATTTTAATATGTTTATCAATTCCGACTTCCAAAGAATTCTCCTCACTAAATCATATCACTGACACATCCATGATATACCGAAGTAAGTTTATGTATAGGGCATACGTAGAAGTCGGTCGCAACCTATTCAGCTGCCAGCCCACCACCACTTCGATAAATCATGACCATGTATCGTTGCCTATATTTAGTGATAGAATCTTACACCTTTACCCAAAACTACTAAACCAAAATGTGTCATATATGTGGAAACTGTAATAACTTCTCCGGTTATGTTCTAGTTATATAGTAAGTACAACTTCCCGGCAGTTCATGTGTTTCAATTATGTGTTCTCAATAATGAAATTCAACAAAACAACATTAAATAACTCAATAGCATCATGTGTTCTACCATAAGTATAATCAATGCAATAATAATTACCTGAAAAGCAGTGACGTTACACGTTTTTATTTGTTTTCACCTAAATCAAATTAATATACTCATAAATGATATTCTACATATCAATTAGCATCAAATCATCATTAAATAAGAAAATCAACTTAGATTACAATAAATCTAAGTAATTCAGGGGTCAAAATCACCCAAAGTCATTTTTAACAACTCTTTTGGTTATTTATCAGATGTATAATTATATCTCAACAATGTTACTCTAATGTTCACCCTTTGATATTTCCATTATAGATTTCAAAACTTCAACCCAATTATCCACACTCTAGTTAGTTTGTAATCAAACATAGTTATAATGTTCTCTTCACTAGTACTTCCGTCATAACTTATAAACTATACTTTCACACTCTAGTGGTTAATCATAAAACTACCACTGTTACTATGATGTTCTCAACCTAGTCCTATCATAGATTCAATTCAACCCAACAAACTACAAGTTTAACATTTTTTTTCCAAAAGTTAATACTATAATATGCACCTTCCTGTATTTCTATTGTAGTTTTACTCAACCAACTGACACTATAGTTTATTATTAAATAACTATAATTCCAACAATTATGATATCAAATTGATCAAGAATTCATTTTCACAACCAAACTACTTCATCTTTGAACTAAACATTACATATTCAAACAAATTCAATTAGTAGATTAAATATGCTACACATATATGATGTGACATACCTTAGTTTTTTGCTTATTAATAAACTATAGGAGCTTTCCCTTCCCTTTGGTTCTTTTTGGAAATTTCCTTATCGCCACCTAAGTAATCAACATATCTAATTCTCTTACACTTTCATACTTGTTAAGATTAACATTGGTTCATTCAAATTGACTCATTTGCTATCAAGTTCTCAAATTGTCTATGATGATAACCATTTCAAATCAAAATTAGATATTCAATTCACCAAATTAACCAAAAGTCAAACTCTTGATATTTCAACAAAACTTGGTGTGCATAACTTCTTACACATCTTTTAATCATTTCTAAATTATAATCAACTTCCCAATTTCATTAAAAATCAATCAAGTTTATGTAAGCTTCCAATCTCATGTAAAAACCAAAATACAATAAATCCTGAAACGGTTGTTACCGTAATTCGGATTTCATTCAAAACCAAATACGAACCGAATTTCGATTTTTTTCAGTTTTGTTTTAACTCACTTGAATTCGATTCATTTAGTTTTCAATTTCGATGGAAAAACTTTCACGTCAAATAACTGAGAACCAAATGAATGAAGAACCCTATATGCTAAAAAAAGAGAATGACCTAACTGTTTATTTATAAGTTTTACATTCCAAGTTGTTTTATTGTTAACAACATTAATAACATGTATATTACACGGTTTGTATAAATGAATTGTCAAAGACTTTGTATAAGTATACAAAAATGGAAAAAATAGTTGAAAAAATAAGTATGACATAACTTAAATATTCATAAAGTGCGCAATAACAAAGAAATAATAAATTATTATTTACATTCTAAAAATATAATTCTAGCATTATTAGTATTTTCTTTTGATAACCATAGAAACCCACTTACGTGGTAAACCCACAGCTCCCCCGCAATACCCGACTAACTAAGAGAAACAGGTAAAACGCGAAACAACCAACCGGGTCGGCACCTCTAAGGAAAACTGTTCTAAGCGATATTATTACTATTTAGAAGTAATGGTTTTAATATATTTCATATTTTTTAAAAGTGTTCGTTCTTTTTGAAAAAAAAAATTATTCTACAAAAAATCTTATATTTTATTATAATTGAGCTTTTTTAAAAGTGCTTTTTAATAATATTTTGTAATATCTATTTTTTTTATTTTTTAAAAGATGTAAATAATATAAAATGTGCTTAGTTATTATTTAATAAGAGAGACATTTCATGTGAGAAAGAGATGGGAAATTAGTATACATGTCATAGATGTACTTTAGAAAGAGATAGGAAATTAGTATATAAATCATCTTTTGGTTTATTACATTAAAAATAGAAGTTTTAGGCGTGACCGTCAAAATCAGCTTGTCAAAAGAAAATATCAATCAGATCAACACCCAGTCGATTTAAACTACGGCGTAAGTAGGCTTAAAAGCCATAACCCACAAGCCCAATTTCCTTCAAGACCAATCAGACAATCAAGCAAACACGACTTTTAGTAAACAAAGTAATTATGACACATAACTGAAAACAAGAAATAACCAAATTGCATCGACCAAAACGGTCTACAAAGCAAGGAAAACATATGGAATCAAAATGCGGTAGTCAAGAACATCGATTAGTTTGTAGGGTGTAAGCGAACTGAGATGCATGAGAGCACCTTGAAATCAAGTAACAAAAGCTTGAATAGAGCTTAAATTGAAGTTCATTTAGTACCATTTGTGGGGTCAACAAGACTCGCAAGTTTGCACATCCTCTTGGAAGTTTACATTTGAAAACTTTAAGGTTACAAATGCCCTAAATATCAGTATCCTTAAATCAAACCATGTTTGGCCTTTGAGGGAGCAAGAGATTGTAGAACTTATTTGGCAGAAAAAAACGTTTCCCCTTGGTGTCGATGGCTTTCTTCCATCCACACCATCCACCGTTCACTATTGTTTTTAAATCATCACTACCCGTATAGTGAGGATCTAGTATTAAAAATGCACAATCTCCATTTAAATCGTTGTAATCAACTCCAAGAAGGGTATATGCAAGAACCCCACCACCTGCATTTGCATATGGTCACAACCCAAAAATATTAGTACGCTAATTACGATTACCAAACAATAATAATCTAACTTTTGGAATAAAACAGCCTAGCAGGCTGTATGAACTAAACACAAGCTATGGATGACTTTCCAACATATTGGCATGTGTCCCTTTTAGCCTTGGTTTTAGAAAACACAACATGCCCATTACATTGTTGGATTTATATTTACGGACCCGATAAGTTAACGTAACTAACCGAGTTGTGACCCGTAAGAGTTACACCTTGGTCAACGAACATTAAATCTACTTAACTTGATTAACTGGTATTCACGAACGGATTCATAATTTATAATTGTTATAAATTATATAAGTTTAATTACTTATTTAATTAAACTAATGGTGTTGGGCTTGATGTTGTGTATAGGACCTAAACTAACTAGATTAGGCTTTAGGGCCCAAAGTAAGTATATAAGATTAATAGGGATTAATCTAAAAAAAAAAAAAGCATGCCCTAATTTTTTCTCTGCCGTAAGAGAACAAAAACAAAATTGGAGTTTGTGTTTTTGTTTTTTTCGTGAAGCTGCTGTCGAACACAACAAAAACCAAACAAAACAAAAGGAATAGGTTTTTGTTGGTTTTAAAAGGATTGCCGTAGAAGACAAAACAAGTGGGGAATTCTTGTTTTTCTTTTTTGCCATCGAAGATATCAAAAAAAAAAAAAACTATTTGTGTTTTCTTTTGGATCAACCAACCCAAACCATCTGCTGCTTCTATTGTGAACCAGGATCCGTTCGTGCTCGTATTCTAGCATTCGTTCGTTGAACCTCGGTGTCTCATACGGTTAATCATTAACCGAAAGGGTATAATCTTTTCTCACCGGTAGATAGATTAGTTAATATAATATATGTGTTTGTATGTTTGTAACCTTGATCCTGATTGAGAATTTTAAAAGGTGTTAAAGTTTGAAACCCTAATTCCGCTGCGTTTATTAAATATGGATTTAATATACTGATTGGTCAAACTAGTTTTACCTAAAAGTCAAACCGAACACCACCATAATTCCCAACAGTGGTATCAGAGCCACGCTTACAACATGCAAATCGGATCCGGTCAGTTTAACTGGTTACAGATCACAAACTCAAAATTGTTTAAAATTTTGAGTTTCTGATCCAGATTTAGATTTGACTAATTATTTGGGTAAAATTATTTATTTGGTCAAAGTTATAATTGACCAAAAGAATTACCCAGTTTAATTATAAAGTTATGATTGAATATGTAAATCAGGCCCGACCATGTGTTTGTTTGGTTGTTTAATTTTTCAGTTTTGGTTTATTATGGTTTGGCCCATTTTGATGGCTCAAAGTTGTAATAGAATAGGGTTTGTATTTTCTCGTTATGTATTTCAATTTCTTGTAAATATTGTAATGACAAAAGACCTGAAGACAAAAACTGAAGAATCAAGATTAAGATGCACGAATCTGGAGGTCAGTGGGAGCAGCTCAAGATCACAAGATGCACTATTCATCATTGTGGTTGATTGTGTGTTGTGACCCCGTGACTTAGTTTGTTTTGCTACTTGGCTCTAGCAAAATCAAACGCATTTTGGCCTTATGATTTACATATTTATTTAATTTGATATTGTGGTTGCTTTATCTTATAAATGTTATAACATACCAACCAAATACCAAAAAGGTTTTAAAAGGAGTTTTAAAACATAATCGCAATAAAATGTAACAAGTTCAAAAACTAATCAACTTTGCAACTTGTAAAAGTTTTATAAAAACAAATGGTTTGTTTTAAAAAAATATAACCAATGAGTTTCTACAATCTAAAATTGTTTTAAAACTCAGAAACATAATAGATTAACTATTAACTTTTGAATGGTTATACAAGTCGCGACAAATTTAGTTTTAATAGGTTATTTAAAATTAAGTGTCCTGAGAGATGAAAGGGTTCATCACAAAGTCACGACATTAAATATAGTAAAACTGGTTTTACAACGCACGTATGATTAGATCATTCGTTGTGTTTGACCCTTATTCGGTAAACACTAAAATTGGATCCCATATATATAAAATCAATAGTCTATGCTATCCTATTATAAGGGACACTTGGAGCATAATGTGAAACACCAATGTTTGGAGCCACAGCACCGCACTTGGTGCGTAGTTTGTCCTCCAAGGTGCAAGAGTTTCCGTTGACACATCCGGCTCTTCCACATGTACCTGTTTTAGGATGACTATTACTTTCATATCTTGTTACGTGCCACAGCTGTCTGGAAATGAAAGTGAGCATAGATGAGGCTAAACGTATCACTAAATAGACAAGTTGTCTTAGTGGCCTCATACTTGAGAGTTGTGCATTTTTCACAATTGACAAACGTTGTCAGTCTGCCTAGCATAACGAGGATGCCATTGAGGCAGCCTGCCTTATGCAAGCCACCATGTCTTCTGATCTTCAGAAGAACATGGAAGACATGAGTGCCTTTGACATGATCCAGCAACTTACAGGCATGTTTCAGAAACAAGCCCGTCAAGAACGCTATGACACCATGAAGCAGCTTATCGGCTGCAAAATGCAAGAAGGCTTGTCAGTCAGTGCTCATGTGCTCACGATGAAAGGGTACATCGACCAACTAAGTAAGCTTGGTTATCCCCTGTCAAATGAAATGGCAGCGGACTTCATCTTGAACTCTCTCCCAAAGTCTTACGACCAGTTCGTAATGAATTTCAATATGAATGCTTGGGAGAAGACTGTGCCTGAACTGCATGGGATGCTCAAGACGGCTGAGATGAATGTACCAAGCAAAGTCAATCAGGTATTGACAGTTCGATCTGCTGGTGTTAGAAAGCCCAATCCCAAGAAACGGGGTTATAACAGCAAGGACAAGAATAAAGCTGTTGTTGCTGCCAAGCATGCCACCAACAAAGCCAAGCCAATTACTAAAGCACCACCCCCTGAGGAGCGTCAATGCTTTGAATGCAACAAGATGGGGCATTGGAGGCGTAATTGCCCTGAATATCTGGCTAAGCTGAGGATGAACAAGGCCAATGGTGCAGGCCCTTCAGGTATCTCTATTTATGTTATTGAACTTTTTACTGTTTCTAGCAACACATGGGTGTTTGACACTGGATGTGGTTACCACATTATTAATGTCTTGCAGGAACCTGAAAAGTGGAAGAAGCTGAAACAAGGCGACATGGAGCTTAGCGTTGGTGATGGGAAAAGAGTACCAGTTCTTGCAACTAGGACATATCATCTTACATGTCCATCTGGCCTTGTACTTATTTTGAATAATTGTTTGTTTGCACCTGGTTTGACCAGAAACATTATTTCAATTTCTTTATTGTGTGAAAAAGGATTTAAGTACGTTTTTAATGGTATTGCTATATCTGCCTACTTAAATGATGTCTTTTATTTTGAGGCTAAACCTCGAAATGGTATTTATGAAATAGATGTTCAACCAAACAATAACATATACAATCTTTCTAAACATATCAAATCTGACATTAATGATACATTTCTATGGCATTGTAGACTTGGCCACATTAGCAAATCTCGCATAAAAAGGCTCCAGTCTGAGGGGATTCTTGAATCCACTGGACATGACTCCTTTGATGATTGTGAATCTTGCTTAGCTGGCAAACTCACTAAAGATCCCTTCACCCATGTTGGTGAACGAGCAAAAGATCTGTTAGCACTTATACATACTGATGTGTGTGGTCCTTTTAGAACTATGTCTAGAAACCATGAAAGATACTTCGTTTCATTCATTGATGATTATAGTCGATATGCATATGTTTATCTAATGAAGCATTAAGCATGAAACCTTTGAAAAGTTCAAAGAATTTCAAAACGAAGTAGAGAACCAACTCGGTAAAACGATTAAGGCACTTCGATCAGATCGAGGTGGCGAATATCTCAGCTTAGAGTTCATCACATAGTCACATAAATCGCGGTTCGCTTCGGTACGAAAACGCGGTTCGGGTATGCGGTTCGCTAGGCTCAACGAATTCGGTACGAAGGGGGGTAGGTTCATTTCGGTACGATGTACCATTTATATCCGGTACGGTGTACCAAAAAAAATCATAACATAAAATATAAAATTTCATAATCAAAAGTAGATAAAACAAATAAACCAACTAAATGAAGTTTAGGATAAGTTTTTATCAAAATTATAACTCTAAGGATTATAACATAATTTTAATTTCATAAAGGTAAGTTTTAATATAACTTTAACTATAAGGGTGAATGTAATAACATGTTAAAATATAAAAAACCTAAAAATGGGGAGCGTGAATCGTCTGAGACTACGGAACGTGATTCGCCAAGAATGGGGAAGAAGATGGTGAACGTGAATTCGCCAAGAATGGGGAAGAAGAAATCGTGATTTATAGACCTAATTGAAAGAATGGGGACCATGAAATTCGATTAATCCAAAATCGACATACCAAAATGGTGAAATTCGATGTTCCAGACAATAGAAACTCGCGAATTCCATTGAACGATGTCGATGAACTGGGCGATTGGAGTCAACGACGCTTGTGATTGAAGTCGACGATCCTGTCAATTGGGGTTCGACGAACCGGAGCGAACCAAATCGCAATCGAATTCCGTTTGGGTACATTGCGTACCAATACGTGGATCGCGGCCTTATGAACGATTTCTGTGACTATGGTTCATCAATCATCTGAAAGAATGTGGAATTGTTTCACAACCCACTCCTCCTGGCACACCCCAACTTAATGGCGTAAGCGAGAGGAGAAATCGCACCCTACTTGATATGGTCCGATCGATGATGTGTAGAACAAACTTGCCTCACTCCTTTTAGAGTTTTGCTCTTATGACCGCCGCCCGCATTGTAAATCTGGCACCGACTAAGAAGGTAAACCAAACACCATATAAGATATGGTTTGGCACTAAACCCAATTTGTCTTACCTTAGGGTATGGGGATGCGATGCATATGTCACTAGAGATTCTGATGACAAACTTGACCCTCGAGGCGAAAAGGTTGTTTTCGTCGGATACCATAATAGAAGCGGATATTATTTCTACCATCCTGATGCAAACTTGATTTCCATCAAAAGGAAGGGACACTTTCTCGAGAAAGAGTTTCTTGATCGAGGAACTGGAAGCAATATTGTGGATCTCGAAGAAATTCGAGAACCGCAAACGACCACTGACGAAGTCGGAACGTCTGATCAACAAGAAGTTGTTGCTAATGATTCAGACATAAACACAAGCATTCGTAGAAGTAGCAGGACTCGCAATGCTCCTGATAGATACCTTTGGCATCTTGATGGTTCTGAAGTCCTGGTAGTAGCTGAGCCTGATGGCGAACCTACTAACTACAAATCTACTATATCAGATCCAAAATCTGCGAAATGGCTCGATGCCATGAATTCCGAGATGCAATCCATGCGTGACAATCAAGTCTGGGACTTGGTTGAGCTACCCCCGGTTCACGGGCAGTAGGGAGCAAATGGATTTTCAGGAGAAAAACTGACATGCATGGAAATGTTCATAACTACAAAGCACGGCTTGTTGCGAAGGGTTTCACTCAAACTCAAGGTGTTGACTATGATGAAACTTTTTCACCCGTTGCTATGATCAAATCGATCAGGATATTACTTGCCATAGCTGCATATTATGACTATGAGATATGGCAAATGGATGTTAAACAGCTTTTCTGAATGGACATCTTTCTGAAGATGTCTATATGGTTCAGCCTGATGGTTTTATTGATCCAAAATATCCAAGTAAGGTATGTAAACTAAATAAGTCCATTTATGGACTCAAACAGGCATCTTGCTGCTGGAATCTTCGTTTTGATCAAAAGATCAAAGAGTTTGGCTTCATCAAAAATATCCAAGTAAGGTATGTAAACTAAATAAGTTCATTTGTGTTTGGTTAGGTTGTTCTTCCATGTGTTGTATATTGTTAGAATTGTTATTTTGTATTATTGTAAGGGCGTTAACATTAGAGGTATCCACCCGTTTTTGTATAGGTGGGGTGTGATAGGGAAATTTATCCCTTCTATTTTTTGGGTTCCTAAAGTGTGTTTTAGGAACCGTGCATGTTTTAGGGGGAATGCCCCCTTTGGCTTGTAATTTCTTCCTGGTGGTATATATTTTTCCGGGCAAAATGCCCTTTATCCAAAAAAAAAAAATGAAGATGAACCTTGTGTTTACAGAAAGGCAAGTGGGAGCACTATATCATTCCTCATCTTGTATGTGGATGATATACTGATTATTGGAAACAACATTCCCATGCTTAACGAAGTCAAGCACTGGTTGGGAACTTGTTTTGCAATGAAAGATCTTGGAGAAGCAGCTTACATTCTTGGAATAAAAATCCACAGAGATAGATCTAAGCGGCTTCTAGGGCTGAGTCAAAATACATACATAGACAAAATGATGACACGCTTCAACATGGAGAACTCCAAGAAAGGGACTGTTCCCATGACTAAAGGAACCGTGTTGAACAAATCGCAATCTCCTTCAACGGACATTGAAATTAGGCGAATGCAAGCAATTCCATATGCCTCTGCGATTGGTTCTATCATGTATGCTATATTATGCACTAGACCTGACGTCTCGTATGCTTTGAGCATGACCAGCCGTTTTCAGCAAAATCCTGGCATTGCCCATTGGACTGCAGTCAAGAACATTCTGAAGTACTTGAGAAGAACTAAAGAAATGTTCTTGATATTTGAAGGAGTGAAAGAAGAGCTCACTGTAAGGTGTTACACTGATGCTAGCTTCCAGACTGACCGAGATGACTCTCGCTCATAATCAGGTTTCGTATTCACTCTCAATGGAGGAGCTGTCTCCTGGAAAAGTTCCAAACAGAGTGTAGTGGCGGATTCAACCACCGAATCTGAATATATTGCTGCATCGGATGCTGCAAAGGAAGCTGCTTGGATAAAGAAGTTCATATCTGACCTCGATGTGGTTCCAAGTATTCGGAAACCTATCGAAATCTTTTGTGATAACACAGGTGCTATAGCTCAAGCCAAAGAGCCCAGGTCTCATCACAAATCCAGGCACATTTTGAGAAAGTTTCACTACATACGGGAAATAGTGGAACCTGGAGACATCATAATAAGCAAAGTGGACACAGATCAAAACCTAGCAGACCCGTTCACTAAGCCCATGACTCAGGACAAGTATGATCAGCACAGGAATGCGATCGGGCTTAGATTTGCTAGCGATATGTTTTGATTTAGTATTTGGATGTACGAACATATAAACAGTTATACTTTTGAATTCACTTTTGATTTACTGGTTTAAATGCAATTCTGAATTTTTTATAACTGTGTTCGTTTTTAATACGTTAAATCCATGAATATTGTATTCTTAATTATCCGTAGTCAGTCAGACTCGTGGGAACGAATCTGAATTAAGACTATTCTGGATTTGGCCTCAAGTAGTTGACTACCAAATTCACAAACATTATTATGAATGATGTTGGATGTAACTCGCTTCAAATCATCTCCATGGATCTTAGTCATGAGATGTTTTTGAAATTGGAAAACTCATCTTGTATCCTCTGACCTGAGATATATACTAGAACTTTCGTTTACTAAGGGACATTCTTTGATCAATGTTAACCGTTGTCGCGTAACTGCCAGTCATAAAGGCTTTGATTGGGAATGGTTCTGAGGTTCAGTGGGAGTTGTATATAATCAAGATTGGGATTCTGTACTTTTACATATTTTATGTAACAGCTAGACATTATGGCGCCCTCGTTGATTCAAACTGGTGAAGTGTAAGGCCTTACCCAAATTGACTGTGTGTTTGATTGGACCACTCTGAATCTAAATCGAGAACAATAATAATTGAACGTCATATGAGAATGAATTAGATCCATGTCTCATTGTTTCAATTGATGTCTTTTACAGAAAGGATAGATGACAATGATTATCATAAGTCTAGTATCCAGCTATAGTAGCACGATAATTTGGTTAATGACTTTAAAGTGTCATACCTTGTTAGGAGCAGATATGTGCAGCTAGAGCACCGCTGACTGTCAACGTTTATTTTATCGAAATCCGTCCAAGTAGGAGATTGTTGGATTTATATGTACGGACCCGATAAGTTAACGTAACTAACCGAGCTGTGACCCGTAAGAGTTACACCTTGGTCAACGAACATTAAATCTACTTAACTTGATTAACTGGTATTCACAAACGGATTCATAATTTATAATTGTTATAAATTATATAAGTTTAATTACTTATTTAATTAAACTAATGGTGTTGGGCTTGATGTTGTGTATTGGACCTAAACTAACTAGATTAGGCTTTAGGGCCCAAAGTAAGTATATAAGATTAATAGGGATTAATCTACAAAAAAAAAAAAAAGCCTGCCCTAATTTTTTCTCTGGCGTAAGAGAACAAAAACAAAATTGGAGTTTTTGTGTTTTTGTTTTTTTCGTGAAGCTGCTGTCGAACACAACAAAAACCAAACAAAACAAAAGGAATAGGTTTTTGTTGGTTTTAAAAGGATTGCCGTAGAAGACAAAACAAGTGGGGAATTCTTGTTTTTCTTTTTTGCCATCGAAGATATCAAAAAAAAAAACTATTTGTGTTTTCTTTTGGATCAACCAACCCAAACCATCTCCTGCTTCTATTGTGAACCAGGATCCGTTCGTGCTCGTATTCTAGCATTCGTTCGTTGAACCTCGGTGTCTCATACGGTTAATCATTAACCGAAAGGGTATAATCTTTTCTCATCGGTAGATAGATTAGTTAATATAATATATGTGTTTGTATGTTTGTAACCTTGATCCTGATTGGAAATTTTAAAAGGTGTTAAAGTTTGAAACCCTAATTCCGCTGCGTTTATTAAATATGGATTTAATATACTGATTGGTCAAACTAGTTTTACCTAAAAGTCAAACCGAACACCACCATAATTCCCAACATACGTTTGGGTCCCAAAAGCCGAGACACGAGGGGAGAGATGAGAGCTTCACGTAAATAAGCCTTATGTACAGGAAGAAATCAACAATTCATTCTTCCTCCATTTAATTGTTTTTACATAACACCTCCTACACCTACATACCACAATTTTAACCTATGCGCATGAGGCGCCACCTCAAGGCCTTTGGGCGTATACCATATCACCTTATACTTGAGGGGAACTTCTGAAACCAAGCTTTTAGCTTAATGTTTCTCTTTGGACCATTTGAAATAAAACTGAAACCAAACTTACTTTTAAAGAGGAAATTTAACTGACCGATCATGATAGGTGTTCCTTGGGTCTCAAAATGCATCATAAGTTCTCTGCATTTTTCAGGTAATTCATCTCCTGATCTGACATTTATGACCTTGCAGCTTACCTGTTACATGTCAAAACTGATTATATTAATTACAATAATTCACCAGACATTATTAGTTTTATGTGATTTTGATGACGTTAAATATTCAAATCATGTGCAGAACCACCAATTTTATATAACTTTTGCAAATATTAGTAAAGGGAAAAGATGTGGTTGTAACATTTTAAATTCCATGGGACAGATGGGCTTGTTTTTTAAATTCCAAGAAGAAAAACATTTTAAATTCCATGTGACAGATGGGCTTGTTTTTTACAAGACATTGGTACCTTATGGGGGACATGCGTTTAATTGATTATCGTAATGCCAATGCAATGTCACAATAACAAGTATCCAGTGTTTGGATAATCTATGACCTATGCATCGTTCCATCTATTATTTTGGGACAAAATAATCATACTTGCATAATCAGGTAAGTAGATGTAAGAATAATGATTATTAAGATTAATGTACAATTCTGTAACTATCCCTAGCTTTAATCAACCAATTATTTTTCTTGCAACAGTAATCACTTTGAAAACAAAAAATTTAACAACCCCTTAATCAAAATATTTACATCATTTAGATTTAATAATGCCTGAATCTTGACATTCATGGATAATAAAGAATAAGCAAACTTACACCAAGGAGTTTGTCCAACACAAAGCTTAGTTCAATGGCACCAATCCACTCACGTGATCCAACAAATGAAGGGTCTTTATCTCCAATTTCTACAAGTGCCTGCTGTATCTCCCTGCCCCAATTTAGTTTTTTTTTATTAAATTTTACATAGAATAGTAGATATCATAATGATTTCTCAAATAAATTTTGGAAAATAGATACACTTACAGTTATATAACCTTTAGTACAAAAAATTGAAAATCGTACCGGTGTGAAGGAACACCAATAGATGCGTATTGTTGGATTTTAAACCATGAAACTATGGTCTGTAAAGATCGGTAAGCACAACCCCAGCCCTGACATTAAAGTTTTTTAAATAATCAGAAAAATAGTTTCCTTCTGAATTCTAACCTGTAAAATAAGATAAAATTTCCCCTATTTTCCAAATTATAATAATGTCGAACAAGAAATTTACCGAGTCATCAAAACCATCTTGAAGGTAGTGATAATACTCATAAGAACCTTGAACCAGAGACATATCACCATTAACTGCAATAGAGCATTATACGCAACTGGTTTAGATTGAATATCTTCAATAAAACTTTACGAGTTTCAAGTGAAAGGAACAATAGCTATTAAGATTCAGCATTTTAGATTTATTTAGGTTTGGAACATCAAACTTGTAAGAAAACTGATTATCGAGAATGATATAAAATTATATAAATATTTCTAACTTCAATATCAGATAAATTGATCTTCAAGTCACAATATTATCAAAAGATTCCCGAAAAGGCTACCTACCTCCACTAATTGGGATCCCAATATGTACATCTTTGAGCAAAGGAATCCTGAATAAAAAAAAACATGTTTGCAACCATAAGGACTAAGCTTTGCATATAAACAAATAATCTATTACATCATAGTTGTCAAAAGCCCTCAGGTGCTCACCTAGGCGCAAAAAAAAGCCCAGGCTTATGAAAGGTGCCTTGATAAGGATTCAATCACAAACACACAAACAAGTACGAAAAGGAACTGAAATTTTATTGATAATCAAAGGAAAATGAGAGAAGTGATGAACACCTTTCTCAATTACAACTCTCTCTCTCTCCTCTCTCTCCTCTCTCTCTCTCTCTTTGTGAAAACTGAGGAGCCTGGCTAATAACAAACTCATGTCTACCTCACTACCTCCCCCCATATCTAATTTATATTCTTTTACGTAACAAACTCTAGTGGCTATTTCCCGTCTTACCCTTTCTAGAATAAACATGTAAAATATGAGGCTTATGTGTGAGTAACCTCCCTTTGCTCACTATTTGTATCATTGCCCGCGCCTTCTTTTAAAGTCTTGACCTCAAGACTTAAAGCTGGAAATTGCAAGCGCATCCACTCAATGTCTTCCCAGGTTGCCTCTTCTGGTAGCTGTTGTTTTCAATGCACTAACCATTGTTCCACCACATTTGATCCTTCTTGTACTGTACGGACATCTAACGCCTTGTGTGGAAGCAAAACATCCCGATCCTCCATATCCAACTTAGAAGGAAAAGAAGGTTCAGCTTTTCCTTGAATGGCTTTCTTTAAAAGCGACACATGAAAAACAGGGTGCACCTTAGAAGATGGTGGGAGTAGCAGCTTATAAGCAACTAGACCAATAGTCTCAGTGACTTGTGTTAGTCTAAACTTGTAATAAAAGAAATTGTTAGTTTGTTGTGATTAGTTAGTTTTCTGTTTTGAATTTGTTGTGCTGAATAAACAGCTATAAAGGCTGCTACTCTGTAATTGTTTGCAAGCAAAGAAATAATAGAAATCAAAGAGATAGATTTCGAAATACTTTTCCAATTTTACTTTCATTTTAATTCAGATACCATCTTTCAATTGGTATCAGAGCTCGGTTAATCAGATCTCTCGAATCGAGCTCGAAGGTGGTAATCGACGAAGGACTGGGGCTGAAGACAATCAATTGATTGACCGATCCGACAGACTGGATCAAGAAGCAGCGGTAAGCTACCAGCGTCGACGAAGGAGACCAGCCATGGGAGACGGATCCAATTCAGGTGCCATAGTTGCTGTGAAAAAATCTGGCACTGCTTTGCTACAGTGCCCGATGTTGAATGTCAACAATTACAACATTTGGGCGATCAGACTGAAAGCTGTGTTCAAGGTTCATGGAATCCTCGACGCTCTCGAACCAGGGATCGGCATGGCAGTAGATACGAAGAAAAATGATATGGCAGTCGCGCTATTGTATCAAGCGATACCAAAAGAGTTAGTCTTACAGGTGTCGCAATGCCAAACGGCCAAACAGATCTGGGAGGCCTTGAAGGTTAGATTCGTAAGTGCCGATCGAGTAAGGGAAGCAAGACTTCAGACACTACAATCTGAGTTGGAGTCCATGAGGATGAGCGAAAGCGAAGAAATTGATGAATTCGCAAGTCGGCAGAGCCATCTGGTCTCGAAGGCAAGTAGCCTGGGATCCACGATTGATGACAGAACACTTGTGAGAAAGCTCTTAGGCTCGGTCCCAGAAAGATTCTTGGCCATTGTAGCATCAATAGAGCAATTTGCGGATTTGAATGTTATGTCATTCCAAGAGGCAATTGGGAGACTCAAGGCTTTCGAAGAAAGAACAAGGATGTAGGAGACACAGCCCTTCTCAAAGCCTGATCAATTGCTCCTAAGCTACGATGAGTGGCAGGCCAAGAAGAGACCAGAGCCCGGTCAAGGAGCGGCCAGGGGTGCCGGGAGACAAGGGCCTAGGGGCAGGGGCAGGGGTCCTGCGGGCAAAGGCAAGACTCAAGATCAACCTTTGGAAAGTTACCAGCCAAGAAAAATTAAAGATAGGTCAAAAATCAAGTGTTTCAGATGCGATTCTATGGGACACTATGCTTCTCAATGCCCCACAAAACCCAAGAAGGAAGAAACTAATCTCACAGAGGCCACAGAAGATGGGCCAGCACTGATGATCATAGTTATCGATAGCAAATAGCGGTAAATAGCGACAAGCTACCTATATGCTATGTAGCGAATAGCGGTAAATAGCGACCGCTATTTCGTGTTTAGCGATTAAATAAAAAAAAAATCAATAAAATATTTTTAGTAATATAAAGAAAACAAATAAACCAATTAAATGAAGTTTAGGGTAAGTTTTTATCAAAATTATAACTTTAAGGGCTAATAAAGGTCAATTTTAACATAATTTTAACTCTTAACTCTAATAATACATAAAACACGCTTAAACTAAAAACCTAAAAGAGCGCCGTTCAAAAAAAAAAACTAAAAGAGCTGGAATCGGCTATCACTAGTTCTCTTCATCCTTCAATCATCGTGATGCCGTTCAGCACTTTCTTCATCTCGCAATTGCAGGTTAGTCTTCATCTCGCAATTGCAGGTTAGTCTTCGTCTCAAATTCGATGCAATTCTTTTAAGATTCGCAACTAAGTGGTAACGAATTCGCGATTTAGGGTTCCTAAATTCCCGATTTCATGCCAACTGATTCGAATCTTAGCCGAATTCTTCACGCTTGAGCGAATTTGGTGACTATGTTCCCGCTATCTTTACGCTTTTCAGTTGCTAACTCCATATAGCGGTAGCTCTGCGATACACTATGTAGCGCGCTATAGCGACCGCTACCATCGCTATTGATAACTATGCTGATGATGGCATTCGCAGTGTTCTTGAATGAAGAGAGAGTACTTCCTAAAAGGTACTCAACTGAAGAGAAGGGTGTGTGGTTCCTGGACAATGGGGCCAGCAACCATATGACCGGGAACAAGGAGCTGTTTGCTGATCTAGACAAGAACGTGAGTGGGAAGTCAGGTTCGGGGATGGTTCATGTGTGAGTATCGAAGGAAAGGGGAACATAGTATTGGAATGCAAGAACAAAAACCAGCGAGTATTAACTGAAGAATACTACATCCCCACCCTGAAAAGCAACATAATAAGTCTGGGTCAACTTACGGAGATAGGCTATGAGGTGCGAATGAAGGATGAGCATCTTTGGGTCTTCGAAGGCAGTGGGGCATTGTTGATGAAGGTGTCAAGATCTCTGAACAGGCTGTACAGAATAATGCTCAAAGTGGCCTCACCGGTGTGTTTGTTGGCAAATGTTGGGGTGAATTCAGCCAGGCTTTGGCATGCCCGCCTTGGTCACCTGAATTTTGATGAGATCCAGAAGCTGTCCACAAGGGAAATGGTCCAAGGAGTGCCCAAGATCGCACACCCGTCCCAGGTGTGTGATTGTTGCTTGGCAGGGAAACAGTCCCGAGTACCTTTCCCAAAGGAGACACGGTTCCGAGCTGAAAATTCTTTGGATCTAGTCTATGCTGATGTGTGTGGGCCAACAAGACCAGAGACACAAGGAGGGAACAAGTACCTGCTTTTGATAGTTGATGATCAGAGCAGGTACGTGTGGTTGTTCCTCATTCGAGGCAAGGATGAGGTGTTTGACCGGTTCAAAGAGTTGAAAGAAAGTACAGAGTTGGAGTATGGGAAGAAGATAAAGGCCCTAAGGACTGATAACGGGGTGAGTATACTTCCCAAGATTTCAAACTTTTATGTTCAAAATCTGGCATGTACCATCAGTTAAAAGCCCCATACTCTCCACAACAGAATGGAAGTGTGGAGAGACGAAACAGGACTGTTATGAGCATGACTCGGTGCTTATTAAAGGCCATGAATCTTCCCCAAGACATGTGGTGAGAAGCAGTGAGGCATGCTGTTTACATACTGAACAGATCTCCCACAAAAGCTATAGAAACCACTCCCTATGAAGCCATCAAAGGAAGGAAGCCAAGATTTGATCATTTGAAGGTGTTTGGGTGTGTTGGCTATGCAAAAGTTCTTGGAACTAACCTGAAAAAGCTGGATGATCGAAGTAAAAGGATGGTGCACTTGGGCTGCCAACCAAAAACCAGGGCATACGGGATGTTTGACCCGGAGTCTAAGCAAATCCATGTCAAAAGAGATGTCCAATTTGATGAGTCTAGGCCTTGGGATTGGGAAAAAAATGAAGAAACCCAAGGACCTGAGTGGACAGAGTTTCTTGTCCACACAGAAACAAGAAAAGGAATGGAAAACTATGTTGATCAAGTCTCAACCAGTTTTGAGGTCAATGTGGGAGGGGAGAATAATGAAGAAAGTGAAGATGAGTCTGTCTGGAGCAGGCCAGAGTCAACCGTAAAGGGAAGAGGTCCAATGCTTAGTTGGCAATCTGATGATACAGATGGGCTGGATGATCCCACCAAGGCCCCGAGTGAAAGATATGATCATACACCTCTAAGAGGTTCAAAAAATCTGGAAGCCATTTATGAGAAAACACAAGACTCACACTTGTTATTACTAGAAGGAGAGCCAACTGGTTACAAGGAGACACAAGGCATAAGAGAATGGGAAGAAGCTATGGCTGCTGAAATTAGGTCAATTGAGAAGAATAAGACCTGGGAACTCACTGAAAGGCCAGCTGGTATAATGCCAATTGGTCTAAAGTGGGTGTTTAAAGTCAAAAGAGATGCATCTGGAGCAGTTTCCAAACACAAAGCCTGGTTGGTTGCAAAAGGGTATGTACAACAATATGGGGTGGATTTTGAGGAAGTGTTTGCTCCTGTAGCAAGGATTGAAACAGTGAGATTGATACTAGCAGTAGCTGAGCAGAAAGGCTGGCCATCATATGGATGTCAAGTCGGCATTCTTGCATGGAGACTTAAAGGAGTTGGTGTATGTGTCTCAACCCAAAGGGTTTATCAAGAAAGGGGCCGAACAAAAGGTTTAAAAGCTGTCAAAGGCCTTGTATGGGCTTAAACAAGCTCCTAGGGCTTGGAATACAAAGTTGGATGGGGTGTTGAAGGAGCTGGGCTTCAGCAAATGCAAGCACGAACCTGCAGTGTACATAAAAGGATCCAAGGAGGAAACTTTAGTCATAGGTGTCTATGTTGATGATTTGCTGATCACAGGAGAAAGTTCTGAGAAAATTAAGGAGATGAAGAAGAAAATGGAAGAAAGATTTGAGATGACAGATCTGGGATTGTTATCTTATTACTTGGGAATACAAGTTACTCAGAATCAACAAGGGATCAAGCTACAACAGACAAGTTATGCACAAAAGATCTTAGATGAAGCAGGTTTAAAGGATTGCAATCCAACTAAGTTCCCAATGGAGCCCGGATTGAGATTCTCAAAGAATGATGAAGGTGGAGATGCTGATGCTACTCAATTCAGAAAGTGGGTGGGGTGTTTGAGATATTTGACCCACACGACCTGACTTGAGTTACTCTATGGGGTATGTCAGCAGGTATATGCAGGCTCCTAAACAAGTGCATGCTCAAGCTTTGAAACAAATTCAGAGATATGTGAAGGGAACAACTAAGTTGGGGTTGTTTTATCAAAGAAATGGAAGTGATGTGTTGCATGGCTTTAGTGACAGTAGTTACTCGACTGATAGGGATGATGGTAGGAGTACTACTGGAATGATATTCTTCTATGGAGAGAGACCAGTCACATGGAATTCTCAGAAGCAAGCTACAGTGGCCTTATCATCCTGTGAAGCCGAGTTTATGGCTGCATCAACTGCTGCATGTCAGGCCATTTGGTTGAGAGGATAATAAGTCTGCCATTGCACTTATTAAAAATCCAGTCTTTCATGGCCGCAACAAACCTATTGATACTAGGTATCATTTTATCAGGGAAAGTTTTGAAAAGGAGCATATAAAAATTGAGTTTGTGAGCGGTGAAGAACAGAAAGCTGACATTTTGACTAAAGCCCTTCCTAGATTGAAGTTTGAAGAAATGAAAAGCAAGCTTGGTTTAAAAGAGATTACAAGCTTAGGGGGGTGAAATGTTAGTCTAAACTTGTAATAAAAGAAATTGTTAGTTTGTTGTGATTAGTTAGTTTTCTGTTTTGAATTTGTTGTGCTGAATAAACAACTATTAAGGCTTCTGTAATTGTTCGCAAGCAGAGAAATAATAGAAATCAAAGAGATCGATTTCGAAATACTTTTCCAATTTTACTTTCATTTTGATTCAAATACCATCTTTCAACTTGAAAAATACCAAAAAAACATGGAGCCAATTTGTTGTTACCTCTGTTGGACATTGACATTTGACGATACAGTTTAAGCTTGACATATACCCAATTTCCTATCAAAAATTTAACATCGTGTCGATGTTTATTAGCATTGCTTTTCATAACCGACTGAGCATTAGCCAAGTGACGTTTCAACAGCTGTTGCGCCGCATCACGATCTCTCAGTTCTTGAGCAACGGATTCGACCCAAATTTCTCCGTGGGCATAATGAAAAACAGTGGGAGGGCGCCTACCATAGACAATTTGAAAAGGAGAAAGCCCTGTAGAAGAGTGAAAGGTGGAATTATACCAGAATTCTGCCCATGGTAACCATTGGGCCTATGTCTTAGGTTTATCGACTGCAAAACAGCGAAGATATGCTTCCAAGCAACGATTTACCACTTCTGTCTGACCATCAGTTTCTGGATGGTAAGCAGAACTCATTTGCAAGGTAGTTCTTTGCAGGTGAAAAACTATCCTCCCAAAATTTACTGAGGAAAAAGGGGTCTCAATCACTGACTATAGTTTTAGGTAGAGGTGCACAAATCGGTTAACCAGTCGAAAACCGGTTTTGGAATAACCGAACCGGTTAACCGGTCAAAGGCTAGAAACCGGTTTTTTCCAATAACCGGTTCGGTTAATAACCGGTTTTTCAAGCTCAAAAACTGAAACCATATAATAACCGAAACCGGTTAACCGAACCGGTTAACCTTCAAATAACCGATTTTTTAGTGGATTGGACCGGTTAACCGGTTTGGTCTCCTGAAATCTCAAACCGATCCTAAACCGCCGGTTTTTCCAAAAAACTATAACCGATTGCAATAACCAGTTTAAAAACCGGTTTCTGACTGGTTAATGACCGGTACCGGTTCGTTTAACCGGTTATTTTGGGCATCTCTAGTTTTAGGGATGCCATGGTGGCGTATAACTTCTTTTACAAATAATTTTGCTACTCCTTTAGCTGTGTAAGGATGTTTTAATGCAATAAAGTGAGCGTATTTAGATAACCGATACACCACCACTAGGATCACATTGACTCCTTTTGAAAACGGAAGTCCCCCTGATAAAATCCATAGATAAATCCTCCAAATAGCTTCAGAAATTTCAAGAGGTTGCAGCAACCCTCCTGGCATAACTGTACTCGCTTTACATCTGGCACACATCACACTCTTTGACAAATTGTTTACTGCAGAGGTCATACCAGGCCAAAAAAGATTTGTTGCCAACCTTCGATACGTGCGGTAATAACCCAAATGACCTCCTGTGGCGATTGTATGAAACTCATGTAAAAGATCAGGTAAGTATTTAGAGAAAGAGGATATGATTAAACGATCTTTAAAGAACATAATTCCTTGTTTAAGAGTAAACCCCGGATGTTTGCTAGGATCTTTGGAATAGCTCTGCGTTAATTTTTGAATGTCTGGGTCAGCTTGAGCTTCACCCACTAATTTGGCGCCTTGCATCCAAATGGGCCCTGAACTCAAGGTAGACAAAAGTCCAAACTCGGCCTGCCTGGATAGTGCATAAGCTGCTCGATTACTCCTCCCTGGTTTGTACTCGATCTCGAAGTCATATCCTAACAATTCAGCCACCCAATTTTGTTGATCCGGGGTAGTGACTCGTTGTTGACTTGTTGGAGTAAGAATTTTAGGCTTTTTTGATCGGTATACACAATAAATCGAGCACCCAATAAATATTGCCACCAATGTTGGACTGCCAAACAAGGGCCATCATTTCTTGGTCATAAGCAGACTTTGATAAGTTGCGGTCACTCAAGCCTTTACTGAAAAACGCAATCGGCTTTTGGCGTTCCATACTTGCATTAGAACGGCCCCAGTTCCTCTCCCTGACGCATCACATTCTATAACAAAAAGCTGTATAAAATCAGGCAATGTAAGAACCGGGGTAGTAATCAATGCTTATTTAAGCTAATTAAAAGTTGCATGTGCCTGATCCGACCAAAGAAAGGCATTTTTCTTGGTTAAATCAGTGAGAGGGCGAGCTATACTACCAAAGTGTTGAATGAACTTGCGGTAGTATCCAGTAAGGCCCAAGAAACCCCTTAATCCTTTGATGGGCGTAGGTAGTGGCCAGTCAAGCACCGCTTGTATCTTGTTAGGGTCCATAGAAACACCTTGACCACTAATGATGTGTCCCAAATACTCCACATTGGACTGCCCAAAGGAGCATTTGTAAGAATTAAGCACAAATAGATTAGTAAGGAGTATTTGAAAGACTGCATTTAAGTCAGTCACATGGGTATCCCATGTAGGGCTATAACCCAAAGTCATCAAAAAAAATCACCACATAATTACAAAGTAGAGGTCTGTATAAATCATTCATAACAGCTTGACATGTAGCCGGGGAGTTCATGAGGCCAAAGGGCATAACTAAATATTCATAATGACCTTCATGTGTTCGAAAAGTTGTTTTATCAATATTATCTTCATGCATTCGGATCTGATTGTAACCCGATTTAAGATCAAGTTTTGAGAAATAGGAAGCCCCATGTAATTCGTCCAATAATTCCTCCACCACCGGAATAGGAAACTTATCGGGAATAATGACTTTATTTCGTGGGCGATAGTCCACACACATTCTCCACGAATTGTCTTTCTTACGAATTAGAATCACGGGACTGGAATAAGCACTATGAGTCGAGCAAATCATTCCCATTGATAATAACTCTTGTACTTGGCGTTCTATCTCATTTTTCTGAATATGAGGGCAACGGCAAGGGCGAACCGCAACTGGAGTATCCGTTGTGAGAGGAATACGATGATCGTGAGATTGACAATTTGAAATAATTCATCGTACCTTTTTAACAAAAGTAGCAGCTGATCCTTCTATGACTCCAATAACCCTCCATTTGACAAAGCCATAGAAGCTGGAAGAGCCGTACCCCGCTTGTGCACACCTCCTGTTGAAAGGCCTTTATCCAATGATAACCATTGTTGTAAGGCTGCAGCTTGGGGCTGATGAGGATTGACTCCAAGAAGAGTGACAGGCACATCAAGGTACACAAACTTCATCCATGCGTTTTTCCAGTCATGGATGACTTCCCCCAATGATTGTAACCATTCCATACCCAAAATAAGATCTAAGTCACCCGTGTCAAACACCAACACATTGATAGAAAATACACAGGACCCAATTTGGACTGATAGGGCCGCACATTGCTTTTGGATAAACACCACATGGCCATCTCCTAACCGAATGTAGATCCCTGAAAACATTTCAAAAGGAACATCCAACACGGAAACCAATTTGCTGGAGATGAAATTATGGGTTGCCCCACTATCAACCAAAAGGCTAATAGGAATACCTTGTATTGCCCCTTCCAACTTAAAATTGTGAGCGGTTCCCTGATGAGCTAAGAGTCCCGCCACTTCCAAGGCAAGGCAAGTTCATGCTGGAGATTCTAGAATAGAATCCAAGGAAAAGGCTTCCAACAATAACTGAACTCCTTTGTCCCCTTCATCTTCATCATCACCCAATAGCAGAACCCGAAGTTTACCTTTTGGGTAGCGATGAGTCGGGCCATATAATTGATCACAACGAAAACACAATCCCTTTTTCCTTTTTTCTTCCCATTAAGTTCGAGATAAGGATCGCATACCCCGCTCGTGGTTGACTGTTGTGCCTGCTCCTGAAGGAACTGGATTTGAAATTGGAATCCATTTTGAAAGGAGTAGATGAAGAATAGGAAGACTTCGCCCAAGTAACGTTGGATTTGGAATCCCCACGTCCTCCTGTGTTACCTGGCCCTAGAATCATGCCCCCTGACCCTCCCAACGAGTCGCCATAATGAAAACGAGATAACGGCCCCGTAGCTGTCGTTGGCCGCAACATTGCTTCAACATCCTTAGCTAAATATATAGCATCTAGCCGTGTCTGGGGACGATGAAGTCGAACACATTTCTTGACATCCTCACGAAGTCCAGTTACAAAATAACCAATGGTCTGGGATTCCGGTAAACGAGGAACCAGTGATAACAAGTACTCAAAATCATCAATATAATCCTATATAGAATCCGCTTGTTGAATCGTAGCAAGTTGTTCATACGGATTTTTGATTTCCAGCCCGTTAAAACGTTACAATAATTCGGCCTGGAATTCAGTCCATGTAAGGGATTCATGGACCTGAGTGACCGCTGTAAACCAGTGTTGAGCCACTCTCTGCATACTAAGCTGTGCCAATTTAAGACGTAAAACATCTGGCATATTATTGATATCAAAATAGAGGTTGGCTTTTTTAATCCATCCTTGCGGATCAAACCCAGAAAATTCGGGAAGTTTAACCTTCTTCACCGCCCATGGCAAAGGAGGAGAAGAATTATCAAATAGAAGGGGCGTGTGAGGAGGGGTATCATAAGGGTCATTCACTTTAGGACCGGTACCTGAACCCGGCGAATCTACAGGCTTCTTCTCAAATTGTTTCATCCATGCGGCCATCATTTTGCGGAGTTCCGTGGATTCCATGCGATCCTCCACCAACAATTGCTTGATTTCAGCAATATCTGATTGAAGTTGCTTGATCTGTTGCTCATGCGAATCTAATCGAGAGTTTTGATTGCGGGTTTCCATCGAATCAGACGTACCAAACGCCAAACAACGTGAGATCAATCGGCATGTTAGCGGCAGGTCGGACCAATGATAAGGATTCAATCACAAACACACAAACAAGTACGACAAGGAACTGAAATTTCATTGATAATCAAAGGAAAATGAGAGAAGTGAAGAACACCTTTCTCAATTACAACTCTCTCTCTGAAAACAAACGAGCCTGGCTAATAACAAACTCACGTCTACCTCACTACCTTCCCCCATATCTAATTTATATTCTTTACATAACAAACTCTAATGGCTATTTCCCATCTTACCCTTTATAGAATAAACATGTATAATAGGAGGCTTACGTGCAACCTCCCTTTGCTCATTATTTGTATCATGCCTCATGGCAACCTAGGCACACTCCGACGAGATTCCGGCAAAATTCTGGCAAATCTGGCAAAATTTTGGAAAATGTTGCACAGTTCAAAAAAATCCAACCATAAAAAGGTTTTTAATTTTTTATATTTTAAAAACTCTATATAACTAGATTATTAATTGTTTTATAGTTGGACTTTATATATTTTTTGAAATTTTTAAGCCTAAAAGATGCAAAACCTTTAAAAATGGTAAGTTAATACTATGCGCCTAGTTTAAAAAAGCCCTCGCTTTTTTTGCGCCTTGCACCTAGGCTCAAGGCACGACTTATGCGCCTTGAGCGCGCATTGTGCCTTTGACAACTATGAGTTATGTGTGATATGATATTTGGTTACTCTTCCTTAAAGTGTTTCCACTTGCATCATCTTTTGCAATTGATATGTTCATGGCACTAGCAATTCTTAAAAGAGGCCGATCGGAAGGTAATCCCAGTCTCAAGTGAAGAGACCTTCTGATTTCAACTGAAAAGGAAACTTAATGTACATCAGGTTTCAAGAATATTCTTTATGAAATACTAAAGAAATTGACTAACAAATGAGTAATAGAGCCATATGAAAGCCCCTTAACATATGCATTACCATCTATACTCATTAACATTGCTTAAAGGCAGCAATTTCAAGTTTTTCACCAATCTACCTAAAAGTACCTATTTTGGTAATATTTCCTCTCTGAATGTCTATATCTATGCATAATCATAATAGTTTTTTTAATCATGTGTACTTTAGCAATATATTAAAACACATAAGAATGAACCTGTTCTTACGCAAACTGAAAATTACCTGTTTTAGCACCTCTAACTTTATAGCTTACATGTGAAACAAGGTAGGTTTATGAAAAAGCTAGCATTTTACCAATATATAATAACACTTGCACTAATAGGCAGATTAGCGGGTCAAGAAACGGTGGCGGTGTGGCACAGTGGTAAGCACCTACTGCCTAATTCCCCCTAATAAAGGTCTTATGTTCGAATCCAGCTTCCACTGATTTCTTGCCTTAACCTCTTGAAGGCTACCTGCAATTTTGTGCTTTTTGCCTGGTCCCACAGGTTAGTAGGTTATTGGTGGGGCTTGTGTGTTTCCCCTAACAGGTTCTCATGGTCAAAAAAAAAAAAGTAAAAATGCATTGTACCTTGCTTCATTTCTGTCTCCCCATACAATGAATCATAAATGACAGTTACTGGATGCAGAAACTCAGGAAGATTGAAGTGATATGGACATAGCTGTCAATCATTTTAAGTTAGCAATAACTAAAGAGATCCGGGGTGGTAAAAGAAAAGAAACATAAATGAATTATGTGGCATTTTTAACCTTTGGCTGTTGTGATAAAAGATGGGGTAAGGTCATGTTCTTCATAGTATGTAACTGGTCAACTAACCCAGGAATAATCAATTTTGAAACTGCGTCTGCTACGCGAAGATCCTTTGTTGCATAACAGATAACTTTTAGTTTATAATCAACAACCAGAAGCTTGGCTTCACCTGTAGCTCCAAAAAAACATTCTTTGGTAAGCAAAGATAAAGAATATAGATTATTTTATGGCATATATACATAAAAGGTAGCCATTTCCTCTCATTTATTGGGTGTCGCTTTATCTCTTACAAGTCAAGACCATAAAATAAAATAGACAGCTTACAAAGAAGCATGTCAGAAGGATTCTACAGGTTTGAACCATTCCATGTGTATATTCTTTGTACAGATAACCATTGTAAACTTTAATTGAAATAAGAATATTTCAAAAAATAACAGAAAATATTATGTAATCATACTCGATTGAAAACAGCCGAGGATCTCTTCAGAAGCCGGCTCTATTTCATCAGGAAAAAGGTAAGGTTTGCCTTCATCCCAACCCCCAGACTCTACTAATTAGTGAAACTTAACTTGTTTGTTTGACTGCAAACTTTTTAATAAAAAATTAAATTGTTAGAACAAATTGTGTTTCTTGTCAGCCACATGAGACTTGACACGTTTTGGCCCACTCCCAACCTGCTTGATTTGTTTTGTTGAGACTAACTGTTTTATAGTTTTATTGGCATCCGTTATTTGTACCATAGCGGTTTGCGGTGCTCGCATATAATATTATTTTACTTAATTTTTGTGAAAGTAACATCAAAAGCGTTGGGTTGGTCGGTTGGTCGGTTAATTAGGCATCATGAGCCGGGGTTCTCACTAGAAGTAGTCTCTCTATTCCTACGGGATAGAAGTAAGGGTGTCTACATCTTACGTTGCTCAAACCCTATCTTAGCTTTGTTAATAGTGGGATATAGTAAATATGATGATGATGAGTCAATTGTACTAAAATTTTTGTTCGCTACTACTTTCCAGAATTGAGTAGTTACAAGAAAAGACAAAGTTTATCCTTTATTAATGCATGCAGTACCTGGAATATATTCAGCAACAGGAGCAGCAGGTTTTAGAGAAGCTCCTGAAGTAGCAAGCAAGAAGCTTACTTGGATTTTACCTGAATGCTAATTAAAAAATATATCACAAATATGCAAATCAATGAATTAAAATCTGATAATAAATATATTGGAGCATGATAAATACTGAGAAAAACCTCAAAACAAGTGAAATGAAACTAAATAACCACATTTTGTTGTGAAATTACCTCTGCTGAATGAGTTTTTAGCTTATTATCTTCAGACCAAAAGTGAGAGCACAATAAAGACTTTGCATTAGTCTCAGTTGGAAGATCTAATTCCCTGTTACGAATAATGACAGCATGTGGCGCTTCAGTTGTGGAATCATCAAGTGCTTCTAGAACATATGTTGTCTTAGAATCTCTAAATTTAGCAACAACACCTTCAGTTGCACATATTAGCATGCCTACTGCCCCTGAAAAAAAATAATAACAGCATATTAATAGACTTATATTACTCTAAGAACGAAAGTATTTTGACTCATGGATGCACATTGCACAATAAAGATTATCATCGCTAGGTTTCATGGTTGGCATTTGGTGCCTACGGCATACCAAGTCACCTAAAAATGCTTTAGTGGATGCCTGGTTGGCAGTTCAGTGGGTGCAACTAATCTGTTGATGAGTGTTAACCATACAAGTAACATGCAGCCAATGACATAGAACCTTATAAAGTAATCTAACATGTATGCTTCTCAATTCAGATCTGTGTTGTCAGAAGCCCCAAAAAATCATATCCAAGCAAAAACGCATCTCAAAAGGCTAGTGTAACATATGTGCATTAACATCTTTGAAATCAATAAACGTGAACATGAACGTATTAGTCAATAGCAGATTGAATTCAAACATTAAACATATCATGAGCTACATGGCAACATTTCAACATATCAACATACATCATAGTCTTTCATCATTTTGAGCACGTGTGAACAATAACAACATTGTCAACAAGTGTTAAGAAATAGGGTTTAGGATTTAGTGTATAACCAAACACTTAATAGTGACACGATCGTAATGTATCAAAATAGTGGTGGGCTAGGGGTTGGGCGTTGACTCTGCGTATGCCCTATATATATATATACTAGATTCGATACGTTGGGAAGTGTTGGTGCATAGTGATATGGCATTAAGTATTAACAACTAAATTAACGAACAAAATCAGAATACGTAAGTGAAACACGGTATTGTTATGGATGACGATTGATAAGAACATCAAAGGTGAACTTATCGTTTCAAGTGAACATCAATAAACAAGGAACAAACCGTATGCATACATATTTATGGGTATACACATAAAAATGTTGGAGCTGGTTTAAATGAACAAAGATTTACAAAGCTTAAGTAATTACGTATTTTAATTACAAGAATCATAAGCTAGAAGCCTAGAACATAAAATGATCAACCACAAATGTTAAATGCGGAAACACGCACTGGCTATAAAAGCCATGAATGATGAAACCCCCAACCATCTCATTTATTTCATCTCACTCTCTCTCTATAGAAGTTTCTCTCTCACTTTCTCTCCTAGTAACCCACCAAGATCTGCCATTTTCGAAGCCATGGAAGTGATACTCCCTTGAAACTGAGTGGATCCGCTTGGGATTACCATATTTACAAAGTTACAAAGTAGATATAACCCAAAAACTTATTTCTTTAGGCAAAAAAATCACCTTCAAAACACGTTCGAAACTTGTTAAAGCCTAAATCTTGAACATCTACAACGAAAATATGCAAGAAACGGACGTGTTGAAAGACCTGCAACTTCTTGGCTTGAGGTTGAAGACGAAGCTTCGATGCAACTAGTCTCAGCCATACTTGTCAAAAGCCCTCGGGCGCTCGCCTAGGCCCCAAAAAAAAGCCAGGCGCATGAAAGGCGCCTAGTGAGAGCCTAGGCTCACTCTATTGGCTTTCCAGCTAGTTTTCGGCAAAATTTTGGAATATCCGGCAAAATTCAAAAAAATCCAACCATAAACCAGTCTAAAACAACAATAAAAAGGTTTTATATTTTAAAAACTCTATATAACTAGATTATTAATTGTTTTATAGTTAGACTTTATATATATTTCTCTAAATTTTTAAGCTTAAAACATGTCAAACCTCTATAAATGGTAATTTAATACTACGCGCCTAGTTTAAAAAAGGCCTCGCTTTTTTTGCGCCTTACGCCTAGGCTCTGAGCGCGGCTTATGCGCCTTGAGTGCGCCTTGTGCCTTTGACAACTATGATCTCGGCACTGCAGATACTACTAGTATCAGCAGCCCACCCTTGGCCAATCATGAAGTCAAGCACCAATACTACCAGTATCAGCACATATCCGATACTGCTAGTATCGGCAGCCAATATGGGTCAACACAAACACCGATACTAACAGTATCGATGGACTCATCCAGTCATCCAACACTTGGGCAAATCTTTCAAAATCTAACAACTCCACCGATACTAACAGTATCGATGCGGATACTGCTAGTATCGGCAAACCTACACTTAACAACTTTTCACAAGGTTCGATCACTTAATATTTGTTAACATCAAACGTGTAAACAAGGTCCATAAACGTAAATAAATCTTATAATATGTATGATTACAATTATAGGATTCGATTTTAAGTTTCGTTGCCCAGCTGCATATACGGGACTGAGTCTACTGCTGGCAGGTGAGAAAATAGCCCCTCTTTAAACTTGTAAACTTTTGGGGTGAAACATGTAGCAAAACAACCATTTTACTCAAACAATTAGCGCATGAAAACCCTTTATCAAATTATTTTTCAACAACTTTTATCAAACAATGTTGGTTTTAAAATCGTGTAAAACGTTTTCTATGCAACTTTGTGACATGCATCATACAACATATATCAGAACAGGCGGAACAGCGGATATCATGTAACATGCAACATGGGTATAACAGTGCAACACAACATTTACAACAACATTTTCGTATAATTAAATCATTCAGATATGGAACATTAACTGCTAATCCTATGATGACAACATTGCAAAGAAACGTGAACATACTTCACGCCATTAGTATTGTATGGCCATTAGAGGAAAAGCGGGCGCATTTACAGGCAATCGCAAGACTTACCTGTTCCATGAATCCAATTTGCATTTCATCCGGAAAAAGCCATCTTTTTCTCAACAATGCCTCTATTAATTTGGAAATAAGGGATTGAGTTGTCACATCATTTACACACAACCGCATAACCGATTCCCAATGATATGGGAATGGTTTTTGGGTAGTCACATCGTTTACAGGACACCGCAAGACTTGTATTCCTTAGATTGAATATTAGTCTCGGGTGGTCACATCATTCATCGTTGATAGTTTTGGTTGCAATATCATATCTTTTACTTGCATGTTGCTTTGATAAACTTAATTATATTTGTGAATCATTGTAATTTTCATATCTACTTTTTCAAATGATTGTAAACTTATGCTTCTCACCAACTATTCGTAGTTGACAGATTTACTACATGTTTCAAGAGATCAAGGATTGGTAAACTTCAGGGACAACTAAGGCGACCTAGTTAAGATATATCAAGATCAAGAAACAGCTAGGATAGATTAGAAGCTCAACAAATCTTTTTTGTTTAATTATCTTGTTTGATCTTATTTTATAAACATCATTTTTGAGGTAGTTTAGCGGTACTTATTATTTTGGATAATTAGTCGTGGTTTGTACTAAATAATATTTAAATTATGCAACATAGTAAACATTGTGGTTGTTCTTTCAACTCTTGGTCATGATATAATTGTAGTCACAGCGCCGTGAATTCCACACGAGACGCAGGGTGTGACAGCTAGGCACAGATCTGCGCCTTTTTTTACAAAAGCCACAATAGGTGATAGCTTTGATGTAGGTGCAAGGGAATTAAGGCGCGAGCTTTTTTGGGAAAAAAGAAAAAAAGCATTCTTATCTTTTTTTTGGATTGTTTAAATTTTGGTTCCATTATTTTGGATTTGTTTTTATTTAATTTAAAAGTTATGCCCAGAAAAATACAATTAACATATACGACATTAGTTTTGAACATTTGGTATTGGTTTTGATCATTTGGTATTGGTTTTTGAACATTCAATTATTGGTTTTGAACATTTGGTTTTGGTTTTTAAACATTTGGTATTGGTTTTGAACAATTGGTTTGTGAAAGCATATTAACTTTAATGCATCATATAATTTTTTTACACCTACGTGGGCTTTTTGTTCCTCAGGCTATCCCTTTTTATGCGCCTAGGCATTGGGCGAGACCTTTGTGCCTTGAGTGCGCCTATCGCCTTTGACAACATAGATTCAGATTTGCTTCCATAGCAAAGGACGTGTCATAACTGTTCAAAGTATAATACTGTAACCCTGCCTAGATATTTATAGATTTATTCATTCTTATAAGAGAATTTCGACCGGTTCAAAAAGGAATACCATACATACGAGTTAGACAATGTTTTTAATCTTTTATTTCTCTTGATTATTGCCTTTTTAAATAAGTATTAAAAAAATTGTCCCCACAAAGTAGGCAGTTTAAAGGAAGGCGCACCTGAGGTGATATGAAAAATGTCCTTGGAAATGATCATACTAACAGAGTGTTCCACATTCAATTACCAAGAAGACTAAGTCGGTGTGCTACCACGTGTTTCTAGAGCAAACTCAAAGTTCAAATGCTTGATATGTATGTTAAATAGTCATTCAAAGGCGCACAAGGCGTGAAGGCGTGTATACAGCCTAGTCGTTTAAAGGCACACAAGGCGTGTATACAGCCTAGTCATTTAAAGGCACACAAGGCGTGAAGGCGTGTATAGTCGTTCAAAGGCGCAGAGGGCTCTAGGATCTCAGGTGTGCCGCGGCGCGGCACATCGTATGTGCTCTATGCCTCTATACAGCCTCATTTCCAAGGAGAGTCGAAAAATTATCAAGTTCTCCCTTCTTCATTGATTTTGGGGGGGGGGGGAACCGTCTACCAGACTTGATGCCCCAAGTCAAATACGAATTGATTTCGTAGTTGCCAATATAAATTTCTCTCTGTGCACTCTTCCCACGGAGAAGGAAACGAATTACTTACTGTTCTTTCCAATCTCTGGGAGAAAGACGCCCCATGACAACAGCTACCACGCATCCCACATCAGATGAAAATGTACTAGTGTGTTGTCTTAACACTGTATGTGCCTCGCATGAGCACATTCTCAGGCCCTCAGGTTTGTTTTCCGGCCAATTACATTAGTCCAAAACAAGCCTATATTCAACCTAAAACAACTTAAATTTGCCCTACACAGGCCTAAAACACATTTAAAAAGCCCCTAAAATAATATTTTTATACTATGCGTCTTGCTTATTTAGACTCTCACTTTTTACGTGCCTTGTGCCTAGGCTTCAGGCAAAGCCTATGTACCTTGAGTACACCTATGCACATTGACAACTATGGTATTGTGACTAAAAATTATGGAGTTATGTGATTATCATAATCTCGCACCTAAAGCAATAATCAACTACTTAGGAATGCCTAAGAATTAGCACCAACACCAAAAGCTAGGTAGAAAATATAATAAACAAGTGATGTACCTTCTAGATCCTTCACAGAATAATAAACAGGCAATTTGATTGGAAGCTCGCAGTTCAGCATGCAACCTCTCTCCCAAACATACTTCTCAGGCAGTTCTTCATAAACAACTGCATCCACTGACTCAACTACAGAGTTTGATACAAAAAAACGAAGTCCTTCAGAACTTGGATCCTCAACAGCTACAATTAAACTTTTAATCTCTGATTGTAAAAGAGCTTTCCTCAATCTCGTTGAGGCATCTACTGCATATTGAGCAGACCCTTCAACATTCAAGTTGGTGTTACCAACAATCAACGCTCCAATTACCTCAAATCCCCTGGGTAACAAGGCCCGCATATCATCTGCCACAAATAAATTAAAATCAAACATGTGAGCAGGTTAAGCACCTTAATTTTGCCATTCCCTTCCAAATTTCAAGGTTACACCTACAAAAACATGCTAAATCCTCACGTCTGCATCAAATTCAGTTTCATGGAAAGATCAATGACATCAGTAATTGAATGGATCATATTACACTAATGTCAAATCGAATCAAAGAAATGAGGAACTGTCACTAAATCGATAATATTAGACGTTGAATCATATCAATTTCATAAACGGTGCTACAGTTTTTTAAGTTTTAAATCAAAATAGTGAGCAAAAGGAATAATTGAAACAAAATTAGAGGTTAAGCTAGGGTTTTACCTGATTCTTTGGAGAAATCGGGGGAGAGAGGATCGGATTGGATAGTATGAATGCATCTGAAAGTTGATACGACGGTTAAAGTCGGCAGAAAAGGGGAACCGATCAACCATTGTATGCCTGAATCAGATTTTCCGATCAACAGAAGCTTGCGACATAGAATCCGTATGGTTGTTGTCTTCGCGTTTGAATCCTCGGCCATGGTATACAGCGTTCGCTAACAAGGGTTCTGCGAGAACTTGACCTGGTTGACTTGCAGCTTGCTGTTAGAAATTTGTGTTTAGCTGGGTAACGTTTCTTTATATTCATTCAATATATGTATGGGTTATGCTAAATATACCCTTTTGTAATTTTTTTACTTGTAAACCTTATGTTTTTTTTTGTTAACTAAAAAGATCCATAAGCATTTAAAGTTAAAATAACTACAAATATCACGGAATCATTATCATTATTATCATCAATTCATCGTTTAAAAATCAAATCAATACGAAATATAAGCCTAAATAACCATAGTCGAACGAAAACTCAAACTCTATTAAAATGAGTATAAAACTCAATATTAGTTGAAACCAAACATTCCTTTAACCTTTGCGAAACTCTCTGCGTAAACCAAAGATATTCACAATCTTAAACAAACAAAGAAAAAGGCCTTTAAGAGCTCAGTGGTTCGACTTCGGTTCATCAAGCAACGAACACGAATTAGTCAGCTAAGTTAAGTGTTTCATACATCATTACACTCGTTTTTGTTCAAGGAATTAAAGCCCTATGTTTGTAACAACGATCAGGCCTCAATTCAATCGAATTTGAACAAAGATGAATTAGGGTTCATACGATTAAATTTGATTTTTAATGAATTTATATATTTTGTAGAGGGGGGTATGACAAGTAAGAAGGGGATATGTTTATTAGAATTTATGGTGGAAATAATGTTTGGTGCATTTTGTTTGTGTTATAATGTTGAAGGGCTGATTTTGACAAATTTATATTTAATATTTGAGGGGAGAGGGTATAACAAGTCAGAATGGGGGGTATATATAGCATGACCCTATATGTATACGTTAAATACATTTTAAATTTCTAAATATTTTATTTTAAGTTTAATACCTTAACATTTAAACTAAAAATCTAATTATTTAAAATATGTATCATCTTAAAAACATACCAATTTGAAACTAAGATGTGTTCAACATTAGTTTATTATAACTTTAACTTTTTATTATAGAAGATGATTATGTCTAATATTTGATTTTGAAAATTTTGATATTTATTTTTTAAAATGTAAATGTTCATTTGCGTTTGTGAACATGTTTGGTTCTTTAATGAAGAACACTAACAAGAATTTCAGCTCGATTATAAGATAAAAATTTTGTTTGATATGTTTACATCACTATATTTATGCGAAGGTTTTCTAAAATAAAAAAGAACGTAATTAAGCATGAATTTAGATGATATTAGAATTTATCCATGTCTCTCAAATAACACTGTCACATCCTGCGCCGCGTGTGGAATCCACATCGCAGTGACGACTGATCGAGTGAATCAAGACCATGATTAAGCAAGAACAACCACAATGTTTACTAGATTTCATAATGTTAAGTGTACTTTAAATACATGTGATATCTAACTACCAAAATAATTACAGCTAATCGACCTCGAAAATAATGTTTACAAAATAAGAACAGACAAGATGTCACACCCCGAGCCGGCGGGGTTGGATCGGATTCCCCGTCGGACGGAAGGTTCCTGGGGCGCGATATCGTGAGTGATAATCGTGATGATCAGATTGTTTACATTGCACATGATACAAATGAGAAATGCTAAATAGAATAGAATTACAAAGTTAAATTACATCCGTATCGTTTATAATTTAAAAATGTAAATCTACCATAAACATCATAAAGTTTCTATCTTGTATCTACACAAGATATACAAAATATATTGTATAATGATGTTCCCAAAAGTATGCAAGTCCAAAAATACTAAGTCTTCTATCTGAAGTCCTAGTCCAGAAGCAATAACTTCTTAATTGACATGTTCGTCACCTGAGAAGTCATGCAAAAAGATCAAGTCAACACATGGTTGGTGAGTTCATATAGTTTAATGTTTGAAAAGTAGCTTTATAAACCCTCTTTAGGTAACAACCCTAACCTCATTAACATCACCTGTATCATCTGACTCGGTATGCTTATATATAGAGCATATGCAAGGGTCGAGCCTACAACCCGCCCCGACACCGTCCCACCACATAGGACATTGCTGTTAATGATAATTAGGCATTTTACCTACCCTTTTAATTCCATCTTCATCATAGTTCTAACATGCACATAAAACATTTGATATCCCCTGGGTAACAACCTTAACATCATTAACATCACATGTATCATTCAGATCGGTATGCTTATATATAGGGCATACCCCTGAGTCGAGCCTACAACCCGCCCAGACGCCGTCCCACCACATACTAATCCACATAGAACATTGTTGTTAATGATAATTAAGCATTTTACCCCTACCATTAACCCATTAGTTCTTCAGTTCTTTGTTCCTGTAAATACACTTTGAAATCTCTATTGATTCCTTAAGTTCATCACAAAATTATTGTCACACCCCGAGCCGGCGGGGTTGGATCGGAGTCCCCGTCGGGCGGAAGGTTCCCGGGGCGTGATATCGCGGATGATAATCATGATGATCAGATTGTTTACATAGCATCAACGTTTAAGAATATCTAAAGCACAACCAAATGATATATAGGATTACAAAGTTAAATTACAATAGCAATGTTCTGCAATTTAACTAAGTAAACCTAACCAAAAGAATAAATGTTTATATCTTGTATATGCGCAAGATATCAAAATAATGTTTATCATCAACCAAAGATGTGCTTTCCAAAAGTCTACTAGGTCCTCTATCTGGGCAGCCTAGTATGCATATCCAAAAGCTTAAGCTTAAACCTGTTCTTCACCTGAGAAAGCATGTAAAAAGATCAAGTCAACACAACGGTTGGTGAGTTCATAAAGTTTATAAGTTTAAAGAAAATTGTTTCACAAACCTCCTTTCGGTAAAACCTTAACCTCATTAACTTCACCTGTAATATCCAAGTCGGTATGCTTATATATAGGGCATATGTAAGGGAACAAGCCCTAGCCAACATCCCACCACATACTAACCCGGATATGACATTGTTGTTAATAATAATTAAGCATTTTACCTACCAACCAACTCAATCCTCATCAAAGCCCTTGTCATCTGTTTCCACGTTTTCATGTCTATTGTATTCATAAGTGTTAGTTTCTCATCACGTTTGTCAAGCATCATAGATTCACATACACCTAGTTTAGCAATTACATATCTCCTATAAGCAGACAAAAGCTCTGGAATACCAGAAGTTTAGCAATTACATGTCTCTTATATAGATAATAGCTTAGCATTCAACAAGTTCATGTTTAGCCTTTACATACCTCTTATAAGCTGACAAAAGCTCTGGAATACCAGACGTTCAGCAATTACATGTCCCTTATAACCAGGTAATAGCTTCGTAACGTTACGTTTATGTTTAGCCTTTACATACCTCATATAAGCCGACACAAGCTCTGGAATACCAGACGTTCAGCAATTACGTGTCTCTTATAACCAGGTAATAGCTTAGAATCGATACTTTCATGTTTAGCCTTTACATACCTCATATAAGCTGACAAAAGCTCTGGAATACCAGACGTTCAGCAATTACATGTCACTTATAACCAGGTAATAGCTGAGTATCATTATGTTTATGTTATTACATGTATCTCACCCCATAGGTACAAGCTCTGGAATACCAGACGTTCAGCAATTACGTAGACTATGGTTAGATACATGTATGATGGCCTAGTAGCATGTAATAGTTTCCAAACAATCATAACTCATGTATTTGTATCATGTCTCATGTATTTGAATCAAGTATCATGTATTTGTATCATGTCTCATGTAATTGTATAACATCTCATGTAATAGAATCAAGTATCATGTATTGGTATCATGTTTCATGTAATTGAATCACATCTCATGTAATTAAATCAAGTATCATGTATTTGTATCATGTCTCATGTATTTGTATCTAGTCTCATGTATTTGCATCAAGTATCATGTAATTGAATCAAATAACCAACAATTGATTCTAAGCATCTAGCTTAAAGTAAAGGTTTCCATCATAAGAAATCATGTTTATGTTTAAAGCATTAAATAACATTTCAATAAAAATGTTTAACATGCTTCTCAGTCTCGAAGTAAAACAAATAAGTTTGAAAGGGGACAAATGAACTCACCTTGGGTCCGTAGTGTTTGACTAAATAAAATGAGAATGCACGCGCTCTTTGTTTGCTCTTGTAGTTGTGTTCACGTTCCTGTATTGATTTCATATCGTATTTAACTTTTGAGTATAAAATGTAGGTTTTGTGCGCGTGCACGTGTTAGCCCTAAAGTTGGCTAACACTCGTGAGTCTCGATAATGATTCGACCCGTGTATGTGTTAAAGTCTTTGAGCCCACTTAACTTAATTAGGTTCAAGTTAGCATGTTGTTAGAATCCCCAAATTAAAGACTTATTCTTAAATGTTATCCCATGTATCTAGTTCATTATGACAAGATCAACTATGCCATGATCAAATAAAGATTTGTATTGTTAAAACGTCGGGAATTCAACCTATTAACACTTCGTTAGTTGTAGTTGTTCTATATTAGTTACGTGGGCCAACACAGTGACATGAGCCGAATCAATTGGGCCTTGACAAACAAAGTGGGCTTGACAACAATCATTGGATAAAGATGATTTGCTATTGGGCCATCCAAGGAATTTGGGCTGAAGAGATTTCATGGATCATGGGTTTGAAATTGGGCCGACATCAATTTAAATGGCCACTACGAAATAGCTAAACCGGCCGAATGGTTTATTCAAACTTTTGCATGAAGCATCTCCATAGCAGCGAACCCTTATGTGGGATTAAGAGAGGGTTCGGTCAACAAGTCTGGTACAACATGGTTCGGCCAGAATGAAGCCATGGTTCGTGACTCAATCAGGCGAACCAGCAAGGTTCGTGAAGAGGCCATAGGGTTCGGCAGTGTACATGGGTTCGCGGGGTCGTAGGGTTCGCCACCCTTTCCTGGTTCGGGTAAAGGCTCGCCAAGAAGGGTTCGGTTCCTGTACGAAGGGTCGCTGAAGGTGGCAGACGAACCAAGGGTTCGCTGCTCATGAACCTGGGTTCGTTGATCTGGAAAGGAGAAGACAGGTTCGTAATCGTCACCCCAGGGTTCGGCCATGGCTGTGGCTCACGAATCCTGGTTCGGCATCATCATTTCCATGGAGTTCTTCGATTTCGAGCCACAATTTACATTGAGAAGGGTTGTTAGACATGCATGACTCGAAAAGGGTGGTGTGAAGATCCGGCTAAGGCCCTCGTCGTGTATACACACACCCACACACACCAAAAACCCTAATTTCGTGGTATTTCACTGCATCATACCTCGTTTTTGGCTGGCTAAATTGCAAGATCCGTTGTACTTTCTTGTAGAGCTCGTCAAGGGCTACGCGTGGGCGAAAGAATCACCCAAATCGGGCTAGAAACGAGAGAGATATGAGCTTCCAAAGGTTGGAAATGGGGGGTTTGAGTGGTGGCCGGAAATCTTGAGTTAGAGAGAGAGAGGTGTAAGTGAAAATGAATTTAATGAGGTTATTTAGAGTTTATATATCCCGGGGTGGTTCGGGTTTGTTTCGGTTGTCCAGTTCGTAGTTTCGTCGCGTATCCGGTTCCTTACGCGTGTATTTCGAAATTTTAAATAAAAGAATATTTTTAGGATTTTAGAACACGAATATTATTAGAAAATATTTTAAATATCGTTGCATTTACTTATTTATCGAAATATTAATATTTTACGCGTTTCTTTATTTAGTTCGCGATTTAATAAAATAGTTTGATTTAATTTATTTAATGATGAGTTTCAAAATTGTAAAATAAGAAATATAATATTTCTTTAAATTTATGATCGTCCGTATCGTTATTCGTTTTCGTAATCGTTTAATCAGATTGCGTCACCATCGCGCGTATTCGTTCGAATCGTCATTCCAACGAACACGTCGATGGTTTGGCTTTCTGATTCTTGTTATCTACTGTTAAGTCATTATTTCAGAACGTTAAACCACCAGAATCATTCGTACAGATCGTCACCTATACGAATAACTCGTCGGTTTAGCATTCCGCAACAATAACCGCTTTAGTTTCGTTTTGTTAAACCTCACATACGTTTATACAACTAATATCACATCATGTATTCGTTTTTCAACACTGTGTTGTCTGACATGTTTTCTGACTGTTAAACCCTAAGGTTTTAGTCAGATTCAGACAATCGTTTAATAGTTTCATGCTAATCAAATGCGTAAATAGTCTAAACATAGTTTAACGAAATGTGTACCTGAATCACTGTACCTGTTTACTGTTACGATCACTGTTCCGGCACGCGTCCGGCACTGATGTTACAGTCTCCCCTTGTTAGAGAAATTTCGTCCCGAAATTTAAGACTCGTTATTCGGTACGACTTCCTCGGCGAAGAGTTGGGGATACTTGTTTCTCATGTGATCTTCACGTTCCCAAGTAAACTCAGGTCCGCGCTTTGAGTTCCAACGAACTTTAACGATAGGAATACGACTTCGTCTCAGTTGCTTGACTTTACGATCCATAATCTCCAATGGTTCTTCAATAAAACGTAAGTTTTCATCCAATTGAATTTCTTCAATTGGTATGATAAGAGTTTCATCAGCAAGGCATTTCTTCAAGTTTGAGACGTGAAACACGTCATGTACACCACTAAGTTCATCTGGTAGGCTCAATTTGTATGCTACAGGACCAATACGTTCGATGATCTCGAACGGTCCCACGTATCGTGGTGTCAATTTGCCTTTCTTCGCGAATCGAACTACGCCCTTCCATGGGGAAACCTTTAACATGACTCGATCTCCCACTTGGAATTCCAACGGTTTGCGCCGTTTATCAGCATAGCTCTTTTGTCTACTTCGTGTTGCTTGTAGTCTTTGCTGTATCTGAGCAATCTTGTCTGTAGTTTCTTGAATAAGTTCTGGCCCAGTGATGCGATTATCTCCTACTTCCGACCAACAGATCGGTGACCGACATTTTCGACCATAAAGAGCCTCAAATGGGGCACAACCGATGCTGCTGTGATAACTGTTGTTGTAGGAGAACTCGATTAGTGGCAAGTGAGAATCCCAATTACCACCGAAGTCTAAAACACAAGTTCTTAACATATCCTCCAGGGTTTGGATAGTACGTTCGCTTTGACCATCCGTTTGTGGATGATAAGCTGTACTCAGGTTTAATTGCGTCCCTAGAGATTTCTGCAATGATTGCCAGAACCTTGATGTAAATCTGCTATCACGATCCGAAATGATAGACAATGGCACACCATGGCGCACCACTATCTCATTGATGTAAAGCTTCGCTAGTTTATCCATCGTGTAAGTTTCTCGCATTGGCAAGAAATGAGCAGACTTGGTTAATCGGTCAATGATAACCCAAATGGTATCATGTCCACTGGAAGTGCGGGGTAGCTTGGTAACAAAGTCCATAGCTATCTGTTCCCACTTCCAAAGTGGAATCTCAGGCTGTTCCATCAGACCAGATGGTTTCTGGTGTTCCGCCTTCACCTTAGCACACGTAAGGCATCTACCAACATACTCAGCGATGTCTTTCTTCATACCCGGCCACCAATAAAATGCACGTAAGTCTTGGTACATTTTATCAGCACCGGGATGCACAAAGTACTTGGTTTTGTGTGCTTCATCAAAAATAAGTTTCCTTAACTCATCTACTGCAGGAATCCAAATACGATCCTTGAAGTAAACAAGTCCATCGGGTTTTGTTTCCAAATGTTTCTCCACACCGCAATCTAAGTCTTTCTTCAAGTTTCCTCGTTCAATTGCTTCCTGTTGTGCTTGCCTAATGTGATCGTGTAAACTTGTCTGCACAGTCATTCCCATTGCTCTGACGCGCAAGGGTTTGACCCGTTCCTTCCGGCTCAAGGCATCAGCAACAACGTTTGCCTTGCCCGGATGGTACTTAATCACACAGTCATAGTCATTCAGAAGCTCAACCCAACGTCGCTGTCGCATATTGAGTTCCTTCTGATCAAATATGTGTTGCAGACTTTTGTGGTCTGTAAATATGGTACACTTGGTTCCATATAAGTAATGCCTCCAGATCTTCAGTGCAAACACCACTGCTCCCAATTCCAGATCATGAGTTGTGTAGTTCTTCTCATGAATTTTTAATTGTCTCGAAGCGTAGGCAATGACTTTGTCCCGCTGCATAAGTACACAGCCAAGTCCCTGATGGGATGCATCACAATAAACAACAAAGTCATCACAACCATCTGGGAGAGATAAGATCGGAGCATCACATAGCTTTTGTTTCAATGTCTGAAAGGCTTCTTCTTGTTTTTGTTCCCAAATGAACGGTTCGCTTTTCTGTGTTAGCTTCGTGAGTGGCAGAGCTATCTTAGAAAAGTTCGAGATGAACCTTCTGTAATAGCCTGCTAAGCCTAGAAAAGAACGTATTTCCGTAGGTGTCTTCGGAGTGTCCCAATCTTTTATTGCCTCTATCTTGGCAGGATCAACGTGAATTCCCTCACTGTTAACAACATGGCCTAGGAATTGAACCTCTTTTAACCAAAACTCACACTTAGAGAATTTGGCATAGAGTTTCTCTTCCTTTAACAGTTCCAAGATCGTTCTCAGATGTTGCTCGTGTTCTGCTTTGCTTTTAGAATAAATCAATATGTCATCAATGAAAACAATAACAAATTGATCTAAGTATGGCTTACACACACGGTTCATGAGATCCATGAAAACCGCGGGTGCATTCGTCAAACCAAAAGGCATCACCATGAATTCGTAATGCCCGTATCTGGTACGAAACGCCGTCTTTGGTATGTCTTCGTCTTGTACTCTAAGCTGATGATATCCGGAACGCAGATCGATCTTCGAAAAGTACTGAGCTCCTTGCAACTGATCAAATAAATCATCAATCCTCGGTAATGGATACCGATTCTTGATGGTTAATTTGTTTAGCTCCCTGTAGTCTATGCACATCCGAAAGGATCTATCCTTCTTTTTCACGAACAAAACCGGAGCTCCCCAAGGTGAGTAGCTCGGTCGGATGAAACCTTTATCAAGTAGCTCCTGTAATTGGTTAGATAATTCCTGCATCTCCGAAGGTGCTAACCTATAAGGGGATTTAGCAACAGGCGTTGCTCCAGGAATCAGATCGATACGAAACTCTACCGGTCGCACAGGAGGCAAACCAGGTAGATCTTCAGGAAACACCTCAGGATATTCTCTCACTATCGGTACGTCTTGTAATGTTTTCTTGTCTTTGTCTTTCTCCACCACATGAGCCAAGAATGCTATGCACTTCTTTTGCAGACACTTACGCGCTTTTATGCATGATATGATCTTTACATTTCTCTTGGCTTGATCCCCACAAACTTCCAATACACGATCATCCGTTACTGGAATCCGAAGTAGCTTCTCGGAACAGATGACTTCAACTCGATTGAGTGAGAGCCAATCCATTCCCACGATGATATCGAAACTGCCCAACTCCATCGGCAACAAGTCGATGGAAAATGTATGATCTATAAGTGTAAGCGGGCAGTTCCTAAGTATAGTGCTAACTGTAACTTGTTTCCCATTAGCTACTTCAATAATGTAAGGGGAGTCTAAAGTATCCTCAGTAAGACTAAGTTGTCGTGCAAAATCAGATGAAATAAAACTCTGGTCTGCACCAGTATCAAATAGTATGGATGCATAAGAGTCATGTAAAAGAAATGTACCAGTGACCACATTAGGGTCCTGACGTGCAGCATTGGCTCCGATGACAAAAGCTCGTCCACGAGGTGCTTGTGCTCCAGCTTGCACTTTCTTCGGACAGTTGCGGGAGAAGTGACCTGGTTCCCCGCAGTTGTAACAGTCTCGGTTGTTGTTATTGCCTGGGTTCTGTGGTGGTGGTGGTAGTGCTCTGGTTGCAGTGTTGGTAGCCTGATTCACTGCAAAGCGGCATTTGTTCACCCAGTGGCCAAATCGACCACAATTTGTGCACTTCCTGCATTGAGCACCTGCAGGATGATGATACTTACAACTTGTGCACTGAGGATATTCTCCTCCATAACCCCTACTAGCAGGGTTGACAGGTGCTGCAGTTGCCTGTCTCAGTGGGGTGACGGCCGCATAGTTCTTTACGACCTTCTGTTTCTTTTTCTGGTGGTACTCGGGCTTCTTTGATGTTGTCTCCTTGGCTTTTCCAGCTTCATCTTTTAAAACTCCAGACTTTACCATTACTTTGGTAAGCTTAGCAGAGAGGGAAATGGCTGACTCCAAAGTAGCAGGATATGAAGCCAGTACAACGCTTTGTATACATGAAGGTAGTCCTGCTACATAGCGATCAATTAGCTTTTCCAAGGTTGGCACCATCTCTGGCACCAGGGCTACCAGTTCATGATAACGGTTGGTAAAAGTCATGTGGTCAGCTCCCTTCATCTCATGATTCGAGAGCTCAATCTCCAGTTGTTGTAGTTCATGTTTCGGGCAAAACTCATTCCTCAGAAGAAGCTTAAATTCTGCCCAAGGCATCGCCATTGCCTCATCTCTTCCCTTTGCTCTTATCTGTGCGTTCCACCAAGTCAAAGCTCGCTTGCTGAAAGAACCAGCTGCATAGCGAACTTTGTGATGTTCTGGACAACTGCTAATGTCCAGAGTGTTCTCCATTTTCTCTAGCCATTGGATTAATCCAACAGCTCCTTCAACTCCAGTGAAACTAGGGGGTTTGCATCCTACAAAGGATTTGTAGGAGCAATCAGACGTATGACCAGTGTTTCCACTAGCCTCTCCGGTGGTATGGGCAGAGGTGTTGCCATGCCCCTGAATCCGATTTATCATCTCTGGGATGACCTCCTTTAGTTGACTAGTCAGTTGGGTACTCAGTAGTGTCGCCAACGCGATAGTAGCAGGATCCAGTGTCGGTGTATTGCTCGAGCCTGGTGGTGGAGAGTGCGGAGGAGGAGGAGGTGGTAGTGGTGAATCCGGTGGTGTAGGAGTCGAAGAGTGAGGAGCAGAGACTTGCGGAGTAGGTTGTTTTCTCGGCGGCATTCTGATCATAACCAAAAGAATTTGGTTAGTGCAATGATCGAACACAGAAAACATAATGCAAACTTAAGTCTTAAGTTCTCTACATGTGGGTCCCTAAGTTATAGTCTAGGTCAAACCGTTTTAGTAAATGACCTATTATTCTCTATAACCTTGAGCTCTGATACCAATCTGTCACACCCCGAGCCGGCGGGGTTGGATCGGAGTCCCCGTCGGGCGGAAGGTTCCCGGGGCGTGATATCGCGGATGATAATCATGATGATCAGATTGTTTACATAGCATCAACGTTTAAGAATATCTAAAGCACAACCAAATGATATATAGGATTACAAAGTTAAATTACAATAGCAATGTTCTGCAATTTAACTAAGTAAACCTAACCAAAAGAATAAATGTTTATATCTTGTATATGCGCAAGATATCAAAATAATGTTTATCATCAACCAAAGATGTGCTTTCCAAAAGTCTACTAGGTCCTCTATCTGGGCAGCCTAGTATGCATATCCAAAAGCTTAAGCTTAAACCTGTTCTTCACCTGAGAAAGCATGTAAAAAGATCAAGTCAACACAACGGTTGGTGAGTTCATAAAGTTTATAAGTTTAAAGAAAATTGTTTCACAAACCTCCTTTCGGTAAAACCTTAACCTCATTAACTTCACCTGTAATATCCAAGTCGGTATGCTTATATATAGGGCATATGTAAGGGAACAAGCCCTAGCCAACATCCCACCACATACTAACCCGGATATGACATTGTTGTTAATAATAATTAAGCATTTTACCTACCAACCAACTCAATCCTCATCAAAGCCCTTGTCATCTGTTTCCACGTTTTCATGTCTATTGTATTCATAAGTGTTAGTTTCTCATCACGTTTGTCAAGCATCATAGATTCACATACACCTAGTTTAGCAATTACATATCTCCTATAAGCAGACAAAAGCTCTGGAATACCAGAAGTTTAGCAATTACATGTCTCTTATATAGATAATAGCTTAGCATTCAACAAGTTCATGTTTAGCCTTTACATACCTCTTATAAGCTGACAAAAGCTCTGGAATACCAGACGTTCAGCAATTACATGTCCCTTATAACCAGGTAATAGCTTCGTAACGTTACGTTTATGTTTAGCCTTTACATACCTCATATAAGCCGACACAAGCTCTGGAATACCAGACGTTCAGCAATTACGTGTCTCTTATAACCAGGTAATAGCTTAGAATCGATACTTTCATGTTTAGCCTTTACATACCTCATATAAGCTGACAAAAGCTCTGGAATACCAGACGTTCAGCAATTACATGTCACTTATAACCAGGTAATAGCTGAGTATCATTATGTTTATGTTATTACATGTATCTCACCCCATAGGTACAAGCTCTGGAATACCAGACGTTCAGCAATTACGTAGACTATGGTTAGATACATGTATGATGGCCTAGTAGCATGTAATAGTTTCCAAACAATCATAACTCATGTATTTGTATCATGTCTCATGTATTTGAATCAAGTATCATGTATTTGTATCATGTCTCATGTAATTGTATAACATCTCATGTAATAGAATCAAGTATCATGTATTGGTATCATGTTTCATGTAATTGAATCACATCTCATGTAATTAAATCAAGTATCATGTATTTGTATCATGTCTCATGTATTTGTATCTAGTCTCATGTATTTGCATCAAGTATCATGTAATTGAATCAAATAACCAACAATTGATTCTAAGCATCTAGCTTAAAGTAAAGGTTTCCATCATAAGAAATCATGTTTATGTTTAAAGCATTAAATAACATTTCAATAAAAATGTTTAACATGCTTCTCAGTCTCGAAGTAAAACAAATAAGTTTGAAAGGGGACAAATGAACTCACCTTGGGTCCGTAGTGTTTGACTAAATAAAATGAGAATGCACGCGCTCTTTGTTTGCTCTTGTAGTTGTGTTCACGTTCCTGTATTGATTTCATATCGTATTTAACTTTTGAGTATAAAATGTAGGTTTTGTGCGCGTGCACGTGTTAGCCCTAAAGTTGGCTAACACTCGTGAGTCTCGATAATGATTCGACCCGTGTATGTGTTAAAGTCTTTGAGCCCACTTAACTTAATTAGGTTCAAGTTAGCATGTTGTTAGAATCCCCAAATTAAAGACTTATTCTTAAATGTTATCCCATGTATCTAGTTCATTATGACAAGATCAACTATGCCATGATCAAATAAAGATTTGTATTGTTAAAACGTCGGGAATTCAACCTATTAACACTTCGTTAGTTGTAGTTGTTCTATATTAGTTACGTGGGCCAACACAATGACATGAGCCGAATCAATTGGGCCTTGACAAACAAAGTGGGCTTGACAACAATCATTGGATAAAGATGATTTGCTATTGGGCCATCCAAGGAATTTGGGCTGAAGAGATTTCATGGATCATGGGTTTGAAATTGGGCCGACATCAATTTAAATGGCCACTACGAAATAGCTAAACCGGCCGAATGGTTTATTCAAACTTTTGCATGAAGCATCTCCATAGCAGCGAACCCTTATGTGGGATTAAGAGAGGGTTCGGTCAACAAGTCTGGTACAACATGGTTCGGCCAGAATGAAGCCATGGTTCGTGACTCAATCAGGCGAACCAGCAAGGTTCGTGAAGAGGCCATAGGGTTCAGCAGTGTACATGGGTTCGCCGGGGTCGTAGGGTTCGCCACCCTTTCCTGGTTCGGGTAAAGGCTCGCCAAGAAGGGTTCGGTTCCTGTACGAAGGGTCGCTGAAGGTGGCAGACGAACCAAGGGTTCGCTGCTCATGAACCTGGGTTCGTTGATCTGGAAAGGAGAAGACAGGTTCGTAATCGTCACCCCAGGGTTCGGCCATGGCTGTGGCTCACGAATCCTAGTTCGGCATCATCATTTCCATGGAGTTCTTCGATTTCGAGCCACAATTTACATTGAGAAGGGTTGTTAGACATGCATGACTCGAAAAGGGTGGTGTTAAGATCCGGCTAAGGCCCTCGTCGTGTATACACACACCCACACACACCAAAAACCCTAATTTCGTGGTATTTCACTGCATCATACCTCGTTTTTGGCTGGCTAAATTGCAAGATCCGTTGTACTTTCTTGTAGAGCTCGTCAAGGGCTACGCGTGGGCGAAAGAATCACCCAAATCGGGCTAGAAACGAGAGAGATATGAGCTTCCAAAGGTTGGAAATGGGGGGTTTGAGTGGTGGCCGGAAATCTTGAGTTAGAGAGAGAGAGGTGTAAGTGAAAATGAATTTAATGAGGTTATTTAGAGTTTATATATCCCGGGGTGGTTCGGGTTTGTTTCGGTTGTCCAGTTCGTAGTTTCGTCGCGTATCCGGTTCCTTACGCGTGTATTTCGAAATTTTAAATAAAAGAATATTTTTAGGATTTTTAGAACACGAATATTATTAGAAAATATTTTAAATATCGTTGCATTTACTTATTTATCGAAATATTAATATTTTACGCGTTTCTTTATTTAGTTCGCGATTTAATAAAATAGTTTGATTTAATTTATTTAATGATGAGTTTCAAAATTGTAAAATAAGAAATATAATATTTCTTTAAATTTATGATCGTCCGTATCGTTATTCGTTTTCGTAATCGTTTAATCAGATTGCGTCACCATCGCGCGTATTCGTTCGAATCGTCATTCCAACGAACACGTCGATGGTTTGGCTTTCTGATTCTTGTTATCTACTGTTAAGTCATTATTTCAGAACGTTAAACCACCAGAATCATTCGTACAGATCGTCACCTATACGAATAACTCGTCGGTTTAGCATTCCGCAACAATAACCGCTTTAGTTTCGTTTTGTTAAACCTCACATACATTTATACAACTAATATCACATCATGTATTCGTTTTTCAACACTGTGTTGTCTGACATGTTTTCTGACTGTTAAACCCTAAGGTTTTAGTCAGATTCAGACAATCGTTTAATAGTTTCATGCTAATCAAATGCGTAAATAGTCTAAACATAGTTTAACGAAATGTGTACCTGAATCACTGTACCTGTTTACTGTTACGATCACTGTTCCGGCACGCGTCCGGCACTGATGTTACAATTATAATCAACCACAACATTTATAGAAACATTTAAGTAAATGCTTAATTAAATAAATAAATAAATAAACATTTACTAAAATCTAAGACCTAATGATTGGGGCTTGGTCAACTCGAGTAGACTAGTCTAGCAATCAGGGTTCTTCGTAGTAAAGGAGATCTGTAAACCTCATCAAACATGTGACCTATAATCAATCAGTCTAGCTAGGACATCTTTTGATATATAGGCTTTTATAGTTCTTTAAACCGTCCATAGTTTCGTATTGTTCTTTAGTTCTTTGGCACATGTTATCTTTGAGCGTTTCCCAGATGTTCCTCAAATAGTTAGGGAATACTGTAAATATCATCAAACATGCATCTCATATTCGATCAGTCTAGCTAGGACATCTTTCAAACCTGAGAATGGCACATGCTATCTTTGATATTTCCCAGTTAGACCCTTGAAATAGTTCTTTGTACTTAGTTCTTTGAAATAGATCGTTTGTTCTTTGACAACACAACCTTGAAATAGTTCTTTCTACTTAGTTCTTTGAAATAGATCGTTAGTTCTTTGACAACACACCCTTGAAATAGTTCTTTGAAATAGATCGTTAGTTCTATGTAACCTTTATTAGAAAACCCTAGCAATCCTTTGTTAATCTCCATGCACACACATGCACATATTCCCCATGCAAATCATGCACACACATGATCAACCCATGCATACACTCCAAGTACAAAGCCCATGCATAAACTCTGATGGTTCGAACCTATGTATAGCTCCCACACACCAATGTATAACATCCGTCGGTCAAGACACCATCTTGTGCGAATGGAGACTGATCCGTATGAGTCGTGGGCCGAAGTAGTTCATGCGAAGGGCCTTGGCCTGAAGTTAGCTCCGGCCGAAAGAGGTTCTCACGATAGGTGAGGCCGAATGAAAGCACCCGGTCGAATGAACATGGGCCGACTGGGTGTTGGCCGAATGAAGGACTGTTGAATGAGGGTTTGGCCGAAGAGGTTCATTCGCAGGCGGTTGGGCCAAAAGGAGGTAGGTCAAATGAGCTTAGGCCGAAGAGGAGGGACCTTAGTCATTCGGTCTCTTCGGCCGAATGGGGTACTTGGCTCATTCGGCAACCTGCGGGAAGAACCCATTCGGGCCATCGAGTCACTGAACAAGGCAGCCTCCATTTCGAGCAAACCAGCTAGGCATTTAAACGAAACTTGTTCCTATCTCATTCTGGTTGTGTTTAGTGTGAAACCTAGAGGTTGAAGAGGTCTAAAACCGGTTCTAAGGGCGGCCGACCCTATGGGTTCCAAAAACCCTAAAAACCGAACAAAAAGTGGATCTTTACCTCAAATCGGCTGGATAAACGTCTAGATCTGTTGTACTTTCAGGTTCTACTCAATGTAGTGGTCGTTTTGACACCAGAATGGGTCGATTTCGTGGAGAAATGAGTGAGTTCTTGTAGAGAGATGATGAGGATTTTAAAGAGAGAGTGGGGTGAACGATCTTGAGGGTGGGGGGGCTGGTTGGTGGTTGTTGTGGCATTAAATGCCACATTAATTGGGTTTAAAATACCCGGGTTCGTTCGGTTTCGCATAAAAACGCCGGTTTTTCGCCGTTTTCGTAACGAGACGACTCGTTTTTATAATAGAATTTATAAAATTATTTTAGGTTGTGATTTCTAATAAATTAACTAAATATCTTTTGTTTATTTTTAAATTTTCAGAAATATTTAGTTGATAGTTTAAATTGAATCGAGTAGTTGTTGCGCGCGTTCGTTCGGATTGTCACCCGTACGAAGACGACAATAACTATGCTTTTCAACATGGTTTTCTAATTATTGGACATCATTCAGAACGTTAAACTTTCAGATGTATTCGTACAGATCGTCACCTATACGAATAATCCGTCAGTTTAGCATTCACGTAACGACATCCGTTGTTATTTCGTTCTGTAAGGCCTCACATACGTCTATACATAATAAAATCCTAACAGATAATCACATGATGGTTCCGTATTGCCAGATAATTATCTGACTCAAGAACCATAGTTCTAAACTTTGTTTCTGTTAAATGTTTCTGAACTTGTTGTTTGATAACACAAAATGATAACGAAACATGATCTGAATATGAAAACCATTGTAATACATATAGTTCGTACCTGATTACTGTTCACGTACTGTAGAGATCACTGTTCCGGTGACGTTTCCGGCACTGGTGTTACAGTCTCCCCTTGTTAGAGAAATTTCGTCCCGAAATTTAAGAATTGTTATCGGATACGGCTTCCTCTGTAAACAATTGGGGATACTTTGACTTCATGTGATCTTCGCGTTCCCAAGTAAACTCAGGTCCGCGCCTTGAGTTCCAACGAACCTTTACAATCGGAATACGACTTTGCCTCAGTTGCTTAACCTTGCGATCCATAATCTCTAAAGGTTCCTCGATAAAGTGTAATTGTTCGTCCACTTGAATTTCTTCAATCGGAATGATAAGTGATTCGTCAGCAAGGCATTTCTTTAAGTTCGAGACGTGAAACACGTCATGCACACCACTGAGTTCATCTGGTAGTCTTAGTCTATACGCCACAGGACCAATACGTTCGATGATTTCGAACGGTCCCACGTATCGTGGTGCTAGCTTGCCTTTGCTTCCAAAGCGTACTACACCTTTCCATGGGGATACCTTCAACATGACACGGTCTCCCACTTGGAATTCCAACGGCTTGTGCCGTTTATCATCGTAGCTCTTTTGTCTGCTTCTTGTAGCTTGTAATCTTTGCTGAATCTGGGCAATCTTATCAGTAGTTTCCTGAATAAGCTCGGGCCCCGTTATACGATTGTCTCCAACTTCAGTCCAACAGATCGGTGATCGACATTTTCGACCATACAAAGCCTCGAACGGTGCACATCCGATGCTACTGTGATAACTGTTGTTGTAGGAGAATTCAATCAGTGGCAAATGAGAATCCCAATTCCCAGCGAAATCTAACACACAGGTTCTTAACATGTCCTCCAGGGTCTGAATCGTGCGTTCGCTTTGACCGTCCGTTTGTGGATGGTAAGATGTACTCAGATTTAAGTGCGTCCCTAGTGATTTCTGTAATGATTTCCAGAACCTTGATGTGAATCTGCTGTCTCTATCAGAAATAATAGACAATGGCACACCGTGGCGTACCACTATCTCATTGATGTACAGTCTTGCCAGTTTATCTATCGTGAAGGTCTCACGCATTGGCAAGAAATGAGCAGATTTCGTCAAACGATCGATGATAACCCAAATCGTATCATGACCACTGGAAGTGCAGGGTAGCTTGGTAATGAAGTCCATAGCTATTTGTTCCCACTTCTAGAGCAGAATCTCAGGCTGTTCCAGTAAACCAGACGGTTTCTGGTGTTCCGTCTTTACCTTCGCACACGTAAGACATCGACCTACGTACTCAGCTATATCTTTCTTTATTCCCGGCCACCAATAAAATCCATGTAAGTCTTGGTACATTTTATCGGCGCCTGGATGCACAGAGTACTTGGTCTTGTGTGCTTCATCAAAGATAAGTCTTCTTAATTCATCTACCGCAGGAATCCATACACAATCCCTATAGTAAATGATTCCATCGGACTTAGTGTCAAATTGTTTCTCTGCTCCAAAGTCAAGTTCCTTCTTTAGATTTCCTCGATCCACTGATTCTTGTTGGACTTGAATAATCTTGTCTCGTAAGCTTGTCTGCACAGTCATTCCCATTGCTCTGACGCGCAAGGGTTTGACCCGTTCCTTCCGGCTCAAGGCATCAGCTACAACATTTGCCTTTCCCGGATGGTACTTGATTACACAGTCGTAATCATTCAGAAGTTCAACCCAACGTCGCTGTCGCATATTGAGCTCCTTCTGATCAAAGATATGTTCCAGACCTTTGTGATCAGTATATATGGTACACTTGGTGCCATATAAATAATGTCTCCAAATCTTCAAGGCGAAGATTACTGCTCCCAATTCAAGATCATGAGTAGTGTAGTTCTTATCATGAACCTTTAACTGTCTTGATGCATAAGCGATAACTTTGTCCTGTTGCATTTGTACGCAACCAAATCCCTGATGGGAAGCATCACAATAAACCACAAAGTCATCACAGCCTTTTGGAAGAGATAGAATTGGAGCATCGCATAACTTCTGCTTCAATGTCTGAAAAGCATCTTCTTGTTTCTGTTCCCAGACAAACGGTTCACTTTTCTGAGTTAACTTAGTGAGAGGCAAAGCTATTTTAGAAAAGTTTGAGATAAACCTTCTATAATAACCTGCCAATCCCAGAAAAGATCATATCTCCGTCGGTGTCTTCGGAGTATCCCATTTCTTTATAGCTTCAATCTTGCCGGGATCTACGTGTATTCCCTCGCTGTTGACTATATGGCCCAGAAATTGGACTTCTCGTAGCCAAAATTCACACTTAGAGAATTTGGCATAAAGTTTCTGCTCCTTCAACAGCTCCAAGATTTTCCTGAGGTGTTCTTCGTGTTCAGCTTTACTCTTCGAATAAATCAGGATGTCATCGATAAACACAATGACAAACTGATCCAAATACGGGTTGCACACTCGGTTCATGAGGTCCATGAAAACCACTGGTGCATTTGTCAATCCGAAAGGCATCACCATGAATTCGTAATGCCCGTATCTGGTTCGGAATGCCGTCTTCGGTATGTCTTCGTCTTGAACCCTAAGTTGATGATACCCAGACCGTAGATCAATGTTAGAGAAATACTGTGCTCCCTGTAGTTGGTCAAACAAATCATCGATTCTCGGTAATGGATACCGATTCTTGATGGTTAGTTTGTTCAGCTCTCGATAATCTATGCACATCCGAAAGGATCCATCTTTCTTCTTCACGAACAAGACCGGAGCTCCCCAAGGTGAGTAGCTCGGTCTGATGAAACCTTTGTCAAGTAGCTCCTGTAACTGGTTTGACAATTCCTACATCTCTGAAGGTGCTAACCTGTAAGGAGATTTAGCAACAGGAATTGCTCCAGGAACTAAATCAATACGGAACTCTACCGGTCGCACAGGTGGCAAACCTGGTAGGTCTTCAGGAAATACTTCCGGATACTCTTTCACCACCGGCATGTCTTGAATCTTTTTCTTGTCCTTCTCCTTTTCCACCACGTGAGCTAGGAAAGCGACGCACTGCTTCTGTAAACACTTACGCGCCTTTATGCAAGAAATGATTTTGACACTTCGTTTTGCTGAATTCCCTCTAACTTCCAATACCCGATCATCCGGCAATGGAACTCGAAGCAGCTTTTCAGAACAGATGACTTCCATTCTGTTAGAAGAAAGCCAGTCCATTCCAACAATGATGTCAAAACTACCCAACTCCATCGGTATCAAATCGATGGTGAATGTATGACCATTAAGTGTCAATGGGCAGTTCTTGTATACTGTACTAACTATGATCTGTTTTCCGTTAGCTACTTCTATGATGTAAGGGGAATCTAACTGTTCCTCTATAGAATCTAATTGGCATGCAAAATCGGTAGAGATAAAACTCTGATCCGCACAAGTGTCAAATAGAACAGATGCATAAAAGTCATGTAAGAGAAATGTACCAGTGACCACATTCGGGTCTTGGCGTGCAGCTGGTGCTCCTATGACAAAAGCTCTTCCACGGGGTGCTTGAACTGCTTGTTGTGCCTTCTTCGGGCAGTTCTTTGCAAAGTAGCCATGTTCGCCACAGTTATAGCATCCACCGTTGTTCTAGTTGTTGGGTGGAGGGAGAGCCAGAGCAGCATTGTTGACTGCTTGGTTAGGTGTCATCCGGCAGTGTTGGACCCAATGGCCCTTTCGTCCACATCCCGTGCATTGCTTACAGGGAGTGTTAGCAGCATGATGATAATGGCACTTAGCACACAGAGGAAATGTGCCAGTGTAGGGTCTTTGGTTGGGGTTCTGTGGTGCAGCTTCTACTTGTTGGAGAGGTGTGGCCACCATGTAGTTCTTGATGACCTTTTGTTTCTTCTTGGGATGATGGTGGGGTTTCTTTGACGACTCTTCCTTGTTCTTGCCTGAGTCAGCCTCTTTCTTCAGAACTCCTGAGGCTACCATCAGATCCGTGAGCTTCCCAGACAAACTCACAGCAGACTCCAATGTGACAGGGTTTGCAGCAACCACTAATCCTTGTATGCAGGCAGGTAACCCACACACATACCTGTCAATCCTTTTCTCCAAAGTCGGTACCATGTCTGGCACCAAAGCAACCAACTCGTGATAACGAGTGGTATATCCCATGTGGTCTGCCCCTTTCATCACATGGTTAGAAAATTCCACCTCTAGTCTCTGCAGCTCGTTCTTTGGGCAAAATTCAGTTCTCAGCATGGTCTTGAAGTCTTCCCAAGTCATTGACATAGCTTCTTCTCTTCCTCTTGCATTAATTTGGCCGTTCCACCAAGTCAAGGCTCGCTTGTTGAATGTTCCAGCAGAATAGTGGACCTTGTGGTGCTCTGGACAACTGCAGAGGTCCAGAGTAGCTTCGACCTTCTCTATCCATTGGATTAGACCAACGGCTACTTCATTACCACTAAAACTAGGCGGCTTACACCCCATAAAGGACTTGTATGAATGATTTGAAGCACCGCCAGTGTTTCCACTGGCTTCTCCTGATGAATGGCCGGTGTTGCTGCCGTCGTTCCGTAACCAGTTGAGCATATCCGGTATCACTTCTTTCAGCTGATTAGTCAATTGACTGCTCAATAGAGTCATCAATGCCACCGTAGCCGGATCTAATATTGGAGTCGTGCTCGGACCCAGAGGTGGGTTAAGTGGAGGAGGAGGTGGAGGAGATAGTGGTGGTGAATCAGCTGGTGATGGAGTCGATGAATGTGGAGCTGAACTCTGTGGAGGTGGTACAATAGAAGGAGGTCTTCTCGGAGGCATTCTGATCATAACCAATAAAGTTATCGGTTAGTGCAATGATCGAATGCAGATGACACAATGCAATAAAGTCTTAAGTCCTGTGTTCTCTATATGCAGGGTCCCTAGGTTATAGTCTAGGCCAAACCGTTTAATTAAGTGACCTATATTTCTCTATAACCATGGATCTGATACCAATCTGTCACACCCCGAGCCGGCGGGGTTGGATCGGATTCCCCGTCGGACGGAAGGTTCCCGGGGCGCGATATCGTGAGTGATAATCGTGATGATCAGATTGTTTACATTGCACATGATACAAATGAGAAATGCTAAATAGAATAGAATTACAAAGTTAAATTACATCCGTATCGTTTATAATTTAAAAATGTAAATCTACCATAAACATCATAAAGTTTCTATCTTGTATCTACACAAGATATACAAAATATATTGTATAATGATGTTCCCAAAAGTATGCAGGTCCAAAAATACTAAGTCTTCTATCTGAAGTCCTAGTCCAGAAGCAATAACTTCTTAATTGACATGTTCGTCACCTGAGAAGTTATGCAAAAAGATCAAGTCAACACATTGTTGGTGAGTTCATATAGTTTAATGTTTGAAAATTAGCTTTATAAACCCTCTTTAGGTAACAACCCTAACCTCATTAACATCACCTGTATCATTCGACTCGGTATGCTTATATATAGGGCATATGCAAGGGTCGAGCCTACAACCCGCCCCGACACCGTCCCACCACATACTAAGCCACATACTAAGCCACATGGGACATTGCTGTTAATGATAATTAGGCATTTTACCTACCCTTTTGATTCCATCTTCATCATAGTTCTAACATGCACATAAAACATTTGATAACCCCTGGGTAACAACCTTAACCTCATTAACATCACATGTATCATCCAGATTGGTATGCTTATATTTAGGGCATACCCCTGAGTCGAGCCTACAACCCACCCAGACGTCGTCCCACCACATACTAATCCACATAGGACATTGTTGTTAATGATAATTAAGCATTTTACCCCTACCATTAACCATTAGTTCTTCAGTTCTTTGTTCCTGTAAATACACTTTGAAATCTCTATTGATTCCTTAAGTTCATCACAAAATTATGATCAACCACAACATTTATAGAAACATTTAAGTAAATGCTTAATTAAATAAATAAATAAACGTTTACTAAAATCTAAGACCTAATGATTGGGGCTTGGTCAACTCGAGTAGACTAGTCTAGCAATCAGGGTTCTTAGTAGTAAAGGAGAACTGTAAACCTCATCAAACATGTGACCTATAATCAATCAGTCTAGCTAGGACATCTTTTGATATATAGGCTTTTATAGTTCTTTAGACCGTCCATACTTTCGTATAGTTCTTTAGTTCTTTGGCACATGTTATCTTTGAGCGTTTCCCAGATGTTCCTTAAAACAGTTAGGGAATACTGTAAATATCATCAAACATGCGTCTCATATTCGATCAGTCTAGCTAGGACATCTTTCAAACCTGAGAATGGCACATGCTATCTTTGATATTTCCCTGTTAGACCCTTGAAATAGTTCTTTGTACTTAGTTCTTTGAAATAGATCGTTAGTTCTTTGACAACACACCCTTTAAATAGTTCTTTGTACTTAGTTCTTTGAAATAGATCGTTAGTTCTTTGACAACACACCCTTGAAATAGTTCTTTGAAATAGATCGTTAGTTCTTTGAAATAGACCTTTGAAAATAGTTCTTTGTTTTATATCTTTAGTTCTTTGAAAATAGTTCTTTGATTTGAAACGGTTGTCTATTCATAATGAATAAACAACTTACTTTGAATTCCTGTATATTGTATATCTAAACAGAATCTAGGATAACATTATACATATAAGGATATGTTAAGTAAAAACATTTAAGTAAAATATAATCCAAAGAAAATAATTTACGCATGCTTCTCAGCCCCGCATTTGAAAAGAAAAATGTTTAGAAAAAGGGGCAATGAACTCACCTGTGTTGTCGTGCAATAGAAGTATCACAAAATGCGCGCTCTTTGTTGTAGGTTATGTTTCTTCAGTTCCTGAGTTGTTTTAAGAGAATCCGAATACAATAAGTACTTATAATAGATGCTGGGTCTAGGGTTTGGTCTCGGTGTGCGACTAAGTGTCCTAGATGCTAATGTGTTTCTAATATTCCATCTAACTAGTCTAACTTATTACCCGTTAATAACCCTCATCTCAAACTAATTATTACAAGTCTTTGGTTAGAATATTTTTAGTTTAATACATTTTAAGTTAAACATTTATTTAGAAACTCATTTAATGCATTTTAATAAAGTTTACAATTTACTTTCTATTTATTAAAACGTAATTAGTTTCTTAAAGGATTAAGCTTCAACATGATGGGCTTGTGTTAATCCAATTGGATCAACCTTGGGCCCATTTGTAGCCTTTGGTGATTCAATGATTCTTGATTTGCTCCTTAGGTAACCCATCATAGATAATTCGAGTGAATCATCTAATTTGATTACAAGTTCTTATGAACTTTCCTAAGGCTTTAGTGTCACACCCCGAGCCGGCAGGGTTGGATCGAAGTCCCCGTCGGGCGGAAGGTTCTCGGAGCGCGATATCGTGAATGATAATCGTGATGATCAGATTGTTTACATAGCATCAATGTTACGAATAATTAAACACAATAAAACATTAACTAGGATTACAAAGTTAAATTACAAATATCAAGGTTTGGTAATTTAACTAAGTAAACCTATCCAAAAGAATCAAATATATCTATCTTGTATTTGTACAAGATATCAAAAAGAGATTCGTATTGATCTCAAAAGATGTGCTTCTTCAAAAGTCAACTAGGATCTATGTCTGGTCATCCTAGTATGCAATCCTGAATCTTAGCTTAATCCTGTGCGTCACCTGAGAAAGCATGTAATAAAACCAAGTCAACACAATGGTTGGTGAGTTCATGTAGTTTTTATGTAAAAAAATAGTTTGTACAATCCTTTGAATGACCACCTTAACCTCACCATTAACCACCTATACCATCTGATTCAGTATGCTTATATATAGGGCATATGTAGGGGACAAGCCCCAGCCACCGTCCCACCACATACTGAACCACATGATATATTGTTCCTGATGATATAATTAAGTGTCTCATCCTACCTATTTGATTCCCAGAATGTTTGATTCCAAATGTTTGATTCTTTGAATTAGATTACCCTGTAATTGTTTACCTTGATTCCCTGAATGACAACCTTAACCTCACTAACAACCACCTATGCTATTCAACCAAGTATGCTTATATATAGGGCATATGTAGGGGACAAGCCCCAGCCACCGTCCCACCACATACCGGGCTGCTTAACATATTGTTGTTAATGATAATTAAGCATTTCATCCCACTACTCTGATCTCATGACATGTGATTCTTAGCGTTTGTTTCCCTGCCAATGTTTACTTTGTTTCCCCCGAAATGACAACCTTAACCTCACTAACAATCACCTATGCTATCCAACCAAGTATGCTTATATATAGGGCATATGTATGGGACAAGCCCCAGCCACCGTCCCACCACATACCGGGCTGCTTAACATATTGTTATTAATGAGAATTAAGCGTTTCACTCCACACTATTGGTTCCACAACGAATAAGTATCAAGTTTAATAGGCACCATTATGGACAGCTGAAAACCCTAAGGAGTTCAGCATCCATCCATAATGATCCTATTTATGACTCGTGACATGTTTTGATAGAGAAACCTTCAAGTTAACACTAAGTCAACTACAAGAACTCAATCATTCTAGTCACTTGTCATAACCATGGATGAATCAAGAAGAACACTGAATGACTAGTAGGGGTTGACACACAGGTCAACACGCGGCGGCCAATCAGTCTGTCTTACATGACTTTGACAAAGTAGAACACTGATGACTAGTAAGGGTTGACACACAGGTCAACACGCAGCGGCCAACAGTCTGTCTTACAATGTTCAAAAGTTTATGCATACAAGTCTAAAGCATTCACATTGTTTCACTGATGACTAGTAGGGGTTGACACACAGGTCAACACGCGGCGGTCAATCAGTCTTTTGTTTAAGCATCTCATGTTTCAAGCATTCAAGTGTTCAAGCCTCCAAATGTATCAAGCATTCCAAGTGTTCATGTATCCCAAGTATATCATGCATTCAAGTATTCAAGTATCCCAAATGTATCAAGCATTCACGTGTTTCAAGTATTCTAAGTATAACAAGTATTCACGTGTTTTCAAGTATCTCAAGTGTAACAAGTATTCACATGTTCTCAAGTATTTCAAGTGTATTAAGCATCCAAGTATTTCAAGCATCTCGCGTATATAAGTATTTCTAAGCATATATGTTTCAAGTTAAGTTTAAGCAATTCGTTATAAGTGTAAAGTAATTTAATACTTTACTAAAGGTGTAGAACATTAACTTTCCGAAATAATTGTATAAAGCCTTAGTGTTTAGTTTGAGTATTTTCAAAGCCTTAAGATTTTGTATATAGTTAAACATAGAGTTTATAAGTTAAACCTCAATCGTATAGTTTAAGCACATAGTTTATAACATAAGTATTTAGCTCCAAGTTTAAGTATGAAGTTTATAGCTTCTCAAGTATACTAGTTTCCAGTTTGATCACAAAGTGTTTGTATAATGTAAATAAGTATAAAGTAAATAGCATTTGCTATTTACACTATAGCCTTAGTCTTTGGTTTCCCACCCAAGCATTTCAATATCATGCATTAATATACACATTGTAAATATGTGTAAAAGCATTTAATAAACATTTCAATAATTGTTTAACATGCTTCTCAGTCCCGAAGTAAAACAAAAGGTTTGAAAAGGGACAAATGAATCACTAGGTGTTTGAAGTGGTTGACTATGTTTTAAAACAAGAATGCACGCGCTCTTTGTTTGTACTTGTTGTGTTCAAATTCCTGTATTGATTTCAGGTTGTTTACAACTTATAAGTATACATTAAAATCGATGTGTACGCGTGTAAGTGTTAGCCCTAAAGTAGGCTAACACCTATGAGTCTAGTTCTTTATTCGGCCTCGTTTGCTAGTTAAACTATGTGCTCCCTCTTATTTCTTTTGAACTATAGCTTTGTATGTGATTTTATGCTACCCTTGTCTTTTCCATTAATGAGTCCTGTGGATTTGAATTTTATCAGGTTCCTAAATTATATTTAGGTTTTATATCAACTTCGAACATCAGCCTTGACATCTTTGGTTGTATGTTTGAAAAACACAGCTTTATGGTTTGTAAGATTTATTAAACCTAAGTGAAATTTCCACCACCTTTGTAGTAATGACCCACCCTCCCATACTAGTTTTCTTTATGTGTCCTCAAGTGTTGTTCCTCGTTCAACCCAAGTGGTTGGAGGAATTGTATGGACTAACCAATGGTTATTTGGGCCAAGCTAAACACCTCGGCCCAACCGGTTGTCCTTGGGTCGAGACCAAATAACACGGCCGGATAGTTTTGTATGTGTGGGCCGAAAGTGTGACATAGGCCATCTTGTTGAACTAACCCAACACCATGGGCCGAATGTCTATGTGGGCCTTTGAGCCACATGTGGGTCGAGCCTTGGCCCAAGGTGATTTTTATTAGGTTATGTAACACTATGGGGCCACAAGTGGGCCTCGAGTGATCACAATGGGCCGAAGTAGTGCGGTATAGCTAAACCACATTGTTTGGGCTTATTGTAACATGGTGGGCTAAACCAAAAAGGTTTAGATTAATTAATTGGGCCGAATAGTTGAGTTAGGGTGTTGGGCCGGTGAAAGCTTGCATGGGTCGAGGGTGTATGTTAGATCGAGTGGTGTACATGGACTGAACAAACGAGCTGGGTTGGATGTTTGGTTAACATAGCACACAAGCAGCGAACCTGGTGAGTTCTACTGAAGGTTCGGCACTCCCTAGATCAACGAACCCTTAAGGTTCGTCCCATTACACTCATAGGTTCGGCCAGAGAGGTGAAGGGTTTGCCATAAGGTTCGTGGGCCTATGGTCCACTGCATGGTTCGCCGGTGGTGGCTTGCACAGGTTCGCCGGGGATAGAGGCTCGGCTGTGGCAACAACACCATAGGATTCGGCCACTCATGAAGGCTCGTGACCCTCCAAGGTTCGTAGGACATGGTGATGGTTCGTTACTAGCAAGAAGGTTCGGCCAGGAGTGTAAAGGCTCGGCTACCTGCGGCTCAAAGGTTCGGCCGACAGTTCTTTCTTGCGAACCTGTAACTCACCATCAGCATCTTCATCGAATCAGTAGTTCTCGCTTATCAACTAGGTTAAACCCACGATATGAAAGGTTGCTAGAGGTGTGGGACAAGAAGTGGTGGTGCAAGGAACTAGCTAGAGTTAATTAAACACTAATGAATGTAGAAAACCCTATAAATCCGAACCTTTAAGCATCATTACCTCGAAATCAGCTGGACAAATCCATAGATCGGTTGTACTTTCGTGTAGAGGGAGTCGAGAGCTTCGCGTGGACACCAAGAACGACCGATTTCGTCTCCAAACGAGGGAGTTATGGTGATTTGAAGATGATGATCTTAGGGAGAGAGAGAGAAAACAGGAATGAGAGCTAGAGAGAAAAAGGAATGTGTGAAAATGAAAGAAACTAGTTCTTTCCACGTTTATATACCCCGAGGGTATTCGGGTTCGTTTCGGTAGCTCGGTTCGTATTCTCCTTGCGTTTCCAGATCGTAACGCGCAAAATATCATAATATAACTAAAATGGTTTTATATTAAATTATTTTAAAGGTTGTAATTCCTAATAAATACTAAGTGTTAAGTTTTCTTGAATTATTTGTCGTAATTTGTTATTTTATGCCTTTCGTTAATTCTTTCGCGTATTTTATGTTTTACACGTTTTAAATTAAAATAGTTTCGTTTTAATTTATTTCTGATGAGTTTCAAAATTGTAAAACAGGAAATATTATATTTCCTTAACTTTATTATCGTTCGAATCGTTTCGTTTTCGTTTCGTCAGAAAACGTCACTTACTCGCGTCTTCGTACAGAGCGCTAACTGTATGAACACGATCGTACGTTTCACTTTCTGATTTTGTTTTCTACTTTTCAATCATCGTTTCAGATCGTTAAACTATCAGATCTATTCGCACAGTTCGTCACCTATACGAATAGTTCGTCAGTTTAGTATTCCGTAACAACAACTGTTATTGTTTTGTTCTGTTTATTCTCACATACGTTTAAACCTAATAATACAAAATTAAACATGTATGCACCTGTTCATGATTGTCTGATGTGTTTCTGACTATTTAAACCATAAGGTTTAAATCAGAATTTCAGAAACATCGTGTAATAGTTTAAGTTTAGCAATCGAATGTTAATAGCTTCTAAGTATCTCCCTTAGTTTGTACCTGAGTTACTGTACAAGTTACTGTACAGATTACTGTTCCGGTAACGATTCCGGCACAGATGTTACATTTAGTGTTAATAATTAAATCAACCCTCAACCTTATTTATCATTAGAATGGTTCTTTGTATGCATCACATGTACACATGATAATTTCCCATGATTCTTGTTTACCCGTTTCACATGATTCTATGTAACCTTTATTAGAAAACCCAAGCAATCCTTTGTTAATCTCCATGCACACACACGCACGTATTCCCCATGCAAATCATGCACACACATGATCAACCCATGCATACACCCCAAGTACAAAGCCCATGCATAAACTCTGATGGTCTGAACCTATGTATAGCTCCCACACACCAATGTATAACATCCGTCGGTCAAGACACCATCTTGTGCGAATGGAGACTGATCCGTATGAGTCGTGGGCCGAAGTAGTTCATGCGAAGGGCCTTGGCCTGAAGTTAGCTCCGGTCGAAAGAGGTTCTCACGAATGGTTCATAGCCGAATAGGTGAGGCCGAATGAAAGCACCCGGTCGAATGAACATGGGCCGACTGGGTGTTGGCCGAATGAAGGACTGTCGAATGAGGGTTGGCCGAAGAGGTTCATTCGCAGGCGGTTGGGCCGAAAGGAGGTAGGTCGAATGAGCTTAGGCCGAAGAGGAGGGAACTTAGTCATTCGGCCGAATGGGGTACATGGCTCATTCGGCAACCTGAGGGAAGAACCCATTCGGGGCATCGAGCCACTGAACAAGGCAGCCTCCATTTCGAGCAAACAAGCTAGGCATTTAAACGGAACTTGTTCCTATCTCATTATGGTTGTGTTTAGTGTGAAACCTAGAGGTTGAAGAGGTCTAAAACCGGTTCTAAGGGCGGCCGACCCTATGGGTTCCAAAAACGCTAAAAACCGAACAAAAAGTGGATCTTTACCTCAAATCGGCTGGATAAACGTCTAGATCTGTTGTACTTTCAGGTTCTACTCAATGCAGTGGTCGTTTTCACACCAGAATGGGTTGATTTCGTGGAGAAATTAGTGAGTTCTTGTTGAGAGATGATGAGGATTTTAGAGAGAGAGTAGAGAGAGAATGGGGTGAACGATCTTGAGGGTCGGGGGGGGGGGTGGGCGGGTTGGTGGTTGTTGTGGTATTAAATGCCACATTAATTGGGTTTAAAATACCCGGGTTCGTTCGGGTTCGTTCGGTTTCGCTCAGTTTCTCGTAAAAGCGCCGGTTTTTCGCCGTTTTCGTAACGAGACGACTCGTTTTTATAATAGAATTTATAAAATTATTTTAGGTTGTGATTCCTAATTAGTTAACTAAATATCTTTTGTTTATTTTTAAATTTTCAGAAATATTTAGTTAACAGTTTAAACTGAATCGAGTAGTTGTTGCGCGCGTTCGTTCGGATCGTCACTCGTACGAAAACGACAATAACTATGCTTTTCAATATGGTTTTCTAATTATTGGACATCATTCAGAACGTTAAACTTTCAGATGTATTCGTACAGATCGTCACCTATACGAATAATCCGTCAGTTTAGCATTCACGTAACGACATTCGTTGTTATTTCGTTCTGTAAGGCCTCACATACGTATATACATAATAAAATCCTAAGAGATAATCACATGATGGTTTCGTATTGCCAGATAATTATCTGACTCAAGAACCATAATTCTGAACTTTGTTTCTGTTAAATGTTTCTGAACTTGCTGTTTGATAACACAAAATGATAACGAAACATGATCTGAATATGAAAACACACTGTAATACATATAGTTTGTACCTGATTACTGTTCACGTACTGTAGAGATCACTGTTCCGGTGATGTTTCCGGCACTGGTGTTACACAAGATGATTAAACAAAAAGGATTAAGTAAGTTTCTAATCCATCCTAGCTTGTTTCTTGATCTTAATCTATCTTAACTAGGTCGCCTTAGTTGTCCCTGAATGTACCTATCTTTTGATTACCTGCAATAAGTGAAAAATATCTGTCAACTACGAATAGTTGGTGAGAAACATAGGTTTAATTCTAAAGCAACAATGATTTATGAAATAAAGTGACAAAACAAGTAAATGATTTACAACACAAAGGGTATACTTATAACATAAAGGTTGTAACATGATGGTTGTAACCCAAACTAACATTCAAGTATAATGAGTTGGTCAGTAAACGACTATCCATGATGATGTGTCCAATTTACAATCAAGTCCCAAACTATGTTTGGAGTTAGATCTAAAGTTGACATAAATGCGTCCAACATGGCCCATGCTGTTAAAGTTAATTAACACGAACTACGAATTCTCGTAAATGTGTCCAACGTGGCCCATGATGTTAAAGTTAATTAACACCAACTCTGTGTTCCTGTAAATGCGTCCAATATGGTCCATGCTGTTGGGAATTGTAGTAACCATTTTCAACTTTTAATTAATCATATTAATTATAAAATCAGATTTTACGATAGCGGAAGCGATTAGATTACACATTTTGTTTCAGAAACAAAATTTCCAAAACCAGAAATCCAGTTACATACGAATAAATGAAAAACAACCATAGGGTGTTTAGAATTGACCTCAATGAAGAACTCCCAAAAACATACCTTGGATTCGATAGTAGTCTCACTAGATGACTTGAATCACGAATGTGGCAACCGGCATTCGAGCAACCATGAGTCGGAAATCCAAGAGTGTACACAATCATAGTGTAAGACCTAATAGGGTTACGAGAGAGAAGACAACAATAATAAACGACAATAAAAATACACGGGTTTTCCTAAAACAGTTCGGAAAATCCACTTAATTACATGAACATGAATCAGAAGAAAAGAGAAACAATCTGTGAGGGAAAACAATGTACAAAACCTCATAGGATAACATTTGGAGTATCGATCCAACGAGATGTCGACATGGGTGACGATTCATGTGGATATGTTGTTAGATTTGGATACCCTAAATGAAATTCTTACAGCATCGAACAATGTCAGCAGTTAAATAAAACGCGGCGTTTGTATGGGTGACGATTCATACAGATGTCAGCATGAGTCTTTAACGTTGACGTAACATAATAACAATTTTAAATAAAACCCATCAAAACAATTTAATAAACAATCAAAATTTTAACCTTTATTCGTACGAACCGGTCTAATTCGTGAAGCTTTTACAGCCACAGTTTGTTCGCACGAATGGGAGCCATTCGTACGAACGACTGATTCGTGTGATAACACATCTATAAAAGCAACACTATCGTTTTTCAAACTCATTTTTCACCCAACTCTCCCAAACGAACCCCTCTTTCGCCCCTCTCGATTTTCGGCCATTTCCACACGAAATTGGACCACTCCATCGTCCAAATCGTGTGTATTTCAACCCCAACACCTCCATTTCAAGATTTTAACCCTTTTCATCTCATTTCGGTCAAATACAAGCTCCACATTAAGTATTAGCACCGATCCTTAGCATCAAAACACTCCAAAACGTTTTACCATCAATTTCGACCGTAAAAACACCAAAAACAACCACCGATTTCAAAAATGTCATTCTTGGTGAACTTGCAGGTGAATAAGCCGTACGAAGGGCTCAGTCGTGCAAACGAGAAGCCTCGTTCGTGAAGAAGGGTCACACGTACGAGCTGCCAGACGAACGAACAACCGCACGAACGAAATGGGCTCATTCGTGTGGAACAACCATACGAATGAAGACCCATTAGCATGAATGGATGACAAGAAGGAGAGCATGCATTCGCATCACTCCGTTCGTGTGAATGAGGGCCATTCATACGAACCACCTGCTCGCACCAAGAACATCCCAAAACGGCTAAGTGTTGAAAGTTCTATCTTGCACAGTTTGTATCGATAGAACTGAGCCTTAGACTCGATCTTAAATCTAATCAAACTAGAACCAATGAAAACAAATTTTCCAAAATCTCATCAAGAAACAGAGCACATAATCACCTAACACCTAGCTAACTAATATATAACACAGGATTCAAACCGAGAGAACATACCGGGTGAGTGCATCGACGACTAAAGACCTCAGGTGAGTTCACAGACCCCCTGTTTTCAATTTTCTTGCTTCCAAATCGTTTGGGGCTGAGAGCATGAAACCTCTTATTCGAGTGATCAACGAATAAGAATTATTTTCAAATAATTTCAATAAAAGGATCAACCCTCAACCTCTTATACGAATGTTATACGTATAAGAGTCTTTTCAATTACTTTTACTGAGCGTTCATCACTCCATTTAACTTTTCATCAAACAACATCAACAAACCTTTTCGAGGGTTCAAAACACAAATCATCAAGGAGATGTCCGTTGACCACAACAATTCGAGGCTTTGTGCCCAACCAAGAAGTGAACGGACACAAATCGTGGAATTGTGTAGTGCACAATCGAATACCATCATTTTCATGAGAATCCCCCATCAAACAAACAATATTTTGTATGGTATCTGTCTAGGGTAATTCACTAGGACATGCGTCCACACATCGTCACATCAGGAATTCATTGAGGAATTCTCGAACAACACACATCAGAGTCATTTACCATTAATTGACGCGGGTCAACCGACGGTAACGTAGATGGTACCATAGGTTTAACTGTAACATCAGTGCCGGAACAGTGATCTTAAACAGTATCAAGAACAGTAAACAGGTACGAATCATACACAATTCCGTAATTTTCATATTCATATCATTTATCATTATCATGGTGAGTTGTCATAGAACAGTTTCAGAAACATTTAACAGAAAACACCGTTCAGAGCAATGGTTCTTGAGTTGGATAATTATCTGACAATATAAAACCATCATGTGATTATTTGCTTAGGAATTATTATGTATAAACGTATGTGAGGCTTTACAGAACAAAACACACGAATATTGTTACGTGAATGCTAAATTGACGGGTTATTCGTATAGGTGACGATCTGTACGGATATATCTGAAAGTTTAACGTTCTGAATGATATTCTATAATTAGAAAACAAGATTGAAAGTTATAGTTATCGCCGTGTTTGTACGGGTGACGATCCGGATGAATACGCGCGACAACCGTACAATTCGATTTAAACAGTTAATTATGTTTTAAATATTAAAATTAAATAAGAAGATATTAGTTAATTTATTAGGAATCACAACCTAGAACAAGTGAAAGATTTCTAATTTTATAACCGTGTCGTTTTGTCGCGAAAACTACGCGATCCGGAAATTTTACGCGAAACCGAACGGGACCAAGTAACCGGAATTGGTGGAATCACTTATTATGGCATTAAATGACCATAACCATTTTCACCAACCCACTTCTCTCTCTAAATTCGTCCTACCCTCTCTCTCTCTAGTTCTTCACAAGAAAACCATCCTCTTTCTAAGATTTGGAGGCTTAAATCTCGTTGGATTCAAGTGTTCTAGGCGTCAAGACGTTCCTCTCAACACGTAGATCACGGGAGTACAACTCATTCAAGGTTCCCTCCACGAAATCTAAGGTAAAAGTTTGTTTTATTTTCGGTTTTATTAGGGTTTTCACGACTTAGGAGATTTTGATATCAAGATCGATACTCAACACTTAAAAACTACTTAGATGAAAGTGTATATAAGTTAGGTATTGTTAGGAATGGGTTATAACAGATTGTAGCCGCAAACAAGGAAGAAATGTTGCAGGTTCGCGGAGCAAGGGGCTGATCGGAGAAGACAGGTTCGCTGGCCGAACCCTACACGAACCACAAGATGCAGCCGAACCCTGCATGGTTCCTGCAACGAACCCTGCTTCATTCTGGACATACCTGCAACGAACCCTGCTCCCAACTGACCACCGAACCTATGTTTCCACGAACTCTCAAGGGAAGAACCCAATTTAGGCGAACCTTAGTTCACGAACCCAAGGAGGGTTCCAGCCGGATCTTACAATTCAGACGAGTCTAAACATCACGAACCTAGGACACACGAACCCTTGCATGGCCGAACCATGGCCATGCAACCCACGAACCATGACGGACCGAACCTTATGGGTTCGTTTAACACCATTGGAGCCGAACCCTAGGCCAATATAGCATAGGTTCGCTGCCCTGGACGTCTGTCGAACTTAGGGGTTGTTTAATGTGGTTACTATGGACTAGAATCAAAGAGACTAATGCTATAACTTAGGAGAACGAGTAGTGAGCCATTAAATTTAGCCATCTTATGGGAAATTGATCATATAATTTGCATGCAATGAGTGCATGGGGATCAATCATATATACATGTGTGTTGGAATAACAAGGATGAAACCCTAATCATGCATGCGCATGTAGAAATAAATGTTGAACCTAAGATTGATTAACAATAGGTTAAAAAAAAAGGGTACTAAGCTCAAGGGAATCAAAAACACAAGTTGGAAATCAAATAGAAATCAAAGAAGTTCAATTGGGCCTAAGTGGGCCCAATGGGGCTTAATTAAGCCCATCATGTATTAAATGATTTAGTAAACTCAAGTAATGAGGTTTTGGTAAAATCTCATCTAATTATAACTTGTTAGATTGCATTAAATGATTTTGGACTTAATAATTGATTTAATTGGAAGTTAAATTGTAATGCTTTGATTTAAATTACTTACTTTGAATTAATTGATTGGAAACTTGTTATAAAATAGACGATTTAATTGTCTGGAATTGTTTTAAAAACAAAGGAAACTCTGCCGAAATTTTCTAAAATTTAAAGGTAAGTTAGTAACTCAACATGGGATTGGGATCAAAAAGGGGTAACTAAGATAGGTTAGATCTTAGATGCACATAGTATTAAGGCACTTAGTTGCACACACAACAAGACCAAACCGTAGCCACAACGACTATTACGCGTACTTATTATGTTCGAATTCTTATAAAATAACTCAGGAACCGAAGATACTTAGCTTACAAACAAGATTGCGCATTCTGTGATAGTACATTAGACATCAACACAGGTGAGTTCATTGCCCCTTTTCTAACATTTTTGTTTTAAAACGCGGGGCTGAGAAGCATGCGTAAACTGTTATTTAAATTGTTTACTTAAATGCTTTTAAAGTTATATGTTTTACATATATATAAATGTTATCCTAGACCATGTCTAGGAAGATTTTATGCAGGTTTACCAATGATTTTACTTATATATTATGTGAATAATCGAGTTAAACTAAACTTTTCAATAAGTCAAAACATTTCAAAGGGATCAAATCAAACATTTTGACAAAACAAGTATGTGAATTCAAGGGATCAAATCAAACATTTTGACAAATCAAGTGGGTGAATTCAAGGGATCAAATCAAACATTTTGACAAATCAAGTGGGTGAATTCAAGGAATCAAATCAAACATTTTGACAAAACAAGTGTGAGACATCAAGACATCAACAAAACAATCTTTGCAAAGACAACATTCAATGTTCTACAAACCAAGTGTTTGTTGAACAATGAATCAAGTGTACAACCGATCAAGGAATCTTGTATTCTATGATCAACACATCAAGTACATCTTGTGACAGAATCAGACGATCATTAAATCATTTTAAGGGATAGTATGGGAAATATCAGAGATAACATATGCCAACACATTGAATCCAGAAATCCTATATTTCAAGAAGTCCTAGCTAGACTGATTGACTTGTAGGTCTTATGTTTGATGATATTTACAGAATTCCCTAACTACTAAGTACCTAGATTGACAGACTAGTCTACTCGAGTATGACCAAAGGCCCCAATCATAAGGACTTGGATTTTATTAAATGTTTATTTACTTGTTTAATTAAGCATTTATAACTGTTTATACAATTGTGTGGTTGATCATATTGTGTGATGAACTTGTGAAATCAACATGGATTTCAAATGATTGTAATGACAGGGACAACAAACAGAAGAACTTATGGGATTGTGTTAAGGGTAAAAATGCTTAATTGTCATTAACAGCAGTGTCATATGCATATTAGTATGTGGTGGGATGTTGGCTAGGGCTTGTCCCTTACATATGCCCTATATATAAGCATACCGATGTGGATAATACATGTGGTGTTAATGAGGTTAGGGTCTTTACCAAAGGAGGTTTTCAAATCATTTTCAAATCATGTTCAAATCAGTTTCAAATCATTTTCAAATACTAAACTACATGAACTCACCAACCATGTGTTGACTTTTATTTTTGCTTGACTTCTCAGGTGACGAACAGGTCAATTAAGAAGTTATTTCTTTTGGACTAGGACTTCAGATAGAAGACTTAGTATTTTGGACCTGCATACTTTTGAAGACATCATCATACAATTTATTTTGTATATCTTGCGTAAATACAAGATAGTTATTTTATGATGTTTACAATAGATTTACATTGTTAAATTATAAACAATACTGATGTAATTTAACTTTGTAATTCTATTCTAATTAGCATTTCTCATTTATATCATGTGCAATGTAAACAATCTGATCACTTCTGATTATCACTCCCGATATCGCGCCCCGGGAACCTTCCGCCCGACGGGGACTCCGATCCTACCCCGCCGGCTCGGGGTGTGACATTAACAAACCTCCAGCGCTGAGGCTGGTACGTTACACGCAGCACACATACAACAACAACTCAGATTAGTTCCAGGGGAACTAATCACACAAACATATCAGTTAGGGTTGGTGAATGATCACAAGGGTGATATTATAGACAGACCACACAACAAAAACAAGAGTTTTCAAAATCAAACAAATGTTCAAGACCTAGTCTTGAATGAGTTTCAAACAAGTACAAAGTAAACAATGTTTTACTAGGAGAAAGGAGCATCATGTGTGTGATTTTCTAAACAAACTTCTCCTATACTAGGAGACAGAGTATACGCTTCTTTCTCACAATCTCATTTTACAATCATCTGTCGTGTCGAATAGAGTGGAGATACACAAGTGACAAGGCCCGATTTCCATTAAGGACACCCTTGTGGATCATCGAAGGGGTGGTGGGCTGGCGGTAAGCTTGACCCTACATATGCCCTATACATAAACTACCTTCGGTGATTTGGGTTGGTGCCAGTAATGATGGTCAGACCGACGCACTTGCGTAGTTCATTCGTGTTTTCAACACCATTCACACATCACTTTCAAACTCAAAGTGAATGGAAAGATTTTCACCAAACCTTTTACAAAACAAATGTTTTCAAAACTAATGTGACTCACCAACCTAGTGTTGACAGATTTTACATGTTCTTAGGTGAAGAACATGTGAAAGCAGGATGAATTTAGAGAGAGAATGATAGGATCCCTTAGAGGAACCTACAACTCCTACATGGAATCTCTCCGGCTAGCCCGGATACAAGATTCAAGACTTGCACCTGTGCAAGCATCCTTTGTGGGACATCTGGTCCACATTCCAGATGTCCAAGTCAAGTTGTAATATGTTAGTGCACATATGTAATAGTTTTCTATTCAAAAAGTTGTATTTATTTTGAGTTTTAGAAAGGTTCGGCTAATAGGTTTGTCTAAGGTTCGTTTGGCCCACGAACCTATAACCTGGAGAAGGTTCTGCGAACCTTTAGGTTTGGCAACCTAGGTTCATCTAGCGAACCAAAGGGTTCGCCCGGCGAACCTAGGGGTTCGGCTATCAGGAAAGGTTCGGCTGAGTTGTATGTTTAAATAGAAGGTTTGGCTGAATTATTCATAACTTTTGACAGAACTTCAGCAAACCTGTGAGAATTCTCTGTGTGAGAAAGTATTTCTGAGTGAACTTCTTGTAATCATTTGTTGATTAATAGAAGATTGTTTATGGAATTGCTTGCATTTCTTTGATTTTATACATATTGATCATGGATTCCGCATGTGATTGATAGTTCGTAGAGCTTCGTTATCGATCCTGATTCGTATTACCAAACCAACAGTGGTATCAGAGAGTTTGGTGAGGTTCTACACAACAAATTCATAGAATTCAAGTGATTTTGAAGTTTTGAAGAATTGAAGATCATTGATGGCTCAAAATTTTCTTTTCTTGATCAATTGATTGCTGTTTTCGGTGGATATTGTTATCAATTGTTGTTGAATTACAACAATTCATAATTTGGAGGTGTAATTTTGGAGTTTTGGAAGGATTTTTCAAAGTTTTGGAAGATTTCCCTCCCAAAATTTTCGAATTTTGTGCTACAGGTTCGTGAGACGAACCTGTGAATTGTTGAACAAAAAGGTTCGCTGTTTAGAAGGTTTTTCAGAAGGTTCGTTTGTGTTTCTGAAGAGGTTCGTCTAAGGTTCGACCAAGGTTCGTCCAAGGTTCGGCCAAAGTTTGTGTAATAGTTTGCCAGAGGTTCGCTGGTTACTGTTCTAGGTTCGTCTGAAGTTCGGGTGCAAGATTCGTTCAAGGTTCGTCTGTGTTGCAAGGTTCGTCTGAGATTCGGTTGCTAGGTTCGTGTGAGGGTTCGCCTGAAGGTTCGTTTGGGCTGAAGGTTCGTCTGGTTTCAAGGTTCGCTTGTTTTAGGGTTCGTCTATTTAAGGGTTCGCTTGAGATTAAGGTTCGCTGCTCAAAGGTTCGGCTAGTGTGATTCTAGAAAAGGTTCGCTGCTTATCAAATCAGAAATCATGTCTGACATGTACGCGGCTATGGTCAGTCAGAATTCTAAACTTCAGAGCATTTTGATCAGTGAGACAGAAGTGGGTAGTGCCATTAAAGTGCCAAAGCTATTGGATTTAGCTGATTATGATAACTGGAAGGGACGTTTTGAGACTCATCTAAATGGCACATATACAAATCTATGGGAGAGAATTTTTATGAGAGACCCAGGGTGGTTGGTACTGATCTGTTTCAACTATTGGAAAGATTGGATGTAGATGAACGGAAAAAGTATGACTCGGAGAAAAAGGCTTATTGGTTATTGAGTCAAGCCATTCCGAATCAAATTCTGCATCACTTTGATGAAACAAGATTGCTTACAGTCTTTGGAATGCATTAAAGGCTAGAGTTGAAGGCAACACAAATCTGAAAAAGATGAAGGCTACAGATATCAGAAAGGAGTTTGAGAACTTTAACATCATTGGAAATGAGACTCTAGATGCCTTAATTACCAGATACAGACACTTGTTGACTGAAGTGAGAAAATATGGCATTGAGTATTCAGAAGATGAGAAGATTGATTGTTTAGCTGATGCCTTAACAGATAAATGGAACTCCTTGGTACTGATATTGAGGGAGAATCTACCTGGATTAACATTGGTAGAGTTTATTCAAAAGCTTGAGGAACAAGAAATGAAAGATAAAAGGAAAGCGAGACGAGTGAATGTGACACAGGATCCTTCCTTGTATGGTGGTTCTGTTACTACACCACCTGCATCATCTGCCAAAATTCAGACTGCTTTTATCTCTAGTACTTCAGAAAGTACTAATGTTCCTTCTGCTTCTACAACTACACGTACAAGTTCATCATACTCTAACAATGAGAAGAAGTCTGACACTATACCACCTCCAGTCAGCTCAACACTACCAATTTGGGAAAGGTTACAGTTGAAGCTGTTAAATATCATATGTCTATTCTTTCATGTGTTGTCAGCGCATACGATGAACAGGTGGCACGTAGAATTGGAAATGCAAATCTGACTTTTGAGGATTATGCACAAATTGATGAGGATGAAATGGAACTGATAGATACGCAATGGGCACTGGCGAGTGTTATCCACAGAATTAATCGGTATGAGAAGAAGACGGGAAAGAAATTCACCTTTGACCGCAATACTAAATTTGGATTCAATCCAAAATCTACTCAGTGCTATAACTGTGGTGAACATGGTCACTTTGCAAGAGAATGCAAGAACCCAAAGAAGCAGAGAAATCTGAACCCATTTAAGCCAAAGGAAGATTATCAGAAACGGAAAGAGAAATATGAAGAATCATCTTCTAAAGCACTTGTGAGTCAAGCTGATGAGGGCTATAACTGGGGCAAACAATATGATGATCTGATGGGTGCATTCATGGCTTCATTGGAAGAAGACTCCGAGAAAGGAAAAGAAAAGGTGGATGAAATGAATGAGGTAAATAATGATCTGCTTGAGATGATTGATAGACTGAAAGAGATGAATTCTCAGCTAACTTCTGATCTGAGAATATGCACAGAAGCAAATAAGAGGTTGATTTCAAAAGAAAAGGCTTTTGATAAGAAGATAATTGATCTTAGTAAAGAAAATGAAGATTTGAAGATCAAGGTTTTACAAAACAATCATGCTGTGTCTGTGCATCTTGACTCAGTTCAGAAGTTAAAATTGGAATTATCAGCAGCCAAAGCTGAAGCTGAGTTACACAAAGGCAAGCTTGAAAACTACCAAAATTCTACATATGTTATCGATTACTTTGCTGCAATGCAAAGATCTTCGCATGATACTTCTGGTATTGGTTTTCATGCTGTGCCACATCCTCCTAGTTATGTATCGAGACCACAACTTGAACCGGATTTGGAAGTTAATCCGATTTCATTAAAGGAGATTGTGTCTGATCATATAACTGAGGTTGATGAAAGTGTATCATCTCATGAGAGTGAGTTTGTTGATTATGATGCTCCGATAATCGAGGACATCACTGATTCAGAATTTCCAGCTGAGATTCTGAGAATGATTGGTCATCAAGCTAAGAGTGTAGAGAAGAAGAGTCAAATATTTCATAGACCAAAGTCTGAAATAAAATCAGCTGAGAAAACAGTGGTTAAACAAAATGTTGTTTCCAAACCTGGATTAAAAGTCAAAACTTCCTCCATTCTTAAGCCAACTGTGTTTGTTAAATCTTTTATTACACAGAAAGGAGAGTCGAGTAATTCCAAATTGGGGCTGGAAACAAGGGCAAAACAAAGATTTTTCAAAAGATTAATTCCAAAACAAAAGCCACTGGTTTGAAACATAATGGTTTATCTCCATCTGTAGCATCTAAGTCTTTGGGTTCATCCAAGAGTTGTGATGTTTTAAAACCAAAGAGCATGTCACAAAGGAAATGCTACAGATGTGGGAGATTGGGTCATGTCATTGCTGACTGTGATTTGGATACTTGTAACAGATTTCATACTTTTACTCCACGAGAAACAAGACAGTGTTTTACTTGTGGAGGAAAAGGACATATTTCAGCAAATTGTCCAAATCACAAGATCAAAAAGAATTTTGTCAATGACAGTCGAGTGATCAAATCTAGTGGCAGGCCTATGAGGGTAAAGCCTAGTGAGGAGGAGATGAGAGTCCTCAGAAAATTTGATTCTGAGTGTGTCTGGGTTAAGGAAGAGAAGTTACAGAAAAGCAAAGTTTTAGATAACAAACAACAGGTCAAAAGATTGGTGAAAAAGTCACATCATCTGATGATGAATTTTATGACAATTTTTCTTCTAAACAATTTTCAAAACAAAATGGTAATTCTAATTCTTTTTGGAAATTCAGACACAGGTCAGATGATAAAATGTTTGTGAGAAAGGATGAATACTTGGAAGATGGGTCTTCAAGTTGTTCATCAAAACCAAATGGCAGGAGGCTATTCAGGAGACTCAACGCTGGAATGGCGGGAGTCATCCCTTTTGGTACTGATCAAAATTTTAATTTATTGTGCAGGTGGCATTCATGGGCCATATCAACAATCGCTGGATTGTTGATAGTGGATGCTCACGACACATGACAGGAGAGTTAGGATTGTTGAAAGAATTCAGGGAAATGAAAGGATGTTATGTTAATTTTGCAGGTGACAAAGGTGTTCAGATTACAGGGTGTGGTAGTTTGACTAATGGTAAAGTTTCCTTTGATAACGTGAATTACTGCAAGGAGTTAACTAACAATCTTTTGAGTGTGTCTCAGATATGTGACAAAGGGTATAAGGTGTTGTTTGATGATAAAAAGTGTTATGTGCTTCAACAAGGAATTCAGATTCCTGAAGAATGGATACTGATGACTGCTGACAGTAGTAAGGATTTATATGTTTTGGACATGGCTAAGGCAGAGACTGTAAACAAGGTGGAGACGTGTCTAGTGTCAAAGGCAACCGAGCAGGATACTAGGTCTTGGCATAGACGGATGGGTCACATACATATCAGGAAGATGAATCATTTAGTGCATAATCATTTGGTTGAAGGAGTACCGGTGAAACACTTTAAACTCCCTGATGTGTGTGTGTCTTGCAAGAAGGGTAAACAGGAAAAGGAGGTCCCATAAAACAAAGACAGTGTTTTCTATTGATAAACCGCTCGAACTACTTCACATGGATTTGTTTGGAGCGATTAATGTGAAGAGTATCGGTGGTGAATCATACTGTTTTGTGGTGACCGATGATTTTTCGAGATTTTCATGGGTAATGTTCTTAAAGTTTAAATCTGAAATTTATGAAAATTTTGTTTTATTGGTGAACAGGTTGGAGACATTGTACAAATTGAGAGTAAGGCGTGTTCGAACAGACAATGGGACAGAGTTCAAGAATCAAAACATGGAAGAATTTTGTAACTCAAAGGGCATACAACAGCAATTTAGTGCACCGTATGAACCACAAATGAACGGTGTTACTGAGAGAAAGAACCGGACATTGATTGAGTCTGCTAGAACTATGCTTGCTGATTCGAAGCTCCCCATTACTTTCTGGAGTGAAGTCGTAGCGACCGTCTGTTTTACTCTTAACCGAGTGCTAATTGGGAGAAGACATAATAAGACTTGTTATGAACTGCTTCAAAATCGAAAACCAAATTTGGAACGCTTGGAACCTTTCGGGGCTCTGTGTACCATGCTTAAGAAAGATGCTAAATTCAACTCTAAGGTTGAAGAAGGTTTCTTTCTTGGGTACAGCCTACCCAACAAACGTGTGTTTAACAAACGCACGGGTGTTGTGGAACTATGGTATAATGTGGATGTTCAAAGACATACACCTATACCTGAAGGCAAAGGTCCAAATTGGCTTTTCGACTATGATAAACTTTTTGAGTCTTTTAACTTGTCTCCTAATGTTACTGATGATGAAATATCCTTGCAGATGTTATATGATCTGCAGAATGCTGATGATCAAGGTGTTTCTCATCAAACTGAAGATAATCATCCAACAGAGGAAGGCACTTCAGAAGCAATGAATGATGATTGGTCATCTGAGGATGATCAGGATATTTTTGAAGATGTAGTTTATCATGATCAAGATGTAGATCAGAATATCACAAATCTTGATCATGATGTTGGAGTCCCGCAAGTGCCAGTGACTAGAGTCCATGTAAATCATCCTGTTAAGCAGATTATTGGAGATCCTTGTTGTACAGACAAGAAGTCAAGTTACAAACGTAGCGAGTTTGTATGCTGAGTTGGAGAGAACTCATGGAACTCAAGAGTTATGGATGCATTCTGCATTCATTTCTCAGATTGAGCCAAAATCTGTAACTGAAGCACTGCGTGAGCCTGCCTAGGTGGAGGCCGTGCAGGAGGAGCTGAATTAGTTTCAGAAACTGGGAGTATGGCATTTAGTGGATTTGCCTAAGGGAGAGAAGAAGATAGGCACCAGATGGGTATTACGGTGCAAGAGAGATGAAAGAGGCGTGATTGTTCGGAACAAAGCTCGTTTAGTTGTTCAAGGATTCAAACAAATCGAAGGGATTGATTATGACGAAGTATTTGCACCAGTGGCGCGGCTAGAAGCAATACGACTCTTTCTGGCTTTTGCTGCCCCCAAGAAGTTTAAGGTGTTTCAGTTAGATGTTAAGTCTGCATTCCTCTATGGGTCATTGAAGGAGATAATGTACGTTTGTCAGCCACCGGGCTTTGAGGATCCTATCCGCCGGGTTCAAGTATACCTCCTTGACAAAGCACTGTACGGTCTACATCAGGCTCCTCGAGCTTGGTATGAGACACTCTCGACTCACCTTATTGAACACGGGTTCAATAGGGGTCAGATTGACAAAACACTGTTTTATCGGGAAAAGGGCAAGGACATTCTCCTTGTTCAGATCTATGTAGATGACATCAACTTTGGATCTACTGATGAACAGTTGTGTTTGGAATTTAAAGAGGTTATGATTGAGAAGTTCGAGATGAGTGCCATGTCAAACATCAAGTTCTTTTTGGGTTTACAAATTGATCAGGCTGATGATGGAATCTTTATTCATCAGACCGAATACATTCAAGATGTGCTAAAACGTTTTAGCATGCTTGATTGTAAACCCATTTCCACGCCCATTCAGCCCAATCACGGGATTGAGCCTGATATTAAGGGGGAGCTAATTGATGCTACGTTATATCGTGGAATGATCGGGAGCTTGATGTATTTGACTGCCTCAAGGCCAGATATTGTCTTCGCTACAAGTATCTGTGCTCGCTATCAATCAAAGCCTAAAGTTTCACATCTGATTGCAGTTAAGAGAATTTTGAGTTATCTGAAGGGTACACCAGACACCGGTCTGTGGTATCCTAAGGATGATAACTTTTTCTTTCATGCTTATAGTGATTCTGACTATGGAGGATGCAAGACTGATTCCAAATCCACGACTGAAGGTGCACAGTTTTTGGGGGAGAGGTTAGTCTCTTGGCAGTGTAAAAAGCAGACATCTGTTGCTACATCTACATGTGAAGCCGAATATGTAGCGGCTGCCAGTTGTTGTTCCCAAGTTTTGTGGATACAACAACAGATGAGAGACTACGGGTTGAATTTTTTAACTACCCCGATTCATGTAGACAACGAGGCTGCTATTGCTATCACCAAGAATCCGGTGTATCATTCACGTTCCAAACACATTGATATTTGTTTTCATTTCATACGCGACTGCTATGAAAAGAAACTGATTGATGTGATGAAGATACACACCAATGAGCAAAGAGCAGACCTTCTCACCAAGGCCTTCGACAAAAACCGTTTTGAGTATTTACTCAAATTAAATGGCATTAGGGTCATGGGTGAGGTAATTCAGAATCAAATTCCATCATAATCATTTTTATTGAATTAACATAAGATATTTTATTTTCTTTTGTGTTTTAGTTTTAGGGGGAGAAAATTTTGAAAATACAATAACATTTGAAAAACCAAAAACATTAAAAAAATTAAAATTCTGAGAAATTGATTTGACTATGTGAGAAATGGTAGCACATTGTTTGCAATTAGAGACATATCTGTATCATTAAAAATTTGAACATAAATAGTATTTACAAGTACTAAGTATGATGTGTTAGTAGGTTTATAACTTAGTTAATATAAGTTTAAACAAAAGTTTGATTATGCTTTATAAGAAACAGATGCTTATAATGCAGTACTTAGTTTTGTCCTGAAAGAGTGGTAATTTTTCTGACAAAGTGTTTCTTGAACAAAAAGTTAAAATTACTAGTTTGATCATGTGTTTAATTTTCAAAAGAAATTCTAATTTTGTTTTTCTTTTATTTTATTTTAAAGCTGGAACATTCTTTGCGTATACTTACGTATTGACCTGATTGTTATAGCTTTAAACGAGTTAAATTTGTTTTCTTGGTTCTGATTAAGATTTGGACAATCTCTGCGTATATGAAAATATCGATCTGATTGTTAAAAGCTTAATCTTAAATTATTGTTTAGTTCATTTTCTGGATAATTTGAGCATACGTAAGTATCAACCTTGATTTCAAGAATTTGAACGAATTCAAATTGTTTTCTATTTTGTTATTTTCAATAAGAAATTCTGCTTTATTTTTGCGTGATCAGGCTAGTTAAAATTGAAGTAATCAGTTTCAAGAACATTTATGTTTGATTAGTTATTCACAAATCGGGGATGTGTTCAAGTAAATGGATTATTATAAAGTGTTTGATAATATTGTTTAATCTGATATCTTAACTAAGTAACTAAACTTAAAAGGATAAGTATACTGAGAATCATCTTGGACTTGTAATTTGCTAATAAATTCATTCATTAATTCATACAGATATTTTGATAATTGTAAAACAATATGATCTCATGTCTGAATCTTTTCTCAAACAAAAAGATTTGATTTTTTTTAGTTAGATTAGTTAAATTTGTAGTTTACTTGTTCTAAAAAGTTAAAAAATACAAAAAGATTTTATTTTATTTTATTTTTTTATCTGATGTTAAATCAATAATTTTTGATTATTTGTTTGACTTTGGAATAATTAAACATGAATTTTGTTTTGAAATTTAAAAGAAAAATCTAATTTTTTCAAAAGGTTCGCCTGGTGTAGGTTTGTGAGAAGGTTCGCTGGCTAGGTTCGTTGGCTAGTTTCGCTGATTAGGTTCACTGGCTAGGTTCGTTGGCTAGGTTCACTGATTAGGTTCGCTGGCTAGGTTCGTTGGCTAGGTTCGCTAACTAGGTTCGCTGACTAGGTTCGCTTGTAAGGTTCGTTTGAAAGGATCGTCTGAATAGGTTCGTGAGTATAAATACAAGGTTCGTGATAAGGGTTCGTCACTTTCATCTGTTTACACGCTGACTAACCTGCAAGAATAATTTTTTTGATTTTTGATTCTAGACATCCCAGAACTTTTCATTGATTATTTTAGAATCGTAATCACTTGCTGATCATTTTTAGCTAGAAATCGTTGAATTTCACCGGCTAGATTGATAGATCTAATAGGATTTAGAATTTTTAAGTCGAACTTGTTAATTTGAACTAAAACTGGTTAAAATCTAAATTTTGGGCAAACCGTATTTGTAAAAGTTGTTCATCGTGGTGTTTCGAACCTCGGTGTAAAATTTTATCTTCTAATTCGAAGATTTGAAATTAAAAAGGTTCGCTAGATGAACAGGTTCGTTGAATGAACTAAGGTTCGCCGAACCTTGAAGGTTCATCTGAACCTGATAGGTTCGTGGCGAACCTCTGGATTTCAAAAGAACCGAACCTTTTGGTCAAGGTTCGCTTGACCAACAGGTTCGTTTGATTTAAGGTTCGTTCATTCTGAAGGTTTGTTCATTCTGAGGTTCGTTCATCAGAAGGTTCGTTCATTATAAGGTTCGTTCATTCTGATGGTTCATTCATTCTGAGGTTCGTTCATCAGAAGGTTCGTTCATTATAAGGTCCGTTCATCAAATGGTTCGTTCAAATAGGTTTGTCTAGATAACAGGTTCGTCTATCTTAGGTTCGCCTAGCATTAGGTTCGTCTCAGGGATAGGTTCGCTGGTCTATACTTAGAAATTTTTTTGATTTTTTTTAATTTGTTAATTTTTGTTAATTTTGTTTCTAATTGTGTTTTATTTCTGATTGTAGAAATGGCGAACTTAACTTTTGGTGACAAACATAATGTTTGTGCGTATCTGGATCCTACTACTCGGAATGGCCAAGATTTTCGTCCTATGATCGAGTTTCTTCATCGATCAAGGATTTACTACGCCATCTCCAATTCTTGCCAGATTTATCGGTCACATATTCAGAGTTTCTGGGAGTCATCCAGAGTTATTTCTGTGGATGAGGAGTATGTTATTGATGCGAATGTGCTAGGGCAAGCACTTCGTATATCTGAAGTTGATATCAGAAGGGTTCTACAGTTCGGGGGTGAGCCTGCTGGTATAACTCTTATACCAGAGAGGTGCATCAAAGGATGTTTTCTTCGAATTCGATACTTTGGAGCTTACAACTCCATATCAGTCAAGAAGGGCAACCTTCCACTCCAGTACAAGTTTTAGGCACATGTACTGCTACATTGCCTGAGCATGAGGAAAGGCACATTCGATGAGCTCAGAGATTTGATGAGGTAGGCTATGGTAGCCCTAATATTGAACAAACCGTTCAATTTTTCTGGAATGATCTTCCGGTATATGTCAGATAACATCACGAAGGCTAGGGATCGATTTTATATGTATCCTAGATTCGTACAGATGTTGATTGATGAAAGGTTACCTGAGGGATTGCTACCTAGGGAAGCTGGTGATTTGTTAAAGCTTAAGCACATGACTGATTCGAGTTTGGGTCAGGTCAGGGTGTATCAACGGAGTGGTGATGCTGTGTTAGAGAAAGGTATGATAGGTCACTGTGCCAGGGCAAACTACATTGCTCCTGATGATGATGCTTGGAGACATGCCGACTCTGGTTCAGATGCTGAAGAGGTTAATGATGATGATGATCAGGCACCACCTCCACCTCCTCCAAGAAAACAAGCCAAGAAGTCTACTGGTCAATCTTCCCGAGCTACACCACAGACTCAATCATCACAAGAACCGAGTTCACAGGAGCCTGTTGATGTTGAGATACCTGCACAATAGACTGATGCTGTTGCTAATGATGATAGTGAAGATTCACCAGACACTGAGTCTGAATATGAGATGGTTCAAGTAGGGAACTAGATGGTGAGAAAGTTAAAGAAGAAATTTGCTAAACAAGCTGAGGAAGAAAGGGAAGAAAGATTTGATCCCAGTTTTGTAGCTGAAGAGCCGGAATCATCAAAGCCTAAAAGGAAGAAAAGGATGGCGAAAGGAGGACCGTATGAGAAGAAGTCAAAGACTACTAAGACCGTTGTGTCTTCATCTGTTGTGACATCTTCTGTTCCGGTGACTCCTAGAGTTTCTGAGATTGTTTCTTCTGTTACTGCTTCTATTCCAGTTACTACTTTACAAACTCCTGGGTTTGTAAATGTAGCTTCTTTTATGCCTTCTTTTGTGGATTCTACTACTGTGGCTACTTCGGTGCAAGACACTCCACTTCATCAAGATTCGATTCCTAAAGATGATTTATTTGCTGGGTTGGATGATTTGGGAGATATTAACTTTACAGTTAATTATGATGATACTGATCTTAAAAGAAGACTATCTATGTTATCAAAGGAGTTTGAAAGTTACAAGAAAGACAAAGAATAGATTATTGTTGATCAAACTTTCTTCTTCAAGCACAAAGGAATTGGATGATATAAAGGCACAGATGACTCAATTGATGAAATGGAAAGAAGAAGAGGTAGCTGAAAAGAAGATGAACGAAAAGATTTCTGATTTGGAGTTCTTTATCAAACTACAGTCAGAATATATAGTTGAACTCAAGAATGAAAATACTGATTTAAGATTAAAGATGAAAGATTTGGAAGCTAAGATTTCAAAGGCTGAGGTTTATGGGTCTGAAGCTGAGAAGGTGGTGGTGAATATTGATGAAGATGATGAGAAGAAGGAGGTAGAAGAAGAAGAGAAGATATTTGAAGAGAAGGTGGAAGAGGAAGAAGAGAAGGAAGAGGAAAAGGTTGACTATGGTGGATCTGATGTTGATGAACATATGAGTTTCAATGCTCATGATGATGATGATGATGAGAATGGTGCTGGTGCTGGAGGTGTGATTGGTGATTCTGGTGGTCTGGATTCTGTTTCAGGTGCTATTGTGGTTTATTCTCCATCAAAGAATATTACTGAAGTTGTTCCTGTGACTGTTGTATCTTCTGATAGGGCAAAGGATTGTATTTATGTAGATTTTGAAGATTTAGATGCAATTGAATATCATGAAAGGAATGTTGATTATTCCTTGCCTACTTTTCTTGATTTGTTTAAAATGCATTCTGACATAGACTTGCAGAGGAAGATATTTGAGATTCGAGTTGATCAAGAGTTAGAAGAAGGAGAGATTGCTGGAGGATATTCTGCACATGATTTTCAAGATTTATTTGATACTGATGATGATTTGATGTTTGACTTTGAAGAAAATGATGATCTAGACTTATCTGATGTTGAGAAAGATGACATTGTTGACGAAGAACTGTTAAATATGAATACTTTGAAGAGAATATTTGAACTTGGAAGTATTTCGAAGACATCTTTGGATCAAATTAAAGAAAAGACTAACATGGATTTATGGATGGAATATCAGGAAGAAACAAAGTACATTATTGATCATTTACACATTTTCAAGATGATGATTGAGGTCATGGATGACAAAGATCAAGAAAACCAGACTAGACAATTAAAAAAGTTTAAGACTAGATCTAAATCCAAGATGATTGGAAGGATTGTTAGTTTTGGTTATTTTCATAACATTCCAGGAAGTTTGACAGACAAAGGAAGCTACGTAGTGAAAAGAACAGACGGATGTCAGTATTTTGGAAAAGCTTCTGATTTGATGAGTCTACCATCTTTTGAATGTATGAACTTGGCAAGAATGAAGATGATTAAGCCAATCCAGACTAGACATAATGAAGTTTTTGAGAGATTGTTAAAGAAAGAAGCAAGAACTGGATGGAGTTTGTTGACACCACAATTCATAGATAGAATTCATGGATATGCAAAGCCTAAAGTTTTCAAGAGACCAAGACTAAGGAAGATAGAACAGAACTGGAATCCTTACTTCAAATTCTGGTTTTATGATGAAAGAACACCTGAAGGGGTGATTTTTTAAAGCAGGAAGACAACTGGAGGGTGATTCGGATGCTTGATCCTGTGTGGATTGTGAACTGCTCAAAGGAAGATATTGATTTACTTAACACAGCAGAGATCTATGCAGATGATGGATTTCATGATTTTGGTGTGAGCTTTAAAGACATGGCAATTCAATATCAAACCATTGCTAGAATGTGTTATACGTTAGGTATACATTCTGGATGCAATTGGAATGATGTTAATTACCTTTATGTTGAACTGATGAAAGTGCAGAAAGAAAGAGATGAGAGTGATGCGAAGATTGAAGCAGAGAGACTTGCAAAGATACCACGTTCGGTTGTTATACGAGCGGTGGATAATGTTGTTCATGAAGAAGTTGGAGAATCAAGCGGTGCTAAAGACAAAGAATGAAGATTTTTGATAGAAACTATTATGGGGGAGTTTGTTAGTGCACATATGTAATAGTTTTCTATTCAAAAAGTTGTATTTATTTTGAGTTTTAGAAAGGTTCGGCTAATAGGTTTGTCTAAGGTTCGTTTGGCCCATGAACCTAGACAGGTTCGGCGAACCTATTGCTTTGATAGGTTCAGCGAACCTATAACCTGGAGAAGGTTCGGCGAACATAAGGGTTCGCCCAGCGAACCTTAGGGTTCGGCTGGCGAACCTAGGGGTTCGGCTATCAGGAAAGGTTCGGCTGAGCTGTATGTTTAAATAGAAGTTTGGCTGAATTATTCATAACTTTTGACAGAACTTCAGCAAACTTGTGAGAATTCTCTGTAACATCAGTGCCGGAACCACCACCGGAACAGTGATCTCTACAGTACATGAACAGTAAAACAGGTATGAACCCTATGCATTTCAGTACATTTCACATTCATATCATTTATCATCCTCATTTTGTGTTGTCATAGAACAAGTTCAGAAACATTTAACAGAAACACAGTTCAGAATAATGGTTCTTGAGTCAGATAATTATTTGACAATACAGAACCATCATGTGATTAGGTGTTAGGATCTTATTATGTATAAACGTATGTGAGGCTTTACAGAACAAAACAACACGGATGTCGTCATGTGAATGCTAAACCGACAGATTATTCGTATAGGTGACGATCTGTACGAATAAATCTGAAAGTTTAACGTTCTGAATGATATCCGATAATTAGAGAACAATATTGAAAAGTATAGTTATCGCTGTGTTCGTACGAGTGACGATTCGAACGAATACGCGCGACGACCGTACGATTCGATTGTAAACCGTAAATTTAATATTTCTGAAAATTTAAAATAAATAGAAGATAATTAGTTAATTTATTAGGAATCACAACCTAAAATAATTTAGAAAACCTTATTTTAAGAGATCGTAATGTTTCGTTACTAGAAAAACCGAAACCGACGCGTACGCTAGAAACCGAGAGAAACCGAGCAAAACCGAACGAACCCGAACATAACCGAACGTTTAAAAACCATAAAAAGATCTTGAATACCATTTAACCTTCACAAAAATCATCCTCTCTCTCTCTAAACCCGTAACTCTCTCTCTACATTTCCTCTCACTAAAACACTTAGATCTTGCTCAAATCTGCACCAAATTGGGTGTTCTTGTAACAATTGTGCATATAGTCATGTAGTTGTAAACAGTGTTAGAACAGTGTCTATTCAGTTTCAGTTCAATCAATGTGTTTCAGTATGTTCATAATGTGTGCTTGTGTGTTACAGGATCTTAGTAGTCAGAAAACAAGTATGTATTATTTAATTACAGTCGATTTCACTAGGCAAGAACAGTAACTTGTTATATCGAAACAGTGGTGGGCAGCGAGAGTGAGCCCTATACATATACTGCGTTCGGTGTAACAGGTTAGTGTTAGTGCGTAGTGTCCAGACGAATATTATGACATTTAATTAATTCAACCAAGATCGTAATCTGTAAGCGAGACTGAGTATAGTTATGGGTGACGATCCATAATAGTACGAATGTTGAACTTATAATTACGATTAAACGACTTTAAATATTTTAATACGATCGGAAAACGTACGCGATTGCGGGTATACACGTAATTGTGAATGTTTTAACGATCCGACAACACACGAAGAGTAAAAATAATTAAATTAATTATTTTATATTTTTACAATTTTGAAACTCATCATTTTATTGAGTTTAATATCTATTTTACATTAAAACCGCGTAAAATACGCGTTACGTTCCGGAAACGCGAACCGAGCGACCGAAACGGACCCGAAAACCACACGGGCTATAAAAGCCTTGAAGAAGACCATTTTCTTCATAAATTCCACCAACAACCCTTTCTCTCTCTAATAGTTCGTCTACCCTCTCTCTCTCTAAAAACCAAACTTTAATCGATCGTATCTCACTCGTTTCTCGACGGATTTCGGTGTTCTTGGTGTCCACGTGAAGCTCTCGACAAACTCTACACGAAAGGACAAGAATATTGCAGATCCATCCAGCCAAAAACGAGGTATGATTCAAGGAAGTTTCGGAAAAATAGGGTTTTCATGGGTGTGTTGTTGAAACTTGACTCAAAGCCGGTCCTAGCCTTTTCTGTCGGTTTTCGCAGCCATAACAAACTTTTTAGATGTTAGATCAGCTTTGCTAAGGGTCTGGAATCGGCTGAACAGGATGATGATGATGGAGTTCTTACAGGTTCGTCGAAGGTTCGAGGGTCGAACCCTAAAACAGCATATGGCCGAACCCTCATGAACACAGCAAGTTCTGCGAACCCTGCATGGTTCGTGGTGTTATCAGCCGAACCCCAGGGGTCCTCACGAGCCTTCATGGCTTCGACGAACCATACTAAGGTCACGAACCCTCCGGATCAAACGAACCCTGCATTGCCGAAGTTATTAGGGTTTCCTGGTCGAACCTATGCTCACGAACCCAGCCGAACTTTTGTGCCACCTACGAACCTTGATCAACATGCAGCGAACCATCACGAGCCTTATGTCCTAGACGAACCCTACTGGGTTTCACGAGCCTACACGAACAATGCATGGCTTCATGAACCCTAGCCGAACTCTCATGCTTGATTTGCGAACCCTGGTTGTCGAACCTATGGCGCGAACCTGTCTATTATCACTAGGAGCCGAACCTTTGTTATGATTATTGGCCGAACCTTAGGCCACCAACATGAAGGGTTCGCTGCCAAGAATGGCAGCCCATTAGTTTTCGGCCCACCCCATCATACTCGGCCCAATTCCATTAGTAAGTGGCCCAATAGTACCTTAGAAGCTTATATGACTTACATAAACATGGGATGGCCCGACTCATATCCTTTAGGCCCAATTCAAGTCCCCTCGGTCATTGTGATTCTAATTTGCTTACTATTGTGTTTGGCGCGATACAAGGTTTATGTACATGTGTTGGGCCAACACCACCTCTAATTGGCTCCCTAGCACACCCAAATGGTCCTTGTTAACCAAAGAGGCCCATAGAACTTTGATTAAGCCCACTATGATTTATTGGGCTTAAGGCCCATTATAGGCCACCACTCAAAGTAACTTGTAATTCGATCTTATTGAGTTTAAGTTTATAACTAAACTTAGCTTAATTTTAAGATCAATTCACAATCACAAGACTTGAACACAATTGAACATCTTTTCACAACAAATGGTAATCAATGGCTATCAAATTCAAGAACATTTATCATTTTATGCATATGAATTATGCATCAAAGAACATTTCATAAGTTTCTTGGACCCATGATCAATCAAATGATTCAAACATAACATTCAAGTTTTCAACAACAATCTTAATCAAGAGAACACAAGTCAATCAATGAATCAAAGTTATACAATTATAAATCCTATATCTTATGTATGATTACAATGTTATAGGAGACAGTTAGAAGTCCTGTTTGCTATTTGCTATCTGTTTTAAGTTCAGAGTCTACTGCAGACAGGTGAGAACTTTAGCCCTCTTTTACTGTTTATAACTGTTTTGGGGTGGAACACGTGATCAAAACCACTATTTCAATCTTGTTTCATTGCACAGTTTATGTGCATTCATAAACATTGCAGGTTTATCTTATGACCAAGTGATTCTTCAACTGTTTAAGGAATATTGCAACTGTTTTAAAGGAATTATTTTACTATTAACCCTTATTACTAAAAAGGATTTTATAATGTTTTCTTGAAATATTTTATACAGTTTTACTCAAATGTTCTTTTAAAAGGATTTTACAAACCCTTTTGTTATAACCTTGTTATTACACAAGGTCATCACATCATGGTATTCAAAACAAGTGGTTCAAACATGGTATTCAATTCATTGGTTCAAAACTGGTATTCAAATTCATTGGTTCAAAACATGGTATTCAAATTCATTGGTTCAAAACATGGTATTCAAGTCAAGTTTGTTCACAACATGGTATTCAAATCAAAGAGATTCATTTCATGTTACTAAACAAAGGATTCAACTCGTGGAGTTAAATCCAGGTTTTCAATAAGACATTAACACATCCGGTTAAAGTAAGATTCAGAAAACATG